>CM070824.1:18927428-19204928 GCA_036326025.1 Chrosomus eos
CAATCAATCTCAATTCCTCATTAATGGACTTTTGAATTCTCGACTGTCCCAATTCAAGGACTCCAATCGAGATGGCGAGCTAAAGAATTCAGGACCTATACGTGGTAGGATAAGCGAACCACACATCCACCGCAACTGAACCTTTCTCATCTGGATCACTATTGCTCAACCCGAAATTGACTGACATCAGACTCAGCCGTGGCATACATTGCGGTTGTTGTTTTTTTCCTCCCCTTTCTTTTTCCTTTCTCTATTCCCATCCCCCTAATTGTTGGTTTCACATCAACCTGCCATTGAACTTTAAGCAGAGTTGTGTGTTGCATGTGTCATTGAAGGCACCCTGTTCATGTTGTTTGTTTTATTTTTATTTTTATTTTTTTCTGAATACACACACTCATACTAAAAATCATGACTCCAGTGTACTCATTCGCAACCCAGGCTCTGTGACGATCCATTTTCTGTTGCCATATAGCATTCACAGTCAACTGCCCAATCCATCAGGGTTACATAGTATGGCGAGCCAGTAGGAGCCTGATATTGTGAATGTCTGTACTTGGGTCATTGTGTAATTATCAGTTTAATGCATAGGAACAATAGTAATTAGGTGGGAATATGGATATCTTTAAGAAAACTGGTATCAATATAGCTAATTCTGTCATTGTTAGTGGTGTGACAAACACCGAAGCAGATGACGAAATCATTGATCACTTGCGTAGCTACGTGGAAATTAAACAAATTAAAACAAAAACCTGACCGTTGAATTTATTAATGCAGCAGCTTTAGCACAGCTAGAACCGAAACTGCCCTATATTTTTTCAGCTCAATCTGCTGATTTTGTTATTAAATTACTCAGGAGAGAGTACGCTGCCGCAGCCACACTGGAGGCCACCCCGTCTCCTGATTACCTGCAAGAGTTGAAACGGATCTCCCGACAGAGTGGCCAGTCATTCGACAATGTTCTGCAAGGAATGTTTGACCAAATAAGTTCACATTTGGGAATAGCAGCCACTGGTGGTGGAGAGGAAGATGACGATGGCGATGACGATGACACTGAAGTCAAGGAGGAAAAGGACACTGTTGAGGTGCTAGGAACTGCTACAGAGACCGATCAACGGCAGTCATTTACTTTTCCTCTAACACATGGTTCCTCGGTTGCACAGCAAAGACCTCAACCTCGACCAACCCCAGCTAGGGACGTTGGACCAAGAATTCCACTCTCTGGAAATGAACTGAATCCTCCTGAGGTCCAGAGGGTGGTAGTTGAACACATTGTGCAGAGAGACGATGTTAACTTTCAGCCCATGTCCTCATTTCCACACTTTCTCAGGAAAACTTCCAAAACCACAGCATGAAGTAAATTACGAGTCCTGGAAGTCACAAATTGAACTTTTGGATGCAGATCCAAGTCTAGCACCAGTACACATCACGAGGCGCATAATGGAAAGTTTACTCCCTCCAGCTGCAGACTTGGTCAAAAGTTTTGGACCCAACGTTCTGCCTGCTACCTTTCTGCATGTGCTTGACTCTGCTTATGCCACAGTTGAAGATAGGGAGGAGCTGTTTGCCAAATATCTGAATATTCTTCAAGACCAGGGAGAACAACCATCTTCATATGTGCAGAGACTCCAGCTCGCTCTTGGTAGCGTGGTAAAGCGTGGTGGTATTCCAGCTGCTGAATTTGACAGATACTTGCTGAAGCAATTTTGCAGAAGGTGCTGGGACAACAACATGATAAACAAGTTGCAACTGGAACAGAAAAGAGACCAACCACCTCCCTTCTCAGAGCTGTTGTTTATGCTCAGAACTGAAGAAGACAGGCAGTTGGGAAAAGAGACACTAATGAAGAAGCATATTCCGTCAGTGAGGCATCATGCAAAACTGCAAACTCATAGCACTAGTGCATGTGCATATGAATGTGACCATACCTCAGGCATAAGCGCTATTGAAGAACTGAAAAAACAGATGTTGCGACTACAGAGCCAGATGTCCGCCTTGTTGACTCAAAACTCTGCTAAATCAGACAACCAGTTAAACAAAAAGAACCCAAAACTTGGTCAAGGAATCAACAGGCCAAAGTCTTGGTTTTGTTTCCAGTGCAGGCAGGATGGTCACATAGCCCCCAACTGTTCCAGTCAGCCAAATCTCAGTCTGTTGGAAGAGAAACGCCGCCAGCTCAAATGCAGGCAGCAATCCTGGGAAAAGCGGAAGCCATCAAACTAGAGGCAGCTTCTGCCGAGGGACAAGCAGGAGCTGCAACCAATGAATGTCCCCAAGTTAAGTATTCATCACCACGTTGCCCATTGCCAAAGGGGTTGGTGGGTACGAGAAGCACCGGTGAGGTTAAGGTTAAAGGGACCACCTTACATTGCCTTTTTGACACGGGGTCCCAAGTCACTACAGTTTCACATTCCTTTTACAACACCTACCTCTCAGACCACGAAATAAAGCCGTTGACTAATCTGTTAGAGGTAGAGGGCGCCAATGGACAATGTGTGCCTTACATCGGGTATGTGGAACTCTGTTTGACCTTCCCACCTGAGTTCATGGGGGAAGAGATGGACATTGATACACTTGCTTTGGTAGGTAGTACCGGACTACTACGGACTACTATGTTCTGATTGGCACCAACACTCTAGATGTCGTCTACGACCAGCACTATCTGTCACGCTCTGAGTTCCATCCTGTGCCTTTTGGATATAAGGCGGTGCACAAGATTCTGGAGATGAGACGCAAGCTAACAACTGATGATTATCATGGCGTTTTGAAGATGCTCTCTACCACCCCACAGACCATTCCTGCACGGAAGATTGTTGTGCTGGATGCATATGCCATTTGTCCATTTCTGCAAGGTGAGAAAGAAGTACTCATCCAACATCCAACTTCTTTCTCTCTACCGGGTGGTTTGATGGTGAAATCTAGTCTTGTCGACCTATCTCCAGTTCAACCTCTTCATTTGCCAGTAGTAATCACCAACGAATCGGACCACGACGTTAAGATTCCTACCAAAGTAGCCATCGCAGAGTTAAGTGCCATCGAGACCATCCTGCAAAAAGAACCAAGTGTGTGTCAACCTTCCCATGTTACAGAGCCAATTCCGACTAAGCTCAACTACAAATTCGGAGAGTCGCCGCTCTCAACTGAATGGAAGCAACGTGTAACAGCAATGCTCGACAGTATGCCTGAGGTGTTTGCAAAGCATGAACTCGATTTTGGTCGCACGGACAAGGTTAAGCATGACATCAAGCTTTCTGATCCAACTGCTTTCAAGCAACGGCCAAGACCGATACACCCTCAAGATGTAGATGCTGTTCCTAAGCACATTCAAGAACTATTACAGTCTGGTGTTATACGCGAATCTAACTCACCTTTTGCGTCCCCGATAGTTGTGGTGCGGAAGAAAAATGGTACGATACGGCTCTGTATCGATTATCGACGGTTGAATGCACAAACAATAAAGGATGCGTACGCACTGCCAAAGCTAGAAGACACATTTTCAGCACTCGCTGGCTCCACATGGTTCTCTACACTGGATTTGAAATCTGGGTACTATCAGATAGAGATGGAGGAACGTGACAAGAGCAAGACAGCATTCGTATGTCCACTTGGATTTTATGAATTCAACCGTATGCCTCAAGGGGTGACGAATGCCCCAAGCACCTTCCAATGCCTCATGGAGCGGTGCATGGGAGATTTGAATTTGAAAGAAGCGCTGGTGTTCATTGATGATCTGCTCGTGTTTGCACCAACACTGGAAGAGCACGAGCAACGTCTGATGAAAGTGCTTCAATGCCTGAAAGAGTTCGGACTGAAGTTATCCGTTGAAAAATGTGTCTTCTTCCAAACATCAGTTCGCTACCTTGGGCATGTCGTTTCCAGCGATGGTGTGAAGACCGATCCTGACAAGATTGCCACATTAACGTCCTGGCCTGTCCCTCAAAACCTCAAAGAACTCAGATCATTTCTTGGTTTTGCAGGGTACTACCGGCAGTTTGTGCAGGGGTATTCTTCCATCGCCAGACCCCTCAATGATTTAACTTCTGGATATCCACCCAGTCAGAAACGGTCAGAAACGGTCCAGGCAGGTGGGGAAATCGCAACAGTATCTGAATCCAAAGGAACCTTTTGCTGACCGTTGGATACCTGCTTGCCAGCAAGCCTTTGAGAAGATAATCGAGAAGCTCACGACTGCCCCGGTCCTTGCCTTTGCCGATCCAAGGAAACCTTACATCTTACATACAGACGCAAGCTCTACTGGTCTTGGTGCGGTATTGTATCAAGAGCACGATGGACGAAACCGGGTGGTTGCATACGCTAGTAGAGGCCTGTCACGCAGTGAAAGCAGATACTCTGAGTTTTTGGCGCTCAAATGGGCGGTTGCAGAGAAATTGACTACTTGTACAGTTCGGATTTCACTGTAGTCACTGGTAGCAATCCATTAACGTATTTATTGACTTCTGCAAAACTGGATGCTACGAGCTACCGATGGCTCTCCGCCCTCTCGACTTTCACATTCAAGATTGTATATCGAGCCGGGAAGTTGAATGCTGATGCGGACAACTCTCCCGGCGACCTCATGCTGGGCTATCAGAGGATGCCTTATCTCAGAAGGAGAGAGAGAGAATACTGAAATTCACAGAACAACACCTGGAGGAGCCATTCTGTGTTTCTAATGACCAGCATTCAGTCCAAGCTGTATGTGACAGACAACTGGTGTACAGCTCACCCGATCGAGACCAAGTTGCTGCTCTTGTGCAAACGCTCTCCATTACCGCTGACAGCCTGCCAGACAGTTTTGTGAATTATCTGCAGTTCTCTTCACCCGTTGTGCCACCCCTTTCTGAGGTTGAGATCGCTGCCAAACAAAGAGCTGATCCAGTCCTTCAGCACATCATTGTTCAGTTGGAGACAGGAGAAACTCCACCGCCGTCCCTGAGGGAACAGCTCCCCGATCTGCCATTACTCCTGCGAGAGCTTTCACGTCTGGAGCTCCATAGGAATGTTCTCGTCAGGAGGAGGTATATCGGAGGTGAGCCCACTTACCAACTTGTCCTTCCAGAGGAGTATCGGCCTGATGTCTTTTTCCAGCTTCACAATCAAATGGGCCATTTGGGCACAGAGAGAACACTGGACCTTGTCAGATCCCGGTTCTTCTGGCCACGCATGTCAGTGGATGTCTGTAACAAGATTAAAGGATGTGAGTGATGCATCCGGAGGAAAGCACAACCAGAAAAATCTGCACCCCTTGTCAACATCAGGACATCAAGACCTCTAGAACTTGTCTGTATGGACTTTTTATCTATAGAACCAGATCGGAGTAACACCAAAGATATCCTTGTTATAACAGATAATTTCACAAAATACGCCGTAGCAGTACCAACCCCTAATCAACAAGCCAAGACAGTCGCAAAAGCCCTATGGGACAACTACCTGGTTCATTATGGAATCCCTGAGAGGCTCCATAGTGATCAAGGGCGCGATTTCGAATCCCATACTATCAAAGAGCTCTGTCAAATGGCTGGAATCCACAAAACCAGAACCACACCTTACCATCCTCGTGGCAACCCTGTGGAACGATTCAATCGAACACTTCTAAACATGCTGGGCACTCTGCAAGATCAGGATAAAACTCACTGGAAAGATTTTGTCAAGCCAGTTGTACATGCTTACAACTGTACTCGAAATGATGTCACTGGATACTCCCCATATGAACTTATGTTCGGTCGACAACCCCGCCTTCCTGTTGATTTGGCTTTTGGGCTGCCTGTGTCTGAGAAAACGTCTACATCTCATTCACAGTATGTTGAAAAGCTAAAGTTCCATCTTGAAGAAAGCTACAGGATTGCGACTGAGAATTCAGAAAAGGTTATGGTCAGAAACAAGCTCAGATTCGACAAACAAATTACAGCTTCAGAACTCTCTGTTGGGGACCGAATTCTGGTCAGGAATGTCAAGTTACGAGGCAAGCACAAACTCACGGACAGATAGGAGCCGGATGTGTATGTTATCCAGGAGAGAGCCGGCACTCTTCCGGTGTACAGAGTCAAGCCAGAAAGCAAAGACCGCCCCATCAGAACTCTCCACCGAGACCTATTGCTGCCTTGTGGTTACTTATCGCCAGCTTCCAAGCTTGAACCAGCCAAGATTACCTCAGTAAAGTTATTGCCTCCAGTGATTCCTGAAAGCTCTGACCTTCTAGACCCTGATGATGATGATGATCTGCAAGGAATGTTCTTGCCTTACTTGCCTGACAACTCCAGTGCCCCTCCTACCCGTGTCACAACCGTGGTGGACTTACCTGTTCCAGCGCCTGCAGTTCCTCCCGTTAGTATGTGTGTGATCCCGCCTGGCCAGTGTTCACAGCCTGTCACTGACGAAACTGTTGAGGTGGAACAGAAATTGGAGTCTGGACTTCCACCTACTGCTGATTCTGAATCAGAACTAGATTCCATTGAGCTGGGTGTGGCTGCAGAACCTTCAGATGAAATTGACTCAAATGCTGCTGATAACCCGGAGCCTTCAGGGAAGGAACCTCCTCTGATTCGGAGTCTGTGCATGCTCTGGGGCCAGTCAGCATTTCAAGTGATCCTGAACCTTCCAGCCCAGACTCGGAACCACGAATGCAGCGTCCCATTCGAACACGTCAGCCACCTACTCGCCTGCAGTATACGAAACTTGGGAATCCACTTCTGCATAGCATTCAGTCCCTGTTCCATGGGCTCAGTACTGCATTTGCCTCTGCTCTTCAACTTGATGAGATCCCTTTGACCTCCACTTCCTGTGACGGAGTTGTGTGCCATCAGCCATCTACATGTACGAGGCCGTACATGAGTATAAGAGGGGAACCTGTAACCTGCATTTAGTTAAATCTTTTATTTTGGCCGGCCCACTTCACTTCCTGCGGCTTCCCCGAACTCCCAACTTCCTTAAAGTTATGCGTCATGGAGTTCACTTCTTCTGTCTCCACCGTGGCTGTGGCATGGTCTGTTCGGCGTCCTAAACGCATCTTCACAGGACTCTAACTGTAGCACAACTTTTGTATCAAGCTCTGAATACTCGCCAGAGCCTTGTCTGATTCCGGTCTGTTTAGACTTCGGGCTGCGCCTGGAGACCCAGCGTTAGTCATCTCGATCTCAAAGGTAAACGTTTTGCCTGTTATATTAGAAAAGCTGAATTGTAGACATCAATTTAATTTGTTAGCACGTTTGCTTATTAGAGCATTATTTCTGTTTTTTGAGTGTTTTGTCACTTTCATGATTGCTGCTAAAATGGCTACATGTTTTGTTGGTCATTAAAGCCCATTGATTGTAACGTAGCTACGTATTTTCCTCTTTTTGAATATTGCGCAATACTTTTCACGAATACCAAATTCTGCTTTAGTGTTTTGGGTAATTCGGAGATTAATACTTTTTGTTTATTGGAATTTGAAGGTGCATTTTGTATTATTATTTTGAATGTGAACTTGAGTACGTTTTGATTCTGAAAATGGCTATTTAGATTGTGTTGTTTATGAAATCCTAGTTATGGTGAAACACCATAGAATATGAGAATAATTACTTTATTTTTATATACTTATATGGTATAAGTATAATATTAATATTGCACAATATAAAAAAGTGCTTCTGATTTTTGTATTTATGAAATTTATTTGCCTTGCATCAAGCGGGTGTGGTTATGCATATATTGATTTATTTTAGTATTGGTTACGGTTAGTTACTTTAGTAACCAGGTTATTTTATGTTTGAATGGAACTCTTAATTTGCATTTTTCTGGACCAATCAATCTCAATTCCTCATTAATGGACTTTTGAATTCTCGACTGTCCCAATTCAAGGACTCCCATCGAGATGGCGAGCTAAAGAATTCAGGACCTATACGTGGTAGGATAAGCGAACCACACATCCACTGCAACTGAACCTTTCTCATCTGGATCACTATTGCTCAACCCGTAATTGACTGACATCTGACTCAGCCGTGGCATACATTGCGGTTGGGTTTTTATTTTCCTCCCCTTTCTTTTTCCTTTCTCTATTCCCATCCCCCTAATTGTTGGTTGCACATCAACCTGCCATTGAACTTTAAGCAGAGTTGTGTGTTGTATGTGTCATTGAAGGCACCCTGGTCATGTTGTTTGTTTTATTTTTATTTTTATTTTTTTCTGAATACACACACTCATACTAAAAATCATGACTCCAGTGTACTCATTCGCAAACCAGGCTCTGTGAGGATCCATTTTCTGTTGCCATATAGCATTCGCAGTCAACTGCCCAATCCATCAGGGTTACAACATCAACACAATAAGTACAATAACTACTATGTGGTTGCATAAAAAAATAAGTACAAAGACACAATATAAAGTGTTACAAAATGTCTAAAGCTGACCATCGAAATAGTGTAACCAATTATTTCCTTGTCCACGTTTTCGTTTGAAAACGTCTCAGGTTACTATTGTAACCATAGTTCCCTGAGAACAGGGAACGAGACGATGCGTCGAAACGCTGCGGGAACACCTTCTGCGTGATTGCGTCTGAAGCATCTATGCCAACTAGTCCAATGGAAAAAGGGAATGAGCGTCACGGGCGGGTGACGTCATGACCAGGAAAGGATAAGAGCACTTCCGCTGCTCGCCGGCATTTAGCTTCGACAGTGCCGAAGCAAGCCGATCGCAGGGACGCCAGAAGTATGGCAGGGGGACGCATCGTCTCGTTCCCTGTTCTCAGGGAACTATGGTTACAATAGTAACCTGAGACGTTCCCTTATCGAAAAGGGAACTTCGAGATGCGTCGAAACGCTGCGGGAACGAGAATACCCAATGCGCCATAATTCAAGTACCTGAGTGTCAGACTGTTCAGCTAAGCACTAAGCACCTGAGAACCTGGGGCAGCATCCAGGTCCAAACTGTAAAACCTCACGAATGTGAGCGGAGAGGACCAGCCCGCCGCATCACAAACATCTTGGAGAGAAACCCCATGCAGCAAGGCTTTAGAAGCCGCCATACTCCTGGTCGAATGAGCTCGGACCACCAAAGGACAAGGCTGGCCCGAGTACTCATAAGCAAGTGAAATAGCCTCGACTATCCACTTACTGACTGTCTGTTTTGAAGCAGGGAGACCTTTTTTAGGTGATCCAAAGCAAATAAATAGTTGATCGGACTTCCTGATTGAGGACGTCCGATGTACATATGTGTCCAATGCTCGCACTGGACACGACAAGTGCAGTCTTTCCTGGTCCGCAGTTGCAAACGGAGGAGGACAGAAAGCCTGCAGCACAATAGGCCTCGGAGTCAAGGTCGGCACCTTAGGGACGTATCCCTGTTTTGGATAAAGGAACGCCTTGACCATCCCCGGAGCAAATTCAAGGCAGGTGGGGGAGACCGAAAGAGCCTGAAGGTCACCAACTCTCTTGAGGGACGAAATAGCTAGGAGAAAGACGGTCTTAAGAGTAAGGAACTTCTCTGAGACTGATTCTAAGGGCTCGAATGGAGCCCTAGACAGGCCTTCTAGAACTACAGTCAAATCCCAAGCTGGCACCTTAGTGCGAAATGCAGGCCTCAGCCTCAAAGTGCCACGAAGGAAACGTGTAATCAGGGGGTCTCGACCCAGAGATATACCTCCCACCATGGTGTGATAAGCCGCAATGGCTGCCACGTAAACTTTTAGTGTAGAAGGACATAGACCTGACACAAAGCGCTCCTGCAGGAACTCGATTACTGTGTTGACAGAACAATTAACCGGATCCCACTGATGTCGGTGACACCATAAGGAGAAGACTCTCCATTTAAGCGCATAGAGTTTCCTCGTAGCTGGAGCTCTGGAGCTTAGGATGGTCTCAACAGCCTCAGCTGAAAGACCACTATCTACAAGTTGGGCCCCCTCAGAGGCCAAACCCAAAGATTCCATATCTCTGGCCGAGGGTGAAATATTGTGCCCCCGGCCTGAGACAGAAGGTCCCTCCTCAAAGGGATCCCCAATGGAGGCCCGTCTAGAAGAAGGATCAGGTCCGCAAACCAGATCCGACTTGGCCAGCGTGGTGCTACTAGCAGTAGGCTTATCCCACACTGACGGACCCGCTCCAGAACTCCTGGGAGCAGAGCAACAGGGGGAAAGGCGTACAGACGTAGCCTCGGCCACGTCTGCACCATGGCATCCAGCCCCAGGGGGGCCGGGTGAGTAAGTGAATACCAGAGGGGACAGTGCGTCGTCTTGTGAGACGCGAACAGGTCCACCTCTGCTCTGCCATATGCCTCCCAGATTTTCTCCACCGCCTCGGGGTGGAGTCTCCAGTCCCCTGGCCTCAGCTCCTGCCTCGACAGGATGTCTGCTCCTATATTCTGGTCCCCAGGAATATACACTGCCCTCAGGGAGAGTACCTTCCCCAGGGACCACAGGAGGATCTGGTGCGCCAGTTTGCAAAGCGGACGCGACCTCAGACCCCCCTGGCGGTTCAGATAAGAGACCACTGATGTGTTGTCTGTTCGAACGAGCACATGATGGCCTCTTAGGTCCGGAAGGAAATGTCTCAACGCATTGAAGACAGCCATCACCTCCAGGCAATTGATGTGCCACGAAAGATGATGGCTTTTCCACAGACCCTGAACCGAGCGGCCTTTCATTACCGCTCCCCAGCCGGTGAGGGAAGCATCTGTCGAGATAGTAGCTCGATGGCAAAGAGCTCCCAACACCGGGCCCTGGGTTAAGAACCAGTGTTTCCTCCATATCTCTAAGGCACGAAGGCATCGCCGCGTAACCTTGATCATACGGAGTGGGTTTCCCCTCGGGGAGAACCCTCTGGTCCTGAGCCACCACTGTAAAGGCCTCATGTACAGCAGGCCAAAAGGTACACGTTGGACGCTGCTGCCAGTAGACCCAACAGTTTCTCGAACTGTTTTACAGTGCGTGACTGACCTAGCTTTAGCTCTTTGGTGGCTGCCAGGATAACAGCTACACGAACGGGCGATAGGCTGGCCCTCATCGTCACTGAATCCCATACCACACCAAGGAAAGTGGTTCTCAATACTGGAGAAAGCACACTCTTCTTGGTATTGAGCATCAACCCCAACATCTGCATAAGAGCGAGAACGACACCTCGGTGCCGAACCGCCAACTGCTCCGATTCCGCAGAATCAGCCAGTCACCGATGTAGTTCAGAATACGTACGCCCTGAAGCCCAAGGGGGCTAGAGCTGTATCCACGCATTTCAAGAACGTGCGGGGTGATAAAGCTAGACCGAAAGGAAGAACCCGATATTGGTATTCTTTGCCCCCGAAAGAAAACCCTAGGAACTTCCTGTGCTGAGGGAGGATGGAGATATGGAAGTATGCATCCTTTAGATCTATCGTGACAAACCAGTCCTCGGATCTGATTTGGGTCACGATCTGCTTGAGGGTCAGCATCTTGAACTTGAGTTTCTGAACTGACCGATTCAACAGGCGAAGATCTAAAAAGGGATGCAACCCTCCATCCTTTTTTGGAACAATGAAATAACGGCTGTAAAAACCCGACTCTCGGTCGGGTGAGTACACCTGTTCTATAGCCTCTTTGCTAACAGGGCCCTTACTTCTTGCTCCATTACCAGAGCCTGCTCGGGATGCACCACTGTGGGTAGCACCCCGCTGTAACGAGGAGGACGAGAGCCAAACTGGATTCTGTATCCTTTCTCTACAATCTGCAGGACCCAATGAGAAATATTCGGCAGAAGCTTCCACGCTGCCAGAAAATTTACTAAGGGAACCAGCCTCTCGAGGCTGGTCTCCGGTGTTACTGAGAGAGCCAAATCTGGAGCCTGAAACATACCGGCAGGAACTACCTGACCTGACTGCTCTAAAACCCCCCTCAGAGGGCGCGAAACCGATGCTGTGCCGCAGCATAGCACCAGCGACTCGCTGGAGACCACTGCGCCCTGAAGCACCAGAGGTGGCAGGGTTGGCAGGAGGGTCTCGTGAGGACCCCGAAGTGGAACGGGCACCGTATAATGAGGTGAACACCGCTCCACTCCGGTCGGGCTGTCCTCACAGGCCTGATGCCTAAGCATCAGGACCTTTTTTTTTTTTTTTTTGAACCGAAGCTTTCTTCGCCTGAAGAACGGTCCTCAGATCCGGCTTAGGCTTAGGCGACTTCGGTTGAGAGGGTTGCGTCTGTCTCCAGTATCTACATGGAGGAACACGAGACGCAGCACTCTCTTTCTGTGCACATAATATGATGAACTCGACGGCTGGGGCTGCTCACGCCCAGCAGCCCCAGGGGGGCTGGACACAGCGAGGGAGAAACCTTATTATATATATATATATTTTTATATATATATATATTATCTTTTATCACCTAACAACGACCGCATGGAATGCGTCGCCGAAGAGACCCGAAGGCTCAAATTTCGCTATATCCAGAACCCCAGCAGATCGGCCTGATAAGCCTGGAGCATTATAATATAGATTTCTATAAACATTCTCTAGCTGACCTGCTGCCGTATAAGCTTTACCCATAAAACCAAAGTAGTTCTGCTTAAACCTACGCGCTGCCTCGGCAAACGCGAGATCCCAGCCACAGAATCTTATTTTTGCAAAATACACTCGAAATCTAAGCGGTGCCTCGGCAAACGCGAGATCCGAGCTAGATTCTGATTACAACATTAAACCTACACGCTGCCTCGGCAAACGCGAGATTCTTTAGTATAGGCTTATGAGCAAAGCAGAGACTTAAATGATGATACTGGACCAGGTGAAAAAATAGCATTTTCCTATTTTTATTTCTGTTCAGCCTGGGGCATCATATCATAACCGTAATCTTTCAACCCTCTAATCTTGAATAAACATTTAACACGAGGGCTGAAGGTAGTGATAAATACGGTTTATTCCATAATTTAAATATTCAGTGTGTAAATCAGGGAAAAAATGGAAGCCTCGTGGAGGAGATAATGTGATAGAAATAAGAAAACGCTCGTCAAGTTTCTTAGGACGAGCGTTCCTTTTTCTCAGCTGGCCATTAACAGCACGGGACAAAACCTCCACCAGTTCATCATATACTGGAAAAATAGATGGCGAATCTAATTCAACAGTGTGTGTGCTTGCTTTCACTTTCAATATTCTTAACACAAACCTCCTCGGAGGAAGAAAATGAAGGAAAAAAGGGCTTTCTCTCCCCGAGCGGAAGAAACCGCAGAGCGTGCTTCCAACACCGGGGAGATAGAGCTGGATCTTCCGGGCAAGGAAGAAGAAAAGGCCCTCGGACCGTTCTCCCACCCCCCAAAAGATCCTTTTGCGATCCCCAGGAATGCATTCTCCCGCGCCGCCTCAGCAAACGCGGGTCCTGTATCCCGTGAGAATCGCGAGCCTGCCACTATCATACAGAGTGACAGGCGAGAGCAGAGCATGCTAATCTGGTAGTTTCACTTTCACAATGTTAGCACTCAGCATGCTCTTACTCTCAAACAAATTGACACAAAGCTGTGTGTGTCCCCACCCGTTTAAATAAACGCGGGCAGGGAGGAACACACTGTTTGTACATTTGTTTCGCCATAACGATACCAACAATATTGCAACAGACAACAATAAATAGACAGGGACAGTTTGACACAGATCGCTTGCTGAGGCACAGAAGCTGAATGCCGGCGAGCAGCGGAAGTGCTCTTATCCTTTCCTGGTCATGACGTCACCCGCCCGTGACGCTCATTCCCTTTTTCCATTGGACTAGTTGGCATAGATGCTTCAGACGCAATCACGCAGAAGGTGTTCCCGCAGCGTTTCGACGCATCTCGAAGTTCCCTTTTCGATAAGGGAACTCATCTTTATCTCTCTGTTTTGGCCTTCCGTACAGGCATCCACACTGAGATGGCGTTTTAGCAACGAAAACAAAGCTTTTTGAAAACGTTCTTCAAAGTGAATCCATTTAAAAACGCCATTTTGGTGTTGTAGTGTGGACAGCGAAATCGGAGGTATTTGTAAACGATGATGTAAGTTTAGTCATGTGATGCATTTTAACCCCATAGATATTCATGTTTATACTGGTATTGTGCCTGTTATGTGCATTGTACTTTCACACAGTTGCTAAAATATGTTACTTTGCACAGTCTTCATATCACAGTCCTGCAAAGATGACAAACTATATTACTCACATTTCCTGTCCTGTGGCAAAACATGAGAGCAGTTGTGTTTTTGACCAAAAATATAATGGTGAGTGAGTGCGACCTGGATGTACCAGTGTATGGTGAGATATTTTGCTAAATAAAATGATCCTGCCAGAAGAATTGTGTGATAACTTTGTTCTGCTTTGCTTTGTTCTGTCTGTATCATCCTGGTGAGCTTTTATAAGGGTTTACTCATCCGCTGTAAGGGGAATTTAGCATTTTCCAACAATTCAGTGTGGATGAGAAACTTTTAGAAAAAGCTTAAAAACGCTAGTGTGGATTGAGACCTTTTTGTAACAAAAATATCAGCTTGCTTGATGACGTTTGTGTTTTTGGCACATCAGCAGCATTTGACTTTATGACCATACTCTTCTGCATAAGAACATGCATAACAGCAAGCATTAGTATGTGGACTTGTGGGTGTGTGTGTGCCTGATCAGGTGACTGCCATGTCGTGCCAGTGGCTTTAAGGTCACCAGGATAACGTTACAGATACACACATGAAGTATATGCCAATAATTAGCCTGATATAGCACTGTCTATCTGTCCAGGAGTCTATCTAGAAGTAATGGGAACAACATTCAGTCAGCTATCAGTGGTCTCTTAGTCTGCCAGTTTTATAAATGAGAGAACGAGATGTCATGTAAGTTCAAGTTAATATAAATCCATCATGCAGAGTGTGAAAATTGGTTACATATAGCTAATTATTTTTCCATTTTTTTGTATTATTGTCAAACATATACAGAAAAGATTCACAGTTTTGCTGTTTACACACTGGTCATTGACTTTACATAAGTGATAAAGAAAACAGTTCATAATTTTGAGAAATGTTAGGATACATTTGCTTTCCTCCTCATAGATTAGACCTTCCACTAAACTCCACTCCACAACACTCATTGTGGATCTTGGCCTGCATACTAGCTACCTGTCAGAACCACTTGGAAGCTTGGGCTTTCTTTTAATTCCTTGAAAGCCTACAAAACGTGGTTTAACCTATTATTGTATCATAGATATCTTGTTTTTACCCACATTTATTACTCCTATCTTAAAACCGTAGGAGCACAACCTACTAAACAATACCCAACCAGAGTATTTATGGAATTTCTGTGGAGAAATGGTGTCTCATTATGTCATTCTCTGTGATTTGCTTAGATGGATGAGATGATCACTAACATCAGAGAGGTATTTGTGAGCAATCTGCATGATCTAGCCTGGATGGATGCTGAAACTAAGAAAGCTGCAGAGGAGAAGGTGAGGCTTATTTTCAGGTCTATGTTTCAAGTTTAAGCTTAATGATATAATCACTGCTTAACTATGTAATCACTGCTGATCAATAAACAATAAAGACTTGAAATTATACTGAGACATGGCAAAAGGTAACTTTGAAAGCTCGTTCCATAGAAAATTAGGTCTTTAAAGAAATAAAAAGATTGCCCCAGATCCATAAAATATATTAGCTACTTTTAAAAAAAGGTTGCTTCTGTACTCTTCTTTACTGCAGGCCCGAGCAATCAGAGAAAGAATTGGTTTCTCAGAAAATATCATGAACAACACATACCTTGACCAGGAGTACCAAGATGTGAGTGGCTACAAGATAATGAGTAGACTAAAGGCGGTCATAAACTGACGAGTCACCTTTATTTATATAGCGCTTTTTACAATACAGATTGTTTCAAAGCAGCTTTACAGAACAGGAAAATAATGCAAAAAAAGTTTGTTTCCAAAAGGAAATAGCATCACAGTCCAGCTAAAGTAAGTTTTGTTTTAAAAAAAAAGAAAAGTTATTAATTTAATTCATTTATATACCTCTGGAGAAAAACGTAATGTCATCGTCCACCTCAGTTCAGTTTTTTTATAATGGTGTCAATGCAGGCAGATCAATATTGTTGTATATTAAATGAAATGCAACTAAGCAAGCCCAAAGCCAATGGTGACAAAGGCGAAGAAAGGCGAAAAGAAAGGTGAAAAAGGCGACAGTGGCAAGGAACCAAAACTCCGTCAGGTGACAGAATGGAGAAAAAAACCTTGGGAGAAACCAGGTTCAGTCGGGGGGCCAGTTCTCCTCTGGCCAACGAACGAATGAAAAGTGTATGATTATGATTCAGGCAGCATTAAAGTTCAGAAGTGGATTGGAACATTCAGAATATAATCCAGTTCCATCTGGTTGAAGATCGGAGTCATCATGCACGTATGCAGACGAGTTTGTTGAGGATCAGTCGTGTCGATGAGGCCTCCACAGGGGATTCTAGTTGACAACCTCTGCTGACACTTCAGAGATGAGTTGTGGTCATGTCTAGGTGCAGGTCCACCATTCTGATCTTGATCCGGCCTGGATCCGGCTGACTACATCATGCGTTGCGGTCGTGTCTAGGTGCAGGCCCACCATCTGATCTGGATACGGCCCGGGTCCGGCTGATTACAGTTAACCTTGGAATAAACAGAAAGACTAAAATTTGCGTAGATGCCATTATTTTTATGATGTAGCAAGTACATCAGGTGTTATAGGAAGTTTTGCCGGTTCCGGCAAACCCGGTGACCTAATCTATGCAGCCTAATATCTGTGAGATGTCTGTGTGATTTAAGCAAGGTTACCTACTTACACTGAACGAGTAGATCGCATGCAATGTAAAGCCAAAGCTCAGGATTTATGTGCTCACACTATACGGTCCGAACGTCGAGCTGCGACTTGACTGCTCACACTATACGTGTAAAATATGCGTGATAAACCCTAGTGTCTGGTTGTGCCAATTCATATCATATATCCATAGATATTGTCAAAACAAGCATCAGCTATCAATATCAAGATGATTTAGCATTTCCAATTTATATATTAAATTATTATTCGTAGTATTATTTTTATTAGGTAAGGCCTACTTTTATTATTAATTGATAGACTATTATAATTAATTTGCCACACAATAATTTCATAGCGCATCACTGCATAACTAACACACTGTGAGGGTAATAAAAGAATATATAGAAGCTTACTCCTCCTCATTGAAAATTGTCTAAAACATTTAGGTCGATTACAATGTTAATCATTTTAATTATATACCTATAATTCAGTCTATAATATGTCCGAACACTGCAATAATTAGTCATCAATGAAAATTAAAAACAAATTTGTCGCCGTTCGAGGGGCATCTAGCAAGCTTGGACAGCGCTTGAAGAAGCCGGCCGTCTCCGCCACCATCAGCCATCCTGCGAGCTACACCATCCGGCGACGTATCCTTTTCCACTAGATGACGGTCTAAGCCTGTGCTCCCGTCTAAGGCCTGCAAAACTACTTCTGCCTGTGTTGGCCGCACCTATGCCGCCGCCGGCCATGTCGCATCCGCTCTGCATTCCATGGGCGTCTTACAGATCCTTCAAGCGGACCTTCTTCGGGAGTGGGATGAGAAAGGCAGGCACCCAGAGGCTGTTTCAGATCTAAGGAGCGCAACGGATTTCTCCCTTCGTGCCACCAAATCTGCAGCTCAAGCCCTAGGAAAGTGCATGGCCGCGCTGACTGTGACCGAGAGACATCTGTGGCTAACACTTGCCGACATGGGAGAATCTGAACGCGCCACTTTCCTCAACGTGCCGCTCTCTCCTTCCGGTCTCTTCGGTTCCGCGTTGAGTGCATTGTTGACGTTCTGAAAGTCCAGAAGCCACCAAGCCATGATCTCTTCCTTCTGCGCTAGCTCCTCTGCAGCCGCCCACGTGACCAGCCTCCTGCACGAGCTTCTTCACAGCGCCCAGCTCAGCACAGCCAGACTTCTCAGCGTCGACAGGGCAGCCCCCCAGATCGCGCTCAGACAGCCGCCGCAGACCACCCCCCCCCTTAGGCCTCGGCCTAAGATTGCGCTGAAGCCTGAGCAACCGAAGTCCTCCTAGCTATGTTGAGAAAAGCTTCGCCCCCTGTCAGTCCCCTTCTCTCAGGCTACTGCAGTGGTGGATTCAGCAGCCAACAAGCCGGTGATACTACCCGCTTGCCTGCACCTAAACGCCGTTTTCACGGCGACCCAGAGAAATCTTGTAAAGAGCAAACATGCCTTATGTGTAGAAAATGTGTCCACAATCCAGTGTTCACCCCTACTGTGACTCTTTCCCCATTCACCTCAATCAGGAAGTCACTCACAGAACAGCCTGTCCCTGCTGTCTGCGAGCAGTCATGCATAAGCACAGTAAGCACGCTCACACATTCTGTTCAGCTCGCTGTGTGCGGCAATCAAGGCGATTTGGCCATTCACCCTCTAGCGTTACGCTTCAAAGCGTGGGAAGCTATTCCAGGGATATCCAAATGGGTTTTAAGCATGATAAAACAGGGCTATTTGCTACAGTTCGATCGCCGCCCTCCCCGCTTCCGAGTGCGGCTCGAAACTACTGTGAACACGGAAGCAGCCTGCATGCTTCGTTCAGAAATAGCAAACCTTCTGTGCAAAAGGGCCATAGAAAGAGTGCCGCCTTCTCTGAGCGAGTCGGGGTTTTACAGCCGTCATTTTCTTGTCCCCAAGAAAGACCGCGCCTCAGACCAATATTATATCTCAGATTTTTTAACAAAGTGCTTGCAAAAAGACTGTTCAAAATGCTTACAGTCAGGAAACTCCTCGCGCATGTGCACCAGGGGGACTGGTTTATTTCTCTTGATCTGAAAGATGCCTACTTTCAGATTCAGATAAATCCCCGTCACAGGCCATTCTTGAGATTCGCCTTCAACGGTCAGGTTTATCAATACACCGTCCTTACGTTCGGCCTGTCCTTAGCACCCCGTACTTTCACGAAGTGCATGGATGCGGCGCTCGCACCGCTGCGGAGTCAGGGCTTGCGAATCCTGAACTATTTGGATGATTGGCTGATTTTGGCACAATCACATACGGAGCTTCTGTCTCACAGGACAGTTCTCCTCAGTCATCTGAACAGCTTGGGTCTTGCAGTCAATTGGACCAAGAGCTTACTACAGCCCAGTCAGGCGATTTCCTTCCTTGGAATAGAACTAGACTTCATGGCTATGATGGCTCGCTTATTAACACAGCACGCGCGCCGTGTTCAGCGACTAGCCACATCTTTTCAGATGAACAGCCTCATGCCTCTGAAAAATTTTCAGAGAATGTTAGGTTACATGGCCTCAGCCGCAGCAGTACTCCAGCTGGGTTTACTGTGCATGCACCCGCTTCAACATTGGCTAAACACCCGTGCGTCTCGCCGGGCTTGGGCCATGGACCGCCAACCGATCAGAGTGACTCAGACCTGTATCTCAGCTCTGCAGCCCTGGACAGTGGCGGGATGGTATCAGCGGGGAGTGACGATGGGAGCTGTATCTCGCCGAAAAGTAATCTCGACAGACACGTCCAACACGGGTTGGGGTGCGGTCTGCGAGGGCTCACCGGTTTTTGGCCTATGGTCAGTTCAGGAAAAGCTCCTCCACATAAATTGTCTGGAAATGATAGCGGTCGAGTACGCACTTATGCGCTTCCTCCCGATCATTCAGGGTCACAACGTCCTGGTCCGCTCGGACAACAGATTTGTGGTATCCTATCTAAACCGTCAGGGCGGCGTCAGATCCAGGAACCTCTTCCACCTGACAGAACGCATACTGAGTTGGTCCCAGTGCCATCTGCGCTCGCTTAGGGCGACGCACGTGCCAGGCCACCTGAACGACGGTCCAGACAGACTGTCCAGAGAGAAAATTTCCCCAGGGGAATGGTCCCTGCACACTCAAACAGTCCAGATGTTATGGCGCATATTCGGCAGAGCAGAGATAGACCTCTTTGCGTCAGAGGAGAACTCTCACTGCCCAGTATTTTTCTCGAAAAGCGAGGAGGCGCTGGCCCAGGACTCCCGTCTCGCTATTGCCACAGGTAATACAAAGGATCAGGGAAACGCGCCACTCGGTGCTCCTCATAGTCCCGTGCTGGGAGAATCAGACATGGTTCCCGGAGCTTACGCAGCTGTCACTGACAGCCCCCTGGCCCATTCCAGTGAGAGCAGATCTCCTCTCTCAAGCTCGCGGCACGATCTGGCATCCCCACCCAGAGCGATGGGCGCTGCACGCGTGGGTGATCAACGACTACTCGTCGCTTTGCCAGAAGGAGTAATAAACACTATCATACACGCTAGAGCCCCTTCCACGAGAAGACTCTACGCGTCCAAATGGTCTGTGTTTTCAAAATGGTGCACCGACAGAGATCTGGATCCACGGACATGTGGGGTGTTGTCCCTGCTTGTGTTTTTACAAGAGCCCCCTCGCCTCCCATCGGTTCCTATCTGGGATCTTTCTATAGTTCTCGAAGCTATGAAAGCTCCCCTTTCGAACCACTTCAATCCGTGGATTTGAAATACCTTTCACTCAAAACTGTTTTTCTGACTGCCCTGTCATCAGTTAAACGTGTGGGAGACCTTCACGCGCTGTCTGTCAGCGCTGCGTGTCTTGAGTTTGGACCAAATGACTCCAAGGTCATTTTAAAGCCTAGACACGGCTATGTCCCCAAGGTGATCGGTACTCCTTTCAGAGCACAGATCATTTCCCTATCGGCTCTGCCAGCATCCGATAGCAAATGCGACGCCAATCTCCTCTGTCCAGTTAGAGCACTGAGATTGTATACTGCGCGCTCTGCCTCTTTCAGACGCTCTGAGCAGCTTTTCGTTTCATTCGGAGGGCGTACTAAGGGTCTCGCCGCCTCGAAACAGACACTGTCTAGATGCATAGTGGACGCTATTGCTGCTGCGTACGTGTCAAAAGACCTGCCATGTCCTTTAGGCGTTAGGGCTCACTCCACTAGAGGCATGGCCTCCTCGTGGGCATGGTCCAGCGGGATATCCATTCACGACATATGTGTGGCAGCGGGCTGGGCTTCCCCCTCCACCTTTGTCAGATTTTACAGTCTGGAAATGCCCGCCCTGCAGGCAAAACTACTAGCGGTTTAATACGCTACAGCTCCCCTGGTGAGCTGCACTTTTGTGGCCATTCCACATGACTGCACCGCCGCTCTGTCTTTCCCTTCCCATATTGCTTATGACATTCACAACAACACGGCCCGCACTCTTGCCTGCCACTATTTATTTCTCCACTCAAGGGACCCCGGGTTCCCCCACCCCCGGGGTCATGCAGTGGAGCTGCCCCCCACCGGGTTGCAATGGGTTCACGACGTGTGTTGCAATGGGAACCTCTCGTAAGCAGTGCAATACGGGAACCTCGTAAAAAACACCTCGTTCTTCTCTCTAGATGAGAGAACGAGTATTGCGTAGCCAGCCGTGCTCGCGCCAGGAGCGACTTTCGCTTCATTCATTGAAAACCAGGGATCCAGCCTACGAACTTCGCTTATAAACCCTCTAGCCATGCCCATTCTGGCGGGCTATGATACAATGACGGCGCGAGCGCCTCTCATTGGACGCGAGTTCACTCAAGTTCATCTATAGGCTGCAGCAGTTGCCGCAGAGCAACCAATGAGCTCGCTAGCTAGCCCCTCAAGGTCTGCAGCTGCTGCACTGCATACACTGTGTACAAAAATGACAATGGATACAAAAATTAAGGATCATTTTTTGGCTTCAATATCTCAGAAAAGATTCATCTTTCCCGTTGGTTTCCTCATCTAGAGAGAACCGAGGTAACGTTAGGTAACCGATTCGTTTTCGCGAAAAAAGGGCAATCGGTTCGGAGCTTTGCTTCAACTGTGCGATATAATCACAATGTGCGACCAAAATTTGACATGCCAGAAATTCATCCGACCATCCGATTGCCACTGCACACTGACTGTACACTGCACGAATACTGAACGACAAATGACGCATGCCAAAGCTGAAAATCGTCCCAACCCGAAAAAGAGTTGCACGAGTCAGAATTCAGCTCAAAATCGAACGAAAATTGCACAGTGTATGCCCGCCTTAAGACGTCAGGAGTTCAAAAAGTTTAAGTCACCTTCTTTTATATAGCGCTTTTAACAATATAGATTCATTTCCTATTATCACTGTAAAGCTGCTTTGAAACAAAGTAACAGATAATGGTATTATTTTAATTAAAACCAGGGGTGTCCAATCCTGCACCAGTTTATTTCCAAACCCAATTAAACACCTGAACCAGCAAATTAAGATCTTCCTATGCATACTAGAAACTTCCAGGCAGGTGGTTTGAGGCAAGTTGGAGATAAACTCTGCTGGGCAGTTGGCTTCCAGGGGCCGTTCTTCGTACGTTGCTTAAAACATCCGAGATCAAACGAGACATCCAAGATAATATCATCTTCGAACACTCCTGCCGGTTATGATTAGTATGGCTGGATTGAGTTATCTGAGATAACTGCACGTTCATGCGCTGGGTTAAAAGGGGATATGTATCGATAGTAGAAACATTGATCAGCAACGCTGCTATTGGCTGATCACCGTGGGCAAAGAGCGCGCTCTGTTTTTTTCTCCACAGAAGAGCAAGAGTTTATTGCTAGAAGGATATGCTGAATTTGAAAACTTAATTAAAACGCCAGGGAACACCTTAAAGTGTGCAAAAGCCAGGAGAGAGGGCTGGCAAAAAGTAGCAGACAAATTAAGTTTGTAGTTTGATTTTTTTATCACTTATTACAGTATATATTTTTATATTTTAATAATTTCTAAATAATTAATAACTTTGTTGAGTCCCCACCCACTACTAGAACATAGGAACAAGTAAAAGTGAAGTACTAGAATATTCTACATGATAGTAATTTGTACTACTTATACTAGTCTCTTTTAAAAAGGCACTGTTAATAAATGTTTGCCTGTTTATAAAAGCAACCAAGAAAAAGGCTGAAAAATAAAAAGAAAAGAAAAACGAACAGGTGATGGTCCTCCACCCCCACATTATACCCAGGCAGAGGAGCTGGCCCTTGGGTTAAATGTGAACCTTGTAGAGGGCATCCCTGGGTTCAGCTCTTCCTCCGACACACAGCCAGGAGCAGCAACACCTTCACTGCTGGTAAATGAACTTTGAATTATCCTAGTACACTGTAAAATAATTTGTTGCTGCATGAAATTAAGTTTCAATTTCAATTTCAATTTATTTATAAAGCACACATAAACACAACTTCCGTTGACCAAAGTGCTGTACACAGAACAAGTAAAATAAAAATAAAACAACCACAGGGCAATTGCTTCAACATTTAGTTTGCATACGACAGGTCAAATAAAAATGTCTTTAATCTCGCTTTAAAGATAAGCAGGGTTGGTGCAGCTCTGATTTCTGGGGGGGAGGCTGTTCCAGAGTCTAGGAGCGGCACTAGAGAAAGCCCTGTCTCCTCTAGTCTTGAGTTTTGTTCTCGGAGCCACCAGAAGGCCTAGGTTCGCAGACCTAAGAGCTCTAGGTGGTTGATGAACAGTCAATAGGTCCGTTAGGTATGATGGAGCCATCCCGTTTAACGACTTATATACTAATAATAAAACCTTAAAAGTAATTCTATGGCGCACTGGTAACCAGTGCAAAGACGAAAACCAGTTACGACCGCTAGGGGTCAGCCGCAACAGGAAAAGGAAGAGAGTCACACTACCAGAGAGATAACGAGTAATATGAATTTTATTGACCATAAAGGGTTTAGCGTCAGGGGTAGACAAGGCCAAAATAACAAACAAAACAACCTTCTTTTTAGAAACTAAATAACCTCAAACAATAAAAATAAAACAAAAATACAATTTCACTTACCTAACTCCCTTAACCATAAACAAAGGGGAAAAAGAGATATAAATAAACTGGCGTCAAACCCCCTACATCCCTTAGTCTGGTAAAAAGAAATATATATATAATATATTATATATATAAGAATATTTACAGTATTTTACAAAATATCAGGTTGACAAGTTAGAATCGGAATCCAAAGACGTAGTCAGACAGGCAATATTCAGATATAGAAGAAAACCAGAACTAGGATCACATTCAATAAACACTCAGTTTCACTAAACACTAATAATCTCTCTGCACGACACTCTTACTCAATTAAATAATGGCGAAACAACAACAAGCTGAAGAGAAGCATTTAAATGTTACGATCGCAAAACACAAAGGCGTAAAGCACAAAGTCAGCGAGGCTCAAAGGCAACCATGGTGTGTCAGAGGCGGTCCTTATATCCAGGTCAGGTGCACAGCTGGTACAATCACGGTCTTCCACAGATTAACAGAGGTAACGCCCACCTGAAACAAGCTTGTCAACACAGAGAGAGAAAGAGAACAAGACACACCCACACAGAAGGACAATTGATACAAACACACAAAATATCTCAGAATCCTAACACCCCCACCCATAAAATAAAACATAATGTTTTACTGGTTGACACGGGACAGTGAGTCAGCTAGCACATTTTCGATACCTTTTTTATGACAGATTTTCATATTGTAGCTTTGACAAATCAGAGACCATCGCATTAAACGATGATTGCTATTAGACTATTTGTTGGAGAAAAGTAAGAGGATTATGATCAGTAAAAATGGTAACAGGCGATACATTCGAACCAATATACACTTCAAAGTGTTGCAAGGCGAGGATTAATGCGAGTGCCTCTTTCTCTATAGTACTGTAGTTCATTTGATGTTTGAGAAACTTTTTCGAAAGAAACTGATCGGATGATTCAAACCATCTTCACCGGTCTGTAATAAAACCGCACCGACACCAGTACCACTAGCATCAACTTCTATCAGGAACGGTTTTTCAAAATGGGGTGCAACAAGTACAGGAGCACTACAGAGCAAGGTTTTCAGAGCTTCAAAAGAAGATTGACAGTCAGAAGTCCACTTAAAAGAGACTGCTTTACGCAGTAATTCCGTAAGAGGACTGGCTACAGAAGAGAAGTTCTTACAAAAACAGCGATAATACCCTGTCATTCCGAGAAATAGACGGAGATGTCTTCTATTCTTCGGGATCGGAAAATCAAGGACAGCTTGGATTTTTGAATTCAAAGGGCAAATCTGACCACTACCGACCTCCTTACCCAAGTATGTGACTGTAGCGCAACCAAAGTCGCATTTTGCCAGATTCAAGGTAAGATTAGCATCTCTAAGACGTTTGAAGACTTCCTCTAAGGTTTTAAGATGTTCCTCCCAAGTATTAGCATAACACACAACATCATCTAAATAAGCTTCACAATCAGCTAAGTTAGACAAAACAATAGACATTAACCGCTGAAAGGTAGCTCCAGCATTTCGAAGGCCAAAAGGCATGACCCGGTATTGTAGAAATACTTCAGGGGTGGCGAAGGCAGAGATTTCGGACGCTTGCTCTGTGAGCGGAACCTGCCAATATCCCTTAAGCAGGTCGAGTTTCGTCATAAATTTGGCATTACCCACACGATCTACACAATCTTCCATGCGTGGAAGTGGAAAGGAGTCAGCCTTAGTTAACGCATTAACTTTTCTGTAATCTGTACAGAACCTTGAAGTACCGTCCGGCTTAGGGACGAGAAGACATGGTGAAGACCATGGACTAGAACTAGGGACTGCCAAGTTGTGTTCAAGTAAATACTGAGTTTCTTGCCTCATCAATTCTTTCTTAAGTGGATTTACCCGATAAGCACTTTGTTTAACGGGTGCATGTGAACCAACATCAATGTTGTGTTTCAGCACGTGTGTAGTTGTAGGTGAGTCACTGAACAAAGTCGGGTATCTCTTTACCAAATTTACGATGTCAGCCTGGGCAGACATAGACAAGTGCGACAATTTTTCTGTAAAGTTTAACAGAGTTTCTGAATTGGGCAAACGAGCAGTTGAGAATACGGCACTGTTCATCTTCAAACCATCAATTTCTGGTGAATATTCTGAGGGTGATACATTAACTGGGGCGACAGTGACAACAGGAATCTTAGTCTCAGAGTTGGAGCGCGTCACATATTTCTTCAGCATATTGATATGACAGACGCGTGACTTTTTCTTACGATTTGGGGTGTCAACAACATAATCCGTAACACTCAGTTTCTCTTTAATATCATAGGGTCCAGTAAATCTAGCCTTGAGTGCTGAACCAGGCACAGGAAGTAAAACCAGAACTTTATCTCCAATTTGGAATGTGCGCTGTACAGCTTTTTGATCGTAACGATTTTTCATTTGGTCTTGGGCAGAATCAAGAGAGCGTTTTGCCAGCTTCCACACTTTATGAAGTCGCTCACGAAATGAGCTAATGTAATCTAGGACGTTCGTTGAGGGAGATGGACGATCGGAAGAAAGGATCTGCTTCTGCAAAATCTTTAAGGGCCCACGCACCGTGTGCCCAAAGATCAACTCAGAAGGACTGAATCCGATAGAAGCTTGAGTCGTGGTACGAATCGCGAACAACAATAGTGGGATTTCCTCATCCCATTCTTTCTGTTGTTCAACGCAGAAAGTTCGAAGCATGGATTTGAGAGTTTGATGAAATCGTTCGATGGCACCTTGTGATTGAGGGTGATAAGCGCTAGATACCTGATGTTTGATGTTTAATTTTTTTATTACCTTGGAGAACACTCTAGACATAAAATTCGTTCCTTGATCGGACTGAATGTATTTTGGTACTCCAAAAGTGGTGAAGAATTTAACGATTGCTTTGACAACTGCATGAGCTTTAAGAGAGCGTAGTGGTATCGCTTCAGGATACCTGGTTGACGTACACATTAATGTCAACAAGTAGGAATTTCCAGATTTTGTTTTGGGTAGTGGCCCTACGCAATCAATCAAAATACGCTCGAATGGTTCGCCAAGCACAGGTATCGGCCTCAATGGAGCTGGGGAATGACTTGATTAGGTTTACCGGATAATTGACACACATGACAAGATTTACAGAATTTAGAAACGTCAGATTTCATCGAAGGCCAAAAGAAATGTTTCAACAGATTATCATACGTTTTTCGAACGCCTACATGACCAGAGAGTTCATGGTCATGTGCTACACTCAACACTTGATCCCTGTAGGGTTTTGGAACGACAAGTTGAACAACAGTGCCCCAGTCATCCTTGAAATGACTTGGAGACCACTTACGCATTAGAACGCCGTCTTCAAAGAAGTAGGCCACTGGATACTCTGGCAAAACGGTCGGCTCGACAATAGCTGCAACACAGTGACACAGAGTTTGATCGGCACGTTGTGCCTCAATTAACATGTTTTTTTCAAATGGTAATTCAACATTGGGAAGTGCACACATTTTTAACTCAACTGCTTGCACTTTTTCCTCTGTCTCACTAGAATTATCAGCACACAGAAAGGTTTTAGACAGATCCACAGTTTCTTTTAATTTATGAGCTTGAGCTCGAGTCACTACACACGTACTGAACACATCAGGAAATTCTTTCTGCAATGCATCTTCATTGTGTGCATCAGGAACGTCTATCACTTCAGGCAAAGAAAAAACTGTCACCCGCCAGATCATTTCCTAGAATGAGTGATACACCTTTAACAGGTAATTCAGCCCGAACTGCCAGTTTAACGTTCCCTGAAATAATTCTAGAACGTAAATAGACATGGTGCAAAGGAACTTTAACTACAGTGAGGTCAATACCTTGCACTAACACACTGGAACCACAGTTTGATTGTTCAGAAAATGGCAACACACTCTCTAAAATGAAGGATTGCGTGGCGCCAGTATCCCGGAGCATGCAAACGCGTTTTGTTTCCGAGTCTGCTTCATTAAACGACACAACACCATCAAAAATGAACGGTTTAAAAGCAGATTCAGTGGCTGTATCCAGAGATACTGGCTCTGGGGGAAAAATAGGTCTCTCAACTAACGCAACACTTTTGGAAGCGCTCACCTTTTTATCAGCTTTACGTTTCAGAACGGGACAGGTGGCAATGAGATGCCCCACCTCATGACAGTAAAAACATTCACGGTTTTCACTAGCGTCTGCCCTCAAAACATTCTTAGGTACAACTGATGCATCCTTAGAACTGCGAACTCGATCAGGAAAATTACGTTTTGTGGGTGAAAACACTACTCTGTGCGTAAGTACAAACTCATCTGAGAAAACTGCAGCAGCAGAAAGAGAAGACACTTTCTGCTCATTTAAGTAAACCACGATTTTCTCTGGTAAACAATTCTTGAACTCTTCCAACAGTATTAACTCTTTAAGCTGCTCAAACGTGACTATTTTGTTTGCTGTGCACCACTTCTCAAACAAATTTGCTTTGTCTCTTGCGAATTCAACATACGTTTGACTAGGGGTTTTCACATAATTACGGAACTTTTGTCGATATGCTTCGGGAACTAATTCATAAGCACGTAAAACGGCATTTTTCATTACTTCATAGTCTAAGCTCTGTTCAAGCGTTAACGCTGAACAGACTTCTTGGGCTTTATCCACGAGTTTACATTGTAACAACAGTGGCCAAACATTTCGAGGCCATTTTAACGTGCTGGCGATTCGCTCAAACACAGTGAAATAAGTATCAACCTCGGTCTCTCGAAATAGTGGGACAAGTGAAATTTGACGACTAATATCGAATTCACGATGACTTACTTGTGGGTTGCGTCGAGGTGCAGGAATAGGACTCGGAGTGGAAGCAATGATGGGTGACGGCACAGTCACGCTCACACCTGGCGCATCAACAGCTGAAGGGTGAACAGATGACTTAGTTTTGAGCTCCAGCTCCAACTCCTTGAGCTTGATATCTCGCTTAGTTTCAAGCTCAACTGTGCGTACATGCAACAGCTGGCTCTCATAACGCTGTTTGCCCAGCTCCACCTCTAATTCTTTCAATCTGATCGCCAGTAAAGGATCTCGCGGAGAAGGAAGATCGACGGGATCTATGCTGACCAGCTCCTCAGATTTGGGTTTCTCACCCTCACCTGCGGAAAGCGGCAACTGAAATGCAACACCCGCCGACTCACTCTCCTCTGGCAAAACTTCAAGCTCCACCAAGCATTTATGAATCACCTCCTTGATCTCCCGTTTCACTGCACCACGAGGAACTGTAATTTGATAAAAATCCGCAATCATGAACAGATCATCTTTGCGGCAAATTTCTAACTGTTCAGACGTAGGGTAATAGCAAACTTATCCAATTCAAATTTCGAAGACATTCCGAATTCCCTCCCCCTTAAAGTGAAAACCACTAGCCAAACAACAAAGTACAAAGCAAATTGCATGGGTTTTTGTTTCTTTTAACTCTTACACGCAACGACAAACTCCAATTGGTTTTTGCAATTAAATTATTTTGAAGACGAGCCCCCAATTTCTGTTACGACCGCTAGGGGTCAGCCGCAACAGGAAAAGGAAGAGAGTCACACTACCAGAGAGATAACGAGTAATATGAATTTTATTGACCATAAAGGGTTTAGCGTCAGGGGTAGACAAGGCCAAAATAACAAACAAAACAACCTTCTTTTTAGAAACTAAATAACCTCAAACAATAAAAATAAAACAAAAATACAATTTCACTTACCTAACTCCCTTAACCATAAACAAAGGGAAAAAAGAGATATAAATAAACTGGCGTCAAACCCCCTACATCCCTTAGTCTGGTAAAAAGAAATATATATATAAGAATATTTACAGTATTTTACAAAATATCAGGTTGACAAGTTAGAATCGGAATCCAAAGACGTAGTCAGACAGGCAATATTCAGATATAGAAGAAAACCAGAACTAGGATCACATTCAATAAACACTCAGTTTCACTAAACACTAATAATCTCTCTGGCACGACACTCTTACTCAATTAAATAATGGCGAAACAAACAAAGCTGAAGAGAAGCATTTAAATGTTACGATCGCAAAACACAAAGGCGTAAAGCACAAAGTCAGCGAGGCTCAAAGGCAACCATGGTGTGTCAGAGGCGGTCCTTATATCCAGGTCAGGTGCACAGCTGGTACAATCATGGTCTTCCACAGATTAACAGAGGTAACGCCCACCTGAAACAAGCTTGTCAACACAGAGAGAGAAAGAGAACAAGACACACCCACACAGAAGGACAATTGATACAAACACACAAAATATCTCAGAATCCTAACACTTGAGGACAGGAGTTATGTGTTCTCGTTTTCGAGTTCCTGTTAGAACTCTTGCAGCGGCATAGATAAATAAATAGATTAAAATACACATTAAAATGCACAGGCGGCAGACGGCGTGCCACACACAGCGGCGCCATCTTTGTGTAAGTAAGCCTATAATCCAAATGGCTGTCCAGTCATATCAGCTGTTAAAGGAGCTGTATGTAAGAAATGTATTTCAATTAATCATAAAATGGCCCTGATATGTCACTAGACATTAAGAAATCATGTTCATTTCAAATACTTATATCGCTGACAACAGTAATCCGGCCAGGATATTGACATTTAAAAAGTGAAATTGCAGCCCTCAACTGATGTTGATGTTGTCATGCTGTGTTTTGGTCTGATGCTCCACCCTCCACCTATCTACCAATCACGAAGTCAGTAGTGTTGCGGCATCCGGGTTGCCAGCTGTGCTCTAGTTACCACAGCTGCAGCTACACATGTTCCTGCTGGATCCTGCAGCCTATCTGGCAACCTCGAGTCAGGGAGGAGGGGGAGGGGATACAGTAATTTGAAAGTGATTGCAGTACCAGTATTGGCCACAATCTTACATACAGATCCTTTAAACCTAGTAATGAATTGCTTTGACTTGTGAAAGTCTACATGTGTGACTGTGAAACTACATAGTTAATGTAAAAAAAAAATATGTAGCCATGAGTTATTGATCACATTTCCCCCCAGTGGACTTCATTGTAATGCAATTGTGTTTTCCTCTTTTGTGCAGTTTTAAACAATACACCAACACTTTCTCTGTCTGTTCCCAAGCAAGTCGCTGAAGCATGTGCAGTAAGACTTTTTCTAACGTTACATAAAAAGGGAAGAAAGTACAACACTTTGTAATGCCCATTTTCCCCCAATGCACAGGACAGTGAAGAAACCCTCTCAGGTATCTTTAAGTGCATAAATAACTTTACTTAAAGGTGCCCTAGAATGGGGTTATTTTATTATTGTATAATGTTTTCTGGGTTGCCCTTATAATGCTAGTATTTTTTTAGATCAAAAATAGTCATAATTTAGAAATAAAAGGCATTTTTCCTAGCCTGATTTTAGCCTCTGACTTGAACACTCTGTTTGAAGGGGCGTGTCTGCTGTGGGATTCAGTGTAACTGATGTAAATGGCAGTGGGATTCCGTGTAACCGACCACTGCTGTGATTGGCTGACATGCTTGCATATGAAATAGCTACGTATCAGCCTACATGTGAAACTCTCTCGAATAATTTTACTACAGATATTATACGTTTTTACTATTACAGCTATCGAGATTAACAAATCGTGAGATGTTTATAAAGTATTTAAATCTATTTCCATCAAGCAGATGACAGTCTGTTGATCGCGAGAGTGAGACTGAAGATCATGTCATTGCAACGCAGTTGCACTCTCTCTAATACTTTCACCAATGCGAACAAGATGATGTACATCATTGATTTCATAACGAGTTTGGCAAGTGTCCAGGGGTCTGTTTCAATAAGGAGGTTCAACCAACTCTGAGTTAAAACTTGAACTCTGAGTTGACTTACCCTGAGATGGGAAACTCTGAGTTTTCGGTTACAGAACAGCTGAAATGAGCTGGTTCAATCAACTCTGAGTTGACTGACTCTGAGTTAAGCGCCTGCACCACAACTATAAAAAGCCATTATCAATGGAGCGCAGATATTATGAGTCACCATGGCAACAGCGCCAGACAAAAAGAGGTGTTGGGTGTATTTAATTGCCAAATAATCTATATATTGTAATTTAATTAAAGGGATTTCTCTTAATTCTTCTGTAATTTAAAATAAAATATGATGCAATTACATTAAATAGGCTACTGCATAAACTATAGACCAATTCATTATAAAACAATAGTGGATTTAACATACATTTTTAAAAGGTATATTTTTTATGTAACCTTCTCCCTCTACACACTTTGATCAATTCAAGAATAATTCATGCAATTGTATATTGTTAATTTGAAAGCATTATAGGATTTAGTAATTAGTAATATGTAGACCAATACTTTCTAAATATAGTAATTATTACATGAATCTAATTACATTGTTGAAGATGTCATTTGTAGTTAGTAATTCATAACTATTTAAGAGTAACTTACAGTTATAATATCAGAGGTGAAACTGGAAGAATGTTATTCAACCTAAAGTAGGCTACTATTACTTTGATAAAATTTTTACTTAAGTACAAGTAAAAATACCAGTCTAAAAATCTACTCAAGTAAAAGTAAAAAGTAGCTAATTTAAAATGTGGGTGGGGGACTCTCCCATGTAGGGTTGTAACGTATGAGTTTCACAGTATGATAACAGTCTCAGAAAATATTACGGTTTATGGTATTAAACAATTATTAAATATATAAACTGCATTATTAAACTACGGTTATCATTATCATCAGTTAAAATGACAGTTAAATAAATTAAAAATTTGTTCAAAGAACATATCTAATAAACTAATTTCAATAATTGATTATGAATTAGATTAACAACTTATTTTTTGTCATTAATAACTTACTAATATGTTTAAAAAATTCTTCGAGTTCTAGAGACGAATTCTAGAGTTCTATGAAATGTTTTTTATTCCGATTTGTTTTTAATGATTTAATACAAATATATTATCAAAAACGGTGGTAATCAAATAAAAGTTTAGCAAACGTTTTAATCCTTTTATTTTTTGGAAAAGTGCTCAAAACAGATTTAGTCAATTAAACCATGGACAAACAATATTTTGTTGGTGTTTAAACACCACTTCCTCTTTAAAAAAGGGGAGGAGACCACAAGAAACTCTGGGTTTACTGAAGAAAACCTGGGGCCTGTTTCAGAAAGGAGGTTAAGTGAAAACTCTGAGTATGTTAACCCTGAAATGAGGGAAACTCGGGGTTTTCCGTTTCAGAAAGGGAGGTAAGTCAAACCTGAGAAAGCAGGGTAAGTCAAGCCCGTTTCTGAAAGAGAGGTAACTTATACTCAGAGTCAGTTACCATGGTAACTTACTCTGTGAACCTAACCTGGTCAGGAGCAGGTTTTCTTCAGTAATTCAATTCAATTCAATTCAAGTTTATTTGTATAGTGCTTTTCACAATACACATTGTCTCAAAGCAGCTTTACAGAAAATGCATTTCAGAAATGGACAAAGAAAAATACAGTTAGTTAATCATGTATAAATTTAGGCATAACATATCGCCGGTGTTTAGTCGTCTCTTCACAGGCGTCGAGTCGTCTCTCCACAGGCGTTTAGTCGTCTCATCACAGGTGTTGGGGCATCTGAAGTCTTCGTGAGAGGCTGGATACAAACTTGGAGCTGACGAACGCTATTTACCTCGGGACTAGCGTCCCGAGATAACAGCAGAAAGACAGATGGGAAATAATTAGCATAGCTGATGTTCATAATATTAATGCATTCGAACTGATTCAGAAGTAGTATAAAAGGTAAGCATTAAGTGAATGCTTGGTTAAAGAGATGCGGCTTTAATCTAGTTTTAAACTGGACAGCGAGTCTGAGTCTCGAACAATATCAGGAAGGCTATTCCAGAGTTTAGGAGCTAAATGTGAGAACGCCCTCCCTCCTTTAGTAGACTTAGATATCCTAGGAATGACCAGAAGCCTCGAATTTTGTGATCTTAAAGAGCGCGATGGATTGTATGGCGATAGAAGGTCTGTTAAATACACAGGAGCTAAACCATTTAGAGCTTTATAAGTCAGTAGTAATACTTTGTAATTGATACGGAACTTAATAGGTAACCAGTGTAGAGATGATAAAATTGGTGTTATATGATCATATTTTCTTGATCTAGTAAGAACTCTAGCGGCTGCATTTTGGACTAACTGTATCTTGTTTATTGAGGATGCAGGACAACCAGCTAATAAAGCATTACAGTAATCTAGTCTCGAGGTCATGAATGCATGAACTAACTTTTCTGCATCTGAAACAGATAGCATGTTACGTAGCTTAGCAATGTTTCTAAGGTGGAAAAAGGCTGTTCTTGTAACATATGAAATATGATTTTCGAAAGTCAAGTTGCGGTCTAGCATAACACCCAGGTCTTTTACTGTAGTGGATAGAGTAACAGGACATCCTTCTAAATTAAAGTTGTATTGTAAGGGATTTTGTGGGTAGTTTTTTAGACCAATAAGTAATACCTCCGTTTTATCTGAATTTAAATGAGGTTTGATAAACAAGGTTCGGGAGGAGCAGGTGCAGTTAATTAACCCAATCAGCACCAGTGGAGAGCAATCAGTAATCAATCTAGGACAACATAAATATCAGCAGAACCCACACTGGTTCCTTGACAGTTTATCAGCATACAGGTTATCAGCATATTGGCTTACCTTTTCTGCTGCCATGTCTCAAAGCCTTTCTTCTGAAGACGAAGCAAACATCCCAATGGATCTGCAGCAGTGTGCTGGACCTGGGATAATTCCTCCTTCTCCGGACATCGCACCGGAGCCTCCAGTTCGTGGCCGCATGCCAGCCCGAACAACGTCACGATCGCCAAGACGCCGAGGCCAGTCTTCACCCCTCCAGCGAGACTTCCAACTTCCTCCCCAGCTTCCTCCTACCGTTCGGCTATCCCGACGATTCCACCTATAGGAAAATGGACCGTCGCAGGCTTAAAGCAAGCTTTAAATAATTCTGACGTTCAGTTCTCACGGAAACTAAATAAAGCGGAACTGTACGATCTCTATGTCTCCCTTCAACCAACTAACCTCTCTCCAAGGCCTTCATCAGCTTCAAGGACGGGCAACAGGCAAAACAGAGCCCACAGGGTCCACAATCCGCCCCAGACAACATCACCATATTCCACCCGCACAAGATCCGGCTCTCTCCATCCACCAAGCCGCAGCAACAGGCCTTCAGCAAGCCTAGGCCGCGCCCCAGAGTTCACCGAAGCAAGACCACAACCACCTTCCTATGCGGCTCAGCATACCACCACAGATCACGCCGCAGCAGTGACGGTCGCAGCCGGGCCCAGCGGCCTCTTTTCAGCCCCTAAGCCATATCCTCCGATGGCTCCTAACCCTTTTCCTTCTCAGTGGCCTCCAGCTCCTGTCGCAGACATTAGCGCAAAGCTACCTCCATCAGCTGCGCATGCCCAAACCTTCCAACAGGTCTACCCAGGAATTTCTAACTCCTCCTCTTTTCAGTGGCCTGCAGCCCCAGTAGCGCAAGCAAGCACAGGCCAACCTCCGCTCGCAGCACAGGCCTACGCTTCTCACTTTCACCCCTCCCTTCCTTCCTGCCCTCTACCAAACTTTCTTTATCCCATAGAGGGCAACCCAAGCATGAGGCCGCCGCCGACATCTGCAGCCCCGGCTCAGACTCTTTCCAGCTCTTCCCTCCAAACTAAATCCCAATATTCCCTTTTTACAGCAACTCAGATGCCCATCCCGCCTAATGCCACCGCCATGGAACCGCCTCCAGTGTCACACAACATCAGGGCACAAATCCTTTCAGAAATTCAGGAAGCTGGCTCCAGAGGCGGACCAACTCCCAACTCCTGTTCCTCCATTTTCAGAACTAATATTCCCGTAACTCACCCGTTAAAAGCCCTCCTTGACGCATCACTCGACTCCATCCTCCAAGCAGTCTCTCCTAGAACGCTCCAGTCTTACGTGACGGCTTGGAGATGTTTCAAAGCTTTTCACTTATCTTATAAGATATTATTTCCAGATTTTTCTCTTATTTCAATCACTTCATTTATCTCATACCTTCACAGCATCAAGGGCCTCCAAGTCGGGTCCATCAAAGGTTACCTGAGTGGCATTCAGTTCTTCCACAAATTGATGTACGGCGCCCCCTCCCCAGAGATAAAGAATTCCCAAACCTCCCTTCTGATCAAAGGGATTCAACGATCCCAGCCAACCCGTCCCGACACCAGACAACCCATAACATTAGATATTCTCACTAAATGTATTTACACCCTCCGCACAGGCTTTCAGTCCCTCAATACTGCCCGCACACTAGACGCCATGTTCATTTTAGCTTTTTTCGGTTTTCTCAGATGTTCCGAACTCGCTATCACTTCCAAATTTGACCCATCAATCCACCCCACCATCTCAGACCTATCAGTTCTAGATAGCGAAACCATCTCATTCTTGATCAAACAAAGCAAAACAGATCAAACTAGGAAAGGCCATTTCATTTACATTTTCAACCTCGCATCACCAATCCAACCATACCAGTCTGTTTTGGCATATCTTCAATGGAGAACTTCTCAGGTCAAATCCCATCTCGAACCCCTGTTCACAGATGACTCCAACAAACCCGTGACACGCTTCTGGTTCCAGAGCCACCTCAAACTAGTTCTCCAACAGTCAGGCATCGCAGCCAAAAACTTCTCAAGCCACTCCTTCCGTATCGGGGCAGCAACCTCCGCAGCTCAAAAAGGTCTCTCTCAACAGCAGATCCAAGCTCTCGGAAGATGGTCCTCAGATGCCTTTCAAACTTACATAAGGACCAACCAGTTCCACATTAAAAAAGCACACCAAACCCTCATTGAATGAAAAAAAAAAAAAAAAAAAAAAAAAAAAAAAAACTCTCCCGTCCAGCGAGCACCAGTCTCCCAGCGGACGTACTTCATACTTATCTCTTTCACTCCCCCGTCCAGCGAGCATCGGTCTCCTAGTGGACGCACTATGCACTCACCTCTAACTGTTTCCGTCCAGCGAGCATCAGTCTCCCAGCGGACGTACTTCATACTTATCTCTATCACTCTCCCGTCCAGCGAGCTCGGTCTCCCAGCGGACGTACTATGCAATTATCTCCAAACTCCCTAGTCCAGCGAGCATCAGTCTCCCAGCGGACGTACTACACACTTACCTCTATCACTCTCCCGTCCAGCGAGCATCGGTCTCCCAGCGGACGTACTATGCACTCACCTCTGACTTTTTCCGTCCAGCGAGCACCAGTCTCCCAGCGGACGTACTATGCACTCACCTCTAACTTTTTCCGTCCAGCGAGCATCAGTCTCCCAGCGGACGTACTTCATACTTATCTCTATCATTCTCCCGTCCAGCGAGCATCGGTCTCCCAGCGGACGTACTATGCACTCACCTCTAACTTTTTCCGTCCAGCGAGCATTAGTCTCCCAGCGGACGTACTTCATACTTATCTCTATCACTCTCCCGTCCAGCGAGCTTGGTCTCCCAGCGGACGACTATGTACTTTTCTCTAAAACATCTCCCGTCCAGCGAGCACTGGTCTCCCAGCGGACGTACTATGTTCTTATCTCCAAACTCTCTAGTCCAGCGAGCATCAGTCTCCCAGCGGACGTACTTCATACTTACCTCTATCAATCTCCCGTCCAGCGAGCATCAGTCTCCCAGCTGACATACTACGTACTTTTCTTTAAATCTCTCCCGTCCAGCGAGCACTGGTCTCCCAGCGGACGTTCTATGTACTTTTCTCTAAATCTCTCCAGTCCAGCGAGCATTGGTCTCCCAGCGGACGCACTATGTACTTATCTGTAACTTTCTCTCATCCAGCGAGGACTTGTCTCCCGGCGGACACAGCACGTATCTATCTTTCCATTCCTCCGTCCAGCGAGTCGGTCTCTCAAGCGGACAGCTCGTATCCTCCTTTTCTGTCAAGCGAGTATTGGTTTTCGGTGGAATTGACACATATCTATCTTCTTGCCCAGCCAGCTTAGTCAAATTCATTCCACCTCGCAGGCGGCCGGTAGAACCCAATTTTCTGACGCTTTTTGAGTCACCCAAGTCAGAAGCTACGCGGGCCCTCCCGGTCAGCCGTTTTGTCAAAATCTTGCCACTCCCTGTCCATCGGTCGGCGGGACTCACCAGTTAACACCTAGAGATATCCTGGTCAAGTGATTAAGCTTATTGAAAGCCAGCCCGCCAAATTCCCTGCGTCTTTGGGGGGTCTATAGTCTGGCGGCTGTCCTTTTGCTCTTCATGCTTTTTGGGGGGAGTACTCTGGGTTCGGGCAGAATTCCGAGCTCGGAGCCCTCCACCCGGACAGCACGCCAAGTACGCATAATCTTTATCATAATAATTATATGTAGATGCGAACTCGTGAAATGAGGTTTGATAAACAAGGTTCGGGAGGAGCAGGTGCAGTTAATTAACCCAATCAGCACCAGTGGAGAGCAATCAGTAATCAATCTAGGACAACATAAATATCAGCAGAACCCACACTGGTTCCTTGACAGTTTATCAGCATCCCACCTCCACCCCATCTCCTCTCTTTTAGTTCCATCTATAGTTCCATCTACTCTTACCACGGGGGGAGTACTCTGGGTTCGGGCAGAATTCCGAGCTCGGAGCCCTCCACCCGGACAGCACGCCAAGTACGCATAATCTTTATCATAATAATTATATGTAGATGCGAACTCGTGAATAGCAGGAAATTACACGTCATCCAGCATTTTATATCTTTTAGACACTCTGTCAAGTTAGATAAGTTAGTGTTTTCATCTGGTCGTGATGAGATATATAATTGAGTGTCATCAGCATAACAGTGAAAATTAATTCCATGTTTTCTTATAATATTACCAAGTGGCAGCATATATATTGAGAATAGCAGAGGGCCTAGGACAGATCCTTGCGGCACTCCATAGTCTACTGATGTTATCTTTGATTTTTCCCCATTTAAACAGACGAAATGGTAACGGTCTGATAAGTACGATCTAAACCAGCTTAATGCCTGTCCCTGAACACCAGTGTAGTTTTGTAGTCGATCTAAGAGTATTTTATGATCTATAGTGTCGAACGCAGCACTAAGATCAAGTAGAACTAGTATTGAGATACAGCCTTGGTCAGAGGCTAAGAGTAAATCATTTGTAATTTTAACTAGCGCAGTTTCTGTGCTATGATGCGGTCTGAATCCCGACTGAAATTTTTCATAGATATCATTTTCTTGCAAGAAAGAGCACAATTGAGCGGACAAATTTTTTTCTAGTATTTTAGACATAAATTGAAGATTTGAGATGGGTCTGTAATTTGCTAGGTTATTTGGATCTAATTGCAGTTTCTTAATGAGAGGTTTTATTACTGCCAGCTTGAATATTTTTGGAACGTGACCTAAAAATAAAGACGAGTTAATAATATTGAGAAGAGGCTCTTCCACTACAGGTAACACTTCTTTAAGTAGTTTAGTGGGTATTGGATCTAATAAACATGTTGTTGGTTTAGATGCAATGATAAGTTTATTTAGCTCTTCCTGTCCTATAGTTGTAAAGCGGTTTAGTTGTTCTAGAGGGGCCATAATTAAGGCCGAGTCATAAGACACCATAGAGGATTGTACATTTACAATAGTGTTTCGGATGCTTTCTATTTTCTCATTGAAGTAATTCATAAAATCATTACTACTATATTGTAACGGAATATTTTGCTCTGGAGATGTCTGATTATTTGTTAGTCTAGCCACGGTGTTAAATAAAAACCTTGGATTATTTTGGTTATTTTCAATTAGTTTGCGGATATGCTCAGCCCTGGCTGATTTTAGAGCCCTTTTATAACGTGACATACTGTCTTTCCACGCGATTCTGAAGACCTCTAAATTAGTTCGTTTCCATTTACGCTCTAAGTTACGAGTTTCTCTCTTGCGTAGCACTGTTCTCTCTTGCATGCGTAGCACTGTTGTACCATGGTGTTTTAGTTTTCTCTCTAACCTTTTTTAATCTAATTGGTGCAACAATATCTAGTGTACTAGAGAAAATGTTGCTCATACTGCTAGTCATTTCCTCTAGTTCATCTGTTTGTTTGGGTTTACTGAGCAGCTGAGATAGATCAGGTAAGCTATTTGAGAATCTATCTATAGTGGTTGGAAGGATTTTTCTGCCTGGTCTATAACGTGGTGCAACATGACAAATTTCAGCAGTGCGTATTATGCAAGTTACCATGTAATGATCAGTGAGATCGTCACTTTGCGGTATAATATCTATATCGGTTGGATCGGTTCCATATGATATAATTAAATCTAGTGTATGATTTAGACGATGAGTGGGACCACTGACGTTTTGCTTCACCCCAAAAGAGTTTAATAGATCTGTAAACGCAGCCCCTAACGCATCATTTGTATTATCTACGTGTATGTTAAAGTCGCCAACAATTATTGCTTTATCGACATTGACCAATAGGTCTGAGAGAAAGTCTGCAAAATCTTTTAGGAAATCAGCATATGGCCATGGAGGTCTAAATACGGTAGCCAAGGCTAGAGATAATAAGGATTTCTTTCTTACATCTAAGAGCGTAACATTTAGCACAAGTACTTCAAACGAATTAAACCTATGACAAGTTTTCTGAGTAACATTAAGAATATCTCTATAGATTGTTGCAACACCGCCGCCACGACCGATCAGACGGGCCTCATGCTTATAACAGTATCCTGGTGGAGTAGACTCATTTAGACCGAAATAATCATTTGGTTTAAGCCAGGTTTCAGTAAGGCACAGAACATCGAAATTATTATCTGTGACCATTTCATTTACAATAACCGCCTTAGGTGTGAGCGATCTAATGTTTAGAAGACCTAGCTTTAGAAATTGTTTTTGTTCACTGATATTTAGATTTTCTGGTTTAATTACAATAATATTCTTGCTAGATCTTACAGTAGATTTGTTGTTTGGCTTCACTAAGCGAGGAATAGACACAGTTTCTATATAATGTTCTACATTGGTACTTATATCAATTAAGTTGGGACAGCAAAGACTATGATTTGGACTTTGACTTACTAGTCAGATGGTGTGTAGCGTCTTGGAGAAGTTGTCCGACAGAACAGCCGCTCCGACTCTGCTGGGGTGCAGACCATCAGGACGGAAGAGCCTAGGTCGCTCCCAAAACAGATTCCAATTATTTACAAAGAGCAGTTTCTGTTCATTACACCATGACATTAACCATTCATTTAAAGCAAATAATCTACTGAACCTTTCTTGTCCAAGTCGGTAAGTGGGAAGCGGTCCAGACACGATGATCGTTGCTCTAGGCGATGTGCTGCGTACCGTCTCGATCAGGCTCCTGTAGTCCTTCTTCAGAATCTCCGTCTGCCGCAGCCTGATGTCATTCGTCCCCGCGTGCAGCACGACAGCTCCGATGCGCTCGTCACCGTTCAGGATCTCGGGAACCTGCGCAGCGACATCAAGAACACGAGCACCAGGAAAGCAGTGAGTGCGCACCTTACCTTTACCCGAGGTAGCACGGACATGGCGGACCATGGAAGTGCCGATGATCACGGCGTCGTCGCGTTCCGACTCGCAAGAGGGGAGAAGCGGTTCCGGGTGGAGATCTCGAAGACCGGGAGGGGCGGAGAGGTTCTTGCTCTGGTCCTGGCTCGTGTCGTGACCCAGGGTGCAGGAGTGATTGAAGGCAGAGATGATCGCGTCCTCCTGGGCAGAGAAACGCACGGAGTAGACGAAGTCGGAGTCAAAGTCACAAAGTTACTAACCACTGACTTGTGAGCATCGGCGCGTGATGTTTCAAGCGCTGATCGCCGATCTCGCAGCTCGGCTTGCTTCTCCAGCAGAACACGAATCTGCTTCTCCACCGACTCCAGCTCCAATCGTACCGAAATCAGCTCGAATGTGTCCTCACCTGCACTCAGAGGTAACGTTAGACACACATCCGATATGTTCGCCATTATAACAGATGAACAGTAAATTAGTAGTAACAGTAAACAGTAAAGCAATCCGATTGTTTTTTTTATAAGGAATAGTATCGAGGATAAATTCACATGATATAAAAATAGAAAGTGCCTGTTTACAATTGAGTGGTAAAGAAGAAAATCAAGGATTAATGAATCAATTCGATGGAGCTCCAAACACAAACACAGACCGCACGCGCATGTGCTTATGCCCCGTTGATGCGGGCTCTAAGCACAATCAACGTGTGTCTGTACTTTCAGAGAAGCTTTCAGAGAAACGGGTGTAAGATGAGATGACGCTCGATAGGCGCGAGGCCACGCGTGAAATGCTAGCGGGCTAAAGGCTAGTAGCCGAGATTCGGAAAGTTGGATCTAAGTAGCGATATCAAAGCAATCCGATTGTTTTTTACAAGGAATATTATCGAGGATAAGTTCACACTATATAAAAATAGAAAGTGCCTGTTTATAATTGAGTGGTAAAGAAGAAAATCAAGGATTAATGAATCAATTCGACGGAGCTCCAAACACAAACACAGACCGCACGCGCATGCGTATATATATTATTTCTATATAATTTTGTATCAATATAATTTTATTGAAGTAATATAGCCCACATTAGTAAACCCAGAGTTTCTTGCGGTCTCCTCCCCTTTTTTAAAGAGGAAGTGGTGTTTAAACACCAACAATAATACTAAAATGTATTTAAACATTCTTTAAGAAATATATATTGTTTGTCGATGGTTTAATTGACTAAATCTGTTTTGCAGCACTTTGCCAAAAAATAAAAGGATTAAAATGTTTGCTAAACTTTTATTTGATTACCACCATTTTTGATAATATATTTGTATTAAATCATTAAAAAAAATCGGAATAAAAAACATTTCATAGAACTCGATTATTTTTTAAACATATTCATATATTATTAATGATAAAAAATTTGATGAAAATAATGAAAAAAAGTTTTTAATCTAATTCATAATACAATTATTGAAATTAGTTGATTAGATATGTTTTATTGAACAAATGTTTAATTTATTTAACTGCCATTTTAACTTATGATAATATGTAGTTTATATATTTATAATTGTTTAATACCATAAACCGCAATATATTCAGAGACAGTTATCTGAAACTCTCATACTGTCACGTTTTGATGTGTTCTGTTCTGTTTTGTATCTTGTCTTCCCCTGTCTTTTGTGATTTTTGGTTTAGTCCTGTTAGTTTTCCCGCTCCTCGTTTGTGTCAATTTTCTGCACCTGTTTTCAGTTAATTATCTTGTTTGGTTCAGTTCTTTTAAGCCCTGTGTTTTCCCTCAGTGTTGGTCGATAGTCGTCCATGTGTGGTTGTGTGTTTCTGATTTCCTGGAGTTTTGTTCCTGTTTAAGTTTGGAAAGTTTTCATTTTGTTATTAAAACATTTATATTGAAGCTTTCGTGTCCTCGTCTTCAGCACCTGCACAAACCCTGACAGAACGATCGACCCTAACCAAAAAAAAAAGGGGAATGAACTACGAACTCTGTGTCCCACAAGATGGCCGGACTCTGGAAGAATATGCGGAGATATATCTCCATCTTTTCCGGGACTCTAATTGGGACGAGGAGTCCCTGACACATGAGTTTTGGAGTGGGATGGACGATACCCTCGCTCAGAGACTGTTGTTGGGAGATCTCCACCTCCCGTTAGTAAAATTCATTGCCCGTACGCTGTGGGTGTGTGGTTCCTCATTCACCGTGGGAGACATCCAGCCCGATCTCCACGGCCAGCAAGAGCCCATCACCTGCACGCCAACGCCTGAGCCCATTGCATGCACGCCAGAGCCTGACCCGTTTGACGACCTTCCAGAGCTTCTTTCCCCAGAGCCTTCACAGCTGGTCCCGTCCAGCCCAATCAAGCCTTCACCGCTGGTCCCGTCCAGCCCCGAGTTTCCTGATATGCTGGTCCCGTCCAGCCCCGAGTTTCCTGATATGCTGGTCCCGTCCAGCCCCGAGTTTCCTGATATGCTGGTCCCGTCCAGCCCCGAGTTTCCTGATATGCTGGTCCCGTCCAGCCCCGAGTTTCCTGATATGCTGGTCCCGTCCAGCCCTGAGTTTCCTGATATGCTGGTCCCGTCCAGCCCCGAGTTTCCTGATATGCTGGTCCAATCCAGCACGGAGCCCGTTGACCCAGCGCCAGAGCCAGAGCCCGTTGACCCAGCGCCAGAGCCAGAGCCCGTTGACCCAGCGCCAGAGCCAGAGCCCGTTGACCCAGCGCCAGAGCCAGAGCCCGTTGACCCAGCGCCAGAGCCAGAGCCCGTTGACCCAGCGCCAGAGCCAGAGCCCGTTGACCCAGCGCCAGAGCCAGAGCCCGTTGACCCAGCGCCAGAGCCAGAGCCCGTTGACCCAGCGCCAGAGCCAGAGCCCGTTGACCCAGCGCCAGAGCCAGAGCCCGTTGACCCAGACCCAGAACCCGTTGACCCAGACCCAGAGCCCGTTGACCCAGAACCCGTTGACCCAGCGCCCGTTGATGTCAAGTCAGTTCCCGATCATGAGCCTGTCCTCCCCAAGAAAATTTTGGGGGGGCGCCATACGCCTTCGCCGTGGCCGGCCAAAGATCCACGGAGGCCCGAAAAGATAACACCGCCATGGCCACCTGAAGGGTCTGCACCGCCATGGTCACCTGAAGGGTCTGCACCGCCATGGTCACCTGAAGGGTCTGCACCGCCATGGCCACCTGAAGGGTCTTCACCACCACGGCCACCTGAAGGGTCTTCACCGCCGTGGCCACCTGAAGAGCCTGCACCGCCTTGGACGCCCGAGGGTCTCACAGTTCCGCCCTGGACGCCCGAGAGTCTCACAGCACCGTCATGGCCACGCCCACAGCCTGCTCCGCCTTGGCCACGCCCACAGCCTGCTCCGCCTTGGCCACGCCCACAGCCTGCACCGTCGTGGCCACGCCCACAGCCTGCTCCGCCTTGGCCACGCCCACAGCCTGCTCCGCCTTGGCCACGCCCACAGCCTGCACCGTCGTGGCCACGCCCACAGCCTGCACCGTCGTGGCCACGCCCACAGCCTGCTCCGCCCTGGAGGCTTCCTGGACCTGCACCATGCCCTCGTCAGCCTCCAGGGCGCCCACCCTCCCACCCCTTTGGATGTTATACGGCGCGAGGACGCGCCTTCGGGGAGGGGGGAGGTACTGTCACGTTTTGATGTGTTCTGTTCTGTTTTGTATCTTGTCTTCCCCTGTCTTTTGTGATTTTTGGTTTAGTCCTGTTAGTTTTCCCGCTCCTCGTTTGTGTCAATTTTCTGCACCTGTTTTCAGTTAATTATCTTGTTTGGTTCAGTTCTTTTAAGCCCTGTGTTTTCCCTCAGTGTTGGTCGATAGTCGTCCATGTGTGGTTGTGTGTTTCTGATTTCCTGGAGTTTTGGTCCTGTTTAAGTTTGGAAAGTTTTCATTTTGTTATTAAAACATTTATATTGAAGCTTTCGTGTCCTCGTCTTCAGCACCTGCACAAACCCTGACACATACCTTACAACCCTACATGGGAGAGTCCCCCACCCCCACCCCCACTTTTAAACAAGTTACTCAGAAACTTTTACTCATTTTAAATTAGCTACTTTTTACTTTTACTTGAGTAGACTTTTAGACTAGTACTTGTACTTAAGTAAAATTTTATTGAAGTAATATAGCCTACATTAGGTTGAATAACATTATTCCAGTTTCACCTCTGATATTATAATAGTTGGGTAAGTTACTCTAAATTAGTTATGAATTACTAACTACAAATGACATCTTCAACAGTGTAATTAGATTAATGTAATTATTACTATCTTTAGAAAGCATTGGTTTACATATTACTAATTACTAAATCCTATATCAACCTCAACCACTTGAACAATACAAGGAGAGACAATAAACTGCACTTTTAATGCTTTCAAATTAGCAATATACAATTGCATGAATTATTCTTGAATTGATCAAATGAAGAGGTAGAGGGAGAAGGTTACATAAAAAATATACCTTTTAAAAATGTATGTTAAATCCACTATTGTTTTATACAGAATTGGTCTATAGTCTATGCAGTAGCCTATTTAATGTAATTGCATCATATTTTATTTTAATTATTACAAAAGAATTAAGACTAATCACTTTAATTAAATTACAATATTTAGATTACTTGGTCATTAATTACACCCAACACCTCTTTTTGTCTGGCGCTGTTGCCATGGTGACTCATAATATCTGCGCTCCATTGAGAATGGCTTTTTATAGTTGTGGTGCACGTGCTTAACTCAGAGTCAGTCAACTCAGAGTTGATTGAACCAACTCATTTCAGCTGTTCTGTAACCGAAAACTCCGAGTTTCCCATCTCAGGGTAAGTCAACTAAGAGTTCAAGTTTTAACTCAGAGTTGGTTGAACCTCCTTATTGAAACAGGCCCCTGCTCCCGACCAGGTTAGGTTCACAGAGTAAGTTACCATGGTAACTGACTCTGAGTATAAGTTACCTCTCTTTCAGAAACGGGCTTGACTCACTCTGCTTTCTCGGGTTTGATATACCTCCCTTTCTGAAACGGAAAACCCAGAGTTTCCCTCATTTCAGGGTTAACATACTCAGAGTTTTCACTGAACCTCCTTTCTGAAACAGGCCCCAGATAAACTCGCGCTGTGTGGAAATATTGTTCTTTGATCGCTTTCTGTATATAATTTATTCACTAAGAGAAGCTTGATATTGTCCCACGTTCGAAAATAAGTCCGTGGTGAAATGGGCAGAGCAAACTAACAACTTCGAATTAAACTGTTGCGGTATCCGATTATATATAAACATCAACCACGCCTGTTGACATTACTTTTCTGTGGGAAGGGTATGAAAAGTACTCACATCCCCTGCACAGCCTGGAACATAACATTTATTTCCATGATCTGCCATTTTCCCTCTGATCCTCGCTTGTTTCGATGACTCGGCTGCGCAGTGCCTGGCATTGAACATGGGCTGGCATATGCAAATCTTTGGAGGCATACATATTAATGATCCCGACTGTTGCGTCACAGTCGGTATTATGTGGAGATTCGCCTGTTTTTCATGGGTGTTTTTTAAAAATGAGATTTAAATAAGAAGGAGAAAACAATGGTGTTTGAGACTCACTGTATGTCATGTCCATGTACTGAACTCTTGTTATTTAACTATGTCAACATAAATTCAATTTCACATTCTAGGGCACCTTTAATTTACACTTGAGTAGGCCCTACCTATTATTTCTGAATGCAATATGATTTTTGATGCATAAGCCATGTGTTTGACAGGTTTACCCCTACCCCTAAAAACAGAGTATTTTGAAAATAGTTGACAACTTAGGAACTTCAGAGTAAGTGCTAATATTTTATTTCACACAGAGTACAATATATATTATTTGCAGACAAAAGATGACTTGATCACTGGCTTTTCTTTACAAAGAACAATTAAAATAAAACTCATTTCCCATATTTGTCTTGTCTTTTATTAAACATTAATGAAATGTTTTATATTTTTTCTGATGGTGCAATGTTGTGTAATATGGCCCATGCCATGTCACAGGCCCCTGTCAGGTGCAACCCTCAGACTTTTCAGATACTTTAGTTGGCTTAAGTTCACTTCATTAGCCGCGTTTCCACTGCCGGGCCAGGGCCGAGCCGTGCTAGTGCGAGCCAGGGCCAGTCGCTTTTCCACTGTCATTCCGGGGCTTGATCGGGGCTTACTTAGGGCCAACGGCCAGGATTTCTGGCCCGTCGAATACCTTGGGCCAAAGCGGGCCTGCTTGGGCTAGTTTATCGGTGTTATGGAATGTTATGATCTGAAGCAAGATGCACATTTCACTTTTTTGTATCGCGCAAAATAATCACTGCTCGAAATGGAGAATTGCCTGTACTGGTCTGTCGAAGATACCAAAGCTCTTCTGAGCATTTAGGCAGAAGAAAGGGTACAACGTCAATTTGACGGCGTGTGAAGAAACGAGGACGTTATAAAATACATCGATGCTGAACTTTCTAAGCTAAGCATTCAGCGAGCAACGCTTCAAGTTCAGGAAAAAAAAAAAGTTGCGGGCGCAGTATTGTACAAGGCGATTCAAATGCAAAATGGACAAAGCGGAGCTCAGAGAAGGAACTTTCCATGGTTCGACTTGATGACGTTGTGCTGGGCTAGTGGCGACTCGCGAGACAATCGGGACAGTATTGCAGCACATGCTATCTTCCTAACTTAAAAAATAAATAAATTCATAATACCCGCTGAAATGGGTTGGGTTGTATGACGTTTGATCCAGAAAGGCGTGTTAGGGGCGGGGTTTTGGGCAGCGCTGCGGGGCTACTGTCCCGGCAGTGGAAACGCAAGCCCGGTGCTTGAGGCCCAAGGCCACTGGCTCGGCTCGGCTCACTGTTAGCTCTGGCCCGGCCCTAGTCCGGCAGTGGAAACGCGGCTAGCGTGTGCCCTTGTCCTGGCTAGAGCTGCATTGTAACTGGTCTGGGGTTTGGGTCAGGAAATGGGGTCATAAAACACCTGTCTCCAAGCAGGATCCTGCTGTAATCACCTGTTTAATGGAAAAATTCAGTTCTGTTAGGATAAGCATAAGTGTATATAATACAGTGAGCTTGATATTTATATTTTTCCTTACCACGTTCAAATAATGTGCATATATATCTGAAAATTCTTGAGTCATGCACAGATCATCCTGGCCATATTTGTGATATGGAACATAGTCACACACCATCTAAGAGATTTTAGTCACAACTGCCTTTTTATAATTTGATATAATATTACTAATCTGGATAAGAATCGCAATAGTAACTTGCCTTCACTGCACTGTTAAAAAAGCCCGACTCTGACGAGTCGAACATTTATGCGTTTCCAACAAATTAATGATGTAAACGACATCCTCAGGAGTCATGAGAAAAACGATATCTCTCAAAAAGTACACTATCGCGCTGCGCAAAAAGACCTCCCATATCAGCTCCGTTTATGAAGCCGGGATCTAATCCCGTTAAGATTAAATAAACCTGCTCGCGAGCAGGTTCAAGCTAGTGCACCTGTTGCTATGACAGGAAGTCCAGGATGAGCGTCGAAGAACCAAACAATCCAAGATCAAGTGAGTTACCGACGTACGAAGAATGGGCCCCAGGAGTAGGTTAAGACACCCCATATTTACATTTTTAACTATTTAAGACTGTGCTTTTGTCTGCATGTTATCTGTTGTGCAAACCTTTATTTTTTATTAGTTAAGCTATAATGCAGAAGAATACTTTGAGAACATTCTGAAGAACTTGGAGTTTGGTCAGAAGAAACGCCTGAAGAAACTGAGAGTCAAAGTGAACAAAGAAGAGTAAGACCTCTTTCCATAATGTCCCTCCAAAATAGCTCTAAAATAGCTGTCATTTTTCGAGAACTGCTATAAAACCCTAACGTATAAAGATCTGTCATTAAATATTAAAGTGATATGCATCTTTAATTAAAGATGGATAACAGGAGCTGCTGTGGTCAATGCATTCTACTCATCTAGCAGAAACCAAATAGGTACTTGTAGCACTTTTACAAAATGTAGCAGTAATTGAACAAAACAAATCAGGTATGTCTGATCAATTAATTAATTATTATCTGCTTATCTGCTTTCTCTCAGTATTTCCTGCAGGTATTCTTCAGCCACCATTCTTTGGTAAAGGTCAGCCCTGGTCTCTGAACTATGGAGGCATCGGGATGGTCATTGGACATGAGATCACTCATGGCTTTGATGACAATGGTATCAGACTAGAAACAGATCTCCCTTAATGATTCTTCATTTAACGCTGTTGCAATTTTAATCTCCATGCATTTCCTTTCTTGTTCAGGGCGTAATTTTGATAAAGATGGTGACCTCAAAGACTGGTGGACTCCATCTTCGACTCAGAAATTCCATGAGCTTTCCAAATGCATTGTTGACCAGTATGGAAGCTACTCTTGGGATTTGGCGAACAGACAAAATGTATTCCATGAAGTGTCTTAACACTGATTCACACCAATTCACATAGTCAATAACTGTCAATAATAATCATCATGTTTAAATTGAGATTATGAGATTATGTAGCACGATGAGGGGAAATTATTCAAGCTGACATGACAAATAATGTAATGTCCAGTCTAGGGCTGTCACGATGTTAGATTTTTCACACCACGGTTATTGTGGCCAAAATAATCCACGATATCGATATATCGCGATATCTATAGAAATTCAAGTAAATGTCAAATCAAGTAAATTTTTACTTTGTTTATTTACTTTTTCTTTTTTACCCAACAAACATAAGGATACTGATAAACACAATGCACGTATGCATATTTACTTCTTGTGTTCTCAATATTTTTTTTGCAAATTTTTGTGAAGTAAGACAAGCATGTGAAGTATATCTGGTTTCAAACTGGAGCAAAAACACTGTCTGAATGTTTCCTGAAGAACTGAAAAGCTCTTAAACCTATTGTTGCAACTGTGTTTTGTTCATGCAGATTTGAACAAAAAAAATCAAGTGCAAATACAAATACAAATAAGACGAGTAAAGAAAACGGGGTACTTAATAATCACCCTTTATTTAAATATATGAACACAGAAACCCGCTGTTAACAGGTTAATGTCACATTTCCCATTCCATGACTTGTAAAATAAATCGCAATTTACTCTCTGTAAAATAGCGTAATCCGCAGGGTGATGGACACTGAGATGGGTAAAAAGGTTGGTGGCTACACATTCTGCAGATTGGGTTTAAGGGGGAGAAGCGTAGCTCCGCGCCGCGTCGCGTGTAGCACACCGGACGCGCACTTTCTCAGTTTATGGCCAGCAATATTGTTATGTTTAAGGACATTATGAAATTAAGATAATGTCTGTACTGTTATGATTATACTGCACAATTAAATACAATCGTTGCAGAGTCTGCAGTCTGAACACTTTACCTCAGTCAGAGCACATCCGTTAACTGAATGAATTGAGAATCTCACCTGAAAATCCGAGCTATTGCTGGGCGCCGCGGACAGACGCTGAATGGTGCCTTTGGTGTGTGTAAACTCAAAATAATGTGCTCGAATTTTAAAGACGCGCTTCTCGTCCGTTGTGCGACCCCCTTTAAGGTGCAGTTTTCTTTAAAGTTGAAGAACTCCCATACTGGCGAGCTTGCTTTTCTGAGTGTTTCACTCTCTCGCTCAGACAACATTCTTTTCAGAGTGCGCTGCGTGGGCGCGCACTGCGTCGTCTTCTTATTTGATAGTCAGTGGGTGCAATACTGCCACCTGACAGGTCAACCAGGTACTGGCGCTGGAGTATTTACGTGTCATGTTATCATAAGAGTCCTATTCATTTTAAACATCGTGGTTATCGCCAATACCGGTATATTGTCACACTCTAAATTAACACGATGTCGATATTTCATGCTTTGAATATCACGATTATCGTCAATACCGGTATATTGCGACACCCCTAGTCCAGTCCAACAAAGCTTACCAAATATTACCAAAATACTACAGTTCTATCTTACCCTACTGTGCTAAGCTGTTTACCACATGTGGCAAATAAGACTTTAAAGCCTCCATCATGGGTTATTCATAGCTGTCTGTGAATTTCTGACAACAGCAATTTGGAACTTATTGTACACAAATACTGTAGTTTTCCTGGAACTAGAATAAGCTGCAATTTTCTCGAGATGTAGAAGGACATCTACATTACGGTTTGATGTTCCACGCCCTTTATTATTTTCTCTTTCTTCTATCCTTTGTGTGAACAGCTAAATGGGAATAATACCCTTGGGGAGAACATTGCTGACAACGGGGGCATTCGCCAGTCTTATCAAGTAAGGACAGGGCATCTTGGCCTTTTCTGCAGCTCTTTTGACATCCTTTTTACTTCCAGAAGAATATATTTAGTTTAATACACTTCCTCACTTGCAAAATTCAAGGTTAAAAAGGTTAATAAAAACATGATGAAAGATTCTCATATGCATGATGATAGATTCTCAGTTTGTTATGCTGTGGATGGATTTCAGTCAGACTGATGACAGAAGGAATTTGCTTAATAGTTTAGACTCTTAGAGAAGCCGAAGGGGGAGAAAATGGTTCATGGACTACAGTTCAGTGTATTTAATACTAGGTCTTCAAATACTGAACCATCAAATATGGTCTACAGTATTTAAGATACAATCACAAATCTGTCACTGATTCACAGGTCACATGTAATTCACATTATCTTCAAAAAGCATTTGGCTGTGAAATGAAACTTCATGTCTGATGTTAATTATTATTTAGAAATCTGAGAGAGAAACGAGTATGTTTCCAGTAACTGCTTCCCAAGATTTATCAGTATCACTGTGTTATCACTTTTTCAGGCTTACCAGAACTATGTGAAAAAACATGGAAAAGAAGCTCCTCTGCCTGGAATTGATCTCAATCATGAGCAACTCTTTTTCCTTAACTTTGCACAGGTGAAACACTTTATGTTCTTATAACTAAGAACATAAATGAATATTACAGGTTCAGCACAAATTAAGATCAGTTGACACCACTTTGTGATATTGTTTTGATGAACACATTTATCCCTACTTTTCCCTCCTTAAATTGTTTTGGCTTACAGTGGCTACATTTACATGCAACCAAATAATCCATTAGTAATCGGATTGACGGCTCAATCGGAGTGTAATGTAAACACTAGTGCTGTAGTGCGCACGTTTTTTGCACCGTTTCCGGCAGTACAGCGTACAGCTCGCCAGCACACGTGGGAGACCGAAACATTGCAGAATGGAGGACGAAGACCACTAGAAGTGAATGTGCTTTCTATTAAATGAATCACACACAGTAAACAAATCCTTAACAAAAAAAACCCTTTGCAATTTAGACGCGCAAACTGGGTGCCGGTGCGGTGAGACGTACGGCTCGGGCAGATTCGGCTTGCAGTCGTTCATCTGTGGACACGGCGCCGCGTGCGCTGTTACAAAAGAAGCCGAGCACACAGGCAAGCAAAATGGGGTCTTGCCGGTCTTGCGCACCCAACGCGTCATTTTTGCCGCACGCTCGTGCGGACGGGTCGTGTATAAACAAGGCTTTGCTCCGTGTCAGCGCGCGCTCTGGGGTGCGTTTCCCAAAACCATCGTTGCTAACCTGTTAGCAACTTGGATGGTTGGCAATGAGAAATTGCATTGCAACCATCAAAGTTGCTAACTTAGTTAGCAACGATGGTTTTGGGAAACGCACCCCTGATCGGTAAAGGGGAACAGACCTCTCCCGATTCATCTCCAGCAGAAGCAGAAGAACCACTAACTCCGCCTCCGTTTCCCTCGTAAGCTGATATTAGTATTTAAACATTCTCTATTATAAAAAATGTTTGTACAAAATCTGGCGGTTATAGAGTTCTAATGACGGTGTTCAAATACATAACTTTAGACTAACGTTAGCCAGCTTATACAGTATCATGATTCAGTACGCTAGTTCGTATTTATTTGAGATACATTATGGTTTTTTATTAATCGAGCAGCAGAAAAATAATCTTTATATTAATTGTCCAATTAGTCGTTAGATTAGTCAGCTAATCGATAGAATAATCGCCCAACTAATCGTTTGGTTAATAATCCTTCACCCCAGCCCTAGTAAACACCTTAATTGATCCGACTGAGCTCGACTTAAATATTAAGTCTGCTGTTTAAAACAAATAAAGAACCAATGTAGGAGAATGGTTATTATGCGCAAACAGTGGGAAACGTCTCTGTTACTAATGTAACCCTCGTTCACTGAAGGAGTTGACGTTGACGTTGACGTGACGACTTAATTGGGATCACTTTAGGGAGCCGTATCATCTTCGAGTATCTACAGAACTAGTTAATGAACGTTGGTGTGCGTGAATCGCTGAGAAAAGCACCACTCAACGAACAGGTTCCACTTCAACGCATAGAGGCGCCTCGTAGAGGGGGCTCTAGCGGAAGTGATGGTGTCAACTACCACCTGGGGTAGGTCACCTAGAACCTCCACGTCCCGTCCAGGGACCAGGCATGGAGTTCCAGAGGTCTAGACGAGGATGCCATAGGGTGCCCCGTCTTTGAGAAAGCAGGTCCTCTCTCAGAGCAATGGGCCAGGGAGGGGTGTCATGAGGAGCACTAGATCCAGGAACCAGGTCCGGTTGGGCCAATACGGCGCAACAAGCAAGAACTCCTCCTCGTCCTCCCTGACTTTGCACAGGGTCTGTACAAGAAGGCTCACTGGGGGAAACACATACTTACGAAGGCCCCGGGGCCAGCTGTGTGTGCCAGTGCGTCCAAGCTCAGGGTCTCCTCGGTCAGGGAGTAAAACAACTGGCAGTGCAAAGTGTCCGGGCGGCAAACAGATCTACCTGTGTGGTCCCAAAGCACATCCAAATCAGCTGGACCACCTGGAGATGGAGTCGCCATTCTCCTGGTATCACCTGCTGCCGTTTAGAGCTCGTTGGCTGCACGGTTGAGCAGGCCCGAAATATAAATAGCACGAAGCGACCTCAGATGCTTCTGACTTCAAAGGAGGAGATAGCGGGCGAGTTGTGACATGCGGCGGGAGTGTAGACCACTTTGGCAGTTGATGTACGCAATGGTCGCAGTGCTGTCCGTACGGACCAGTACATGCTTGCCTAGTAGCAGCGTTTTGAAGCAGCCCAGTGCAAGATGTACTGCTAACAACTCGAGGCAGTTGATGTGCCAAATGCAGTTGAGACCCCATCCACAGACCTGAAGCTACATGCCTGTTGTATGTGGCCCTCCAGCTGGTGGCAGAGGCATCCGTGGTGACCACAGAATGCTGGACACTTGTTCTAGAGGAACACCTGCCCACAGGAACGAAGGATCTGACTACACACTGAGAGTTTGACGACAGTGCGGGTTAATTTGGACCTGGCACAAGCCGCTTAGCCTTGCCAATCTCGGGACTCAATCGTGGAGCCAGTGTTGAAGCGGCCTCATATGAAGCAATCCGAGCGGCGTTACCACGGTCACACATGGGAGCAATAGCCGCCTCCACGACTTTCATGAAGACACAGGGCGACAGGGCCAGCCCGAAGGGTAAGACTTTGTACTGACCGGGCAAACTGAATCTCATAGCTGAGTCTGATAGTACGGAAGAGCCAGCGAGACGGGCTGGGAAGCGCTAGCCAGGCTCCCAGACACCGTGCAAGCGGGGCCGACGTCATACCCGTAGAGAAACCAATCGTCCAACCGAGAAGGTTCGGGACATGGTGGAGGATTCTACACAAGCCTGACCTTCTCGGCATGCCGGGAAAGTATAGCCTCCCATTCTGGATCGGACTCTGTCAACGCTACACTCCCTGAAAGGGGTAACGCAGCAGAATCCTCATCTCCAGAGGACTGAAGCTCCCCCTCCGATGCTGCAACCGACATCTGGTCGTCAGGTGGAGTTCCTCCAAAGGACATGACTGGTCATCCATGAGAAGGACCAGCACGTTCTTTTGGAGGCTCCAATGGCAGCAGTGTTTGTGAGGCGTGAGGGACCCATGGAGATTGCCTCGGTGGGGAAGCCCTCACGGTATTCCTTAGATCACCCTGGTATTCCTCAGACCAACCTAAGCGAGTCTCAATCTCAACGCTGCCATAGTGATATTCCCGCAATGGGAGCATGAGCTATTCTCAAAAGCTCCCTCAGCGTACTGAATACCCAAACATGAGAGGCAGCTATTGTGGCCTTCTGCTAGCACCAGGGAACGACCACAATTAGAAGCGGAATAACAAGCAGAATGACATCCTGAAAAGGATGCAGGGTCACGGTTGTGTTGCTCTTTTTTTGAAGAAACGAAAACAAAATAATGCTCTCTTAGTGCTTTCTCACAGTGCTGAGGCACCCAGGGAATGGCTGCTGTGTACTAGTACACTTTCAGGGAAACGCCACCCGAACTGACACAATACTCTTAATGCTGTTATAACAGCAGTTGTTTGAGCTTTGAACTCGCGGCCACTCGCTGTTTGCGCCGTCACACCAACACTCGAACAGAAGGAGAAGAGAGGTTCTTCAACGCAATTGGAGTCTGTATTTCAGAAGACCAACAGGAAACTAGGCTAGAGTGCGTGCGCGCGACACGATTCACGCATACCATTGTTCATTGGCTCGTTCTGTAGATACTCAAAGATGATAGGGCTCCCTGAAGTGATCCCAATTACATCAACGTGACGGTGAACTGATAGGGAACTGTATATTTGTGCATTGTGTCAAAAAATCTATTCCGATTTGAAGCTTGTGTGACATAAATGTGCACATCAACCCGATCACTTGTTTAGCGTTCATGTAAACACTACATTCAGATTCATCAATTGGAATGATTTCAGTCTTATTGAAACAAAACTTGTGCATGTAAACATAGCCAGGGACTTACAAGTTAATGGGGCTAGTTCATAAATGTAAAATTTCTCTGTTAACCACAAAGATGTGAGCAAAATGTGTGACTACACAGAAATGATTAGAAAGTAAATTGTACTTTTACTTTTAAGTTTATTACAATTTTACAACTTCATTGCCAAGACAACATATAATGCAAAAAAAAAGTTAAATGACATCTCAAATACATAACCGGTTTAGCAGAAGAATTATACAATTTTAAGCTTCACAATCTGCTTTTAATGTACATCTTTATTTTTGTTTAAAAACCAACATTATGCCAATATTGAATGTATTGAACTTCTGCATAGGACTAGTCAGGCCTCAATTGGCACTTTTCCACTGTATGGTACGGCTCGGTACTGCTCAGTACGGTTCGGCTCGGCGTGGCACGGTTCGGCTCGCTTGCTTTTCCACTGCGTGGTACGACTCGGCTCGGCACGGCTCGGCTCGCTTTAGCTCGGTTTGCTTTTACACTGCAGTTAGTACCGCTTCAAAGTGGGTGGGATTATGACTGATCGTTATAGTTTATCCGCTCCTCGGCAACCAACGAGATGAACGTCTGCACTTCGTCCACTGAACACGATTCAGCCATTTCTTTTTTTTTTTCATTTCTTTTTTATCTTAATTTTTTTCTTCAAGCAAGCAGTTTTAAAACAGGCGCTACAGCGGTGGCTGTTACTGGCTTTTTAAATCCAGCGGGTTTGATGTCTTGCACGCAAATACAATGACGCTGGTAGTGACGATTCTGTCTGACCAATCAGTGATCTGCAGTGTTTCACGTCACATTTTAGTACCGGTACGGTACGCTTGAAACCTCAACAGAAGGTGGTACCATTTAAAGCGAGCCGAAGCGAGCCATACCGTGCCGTACCATGCTGTGCAAAAGCACCACAAGTGAGCTGTACTGAGCCGAGCCGTACCGTACCGTGCAGTGGAAAAGCGCCAAAGCGTGCCGTACCGAACCGAACCGTGCCGTACCATGCAGTGGAAAAGCGCCAAATGAAGCTTCTTGAACATTTGTATTTTCATTCCAGGTTTGGTGTGGAACACATAGACCCGAGCATGCTGTCAACTCCATCAAAACTGATGTCCACAGTCCAGGGAATTTTAGGTACATTAACAGTGATGCATTTCTGTCTGATACATTCAGACTGTTACAGCCATGTTAGATTGTGCTGGTAATCTCTACTTTGTAATTTCTTTGTGTGCAGAGTTCTTGGGTCATTACAGAACTTCCCAGAGTTTGCCAAAGCCTTCCAGTGCCAGAAAAATGACTACATGGTGCCTGAGAAGATTTGCCGGGTGTGGTAATTACCCGAGGAACAGAAGATGAGGGTTATATATCGAGGGCCTGTGGTCCGTAGACCCTCTCATCTCTCTGCTGACTCTTAGACCACAATGGCAGATGCTGAGAAATGTTCTCAATTCTGTAAGCTATGGCCACTACACTCAACTCCACCAGTGTACTTGAGCTATATACGGAAGAGGGAGCTGTCTCAGTACACTCCTACAAGCAACAGCCAATATTTGATTACAGTTTGTGAGATCATTACTCAATCCATGGCTCTTACTGTTTTATACACTATGTCAAATCTAAAGTGAAGATTATAAATAAATACTGTAAAAAAGTACCACATTGTTAAGGGCATACTATGTACGATTTTTGGATCAAAATATCCAAAAACCACTAGTACAATGTTATATATTTTGTTGACTTGTGTACTTGCATTATCCCAAATATTTCTAAGAATGTTTAAATCCAGAGAAATAAGCATTTTAACCAAGACACGGACAGTGTCCGTGCATCGTTTATTAATGACATCATACCCGCATTACCTTAAATTTCCGGTTTATTTTGTAGAAACCATGGAAACACCAAAGACGCTATTTTATTAGACCAGTGAGCAACTGTTTGGATACATTAAATTGACAGAAACCTATCACAGTTAGTCTTTTTGTTTAAATCTCGTCTTCTTGATTTACCTCGAGTGCAACAAGTGTCTCATATAGTAGCCGCCGAGCGAAAGCACAGAGGAGCATTTTAACAACTTTCAAAAACTATCTAATATGAAAAAACAGCGCTGCATTACCCCATATACGCATGACCGGAAGAAGCAGAAGAGGCATCTGCAGCATAATAAAAGCTCCTCTGCTCTCAAGCTGTGTGTTGTACTTGTCTCTCATTAGCAATCACTCCTTTAGCAATCGGCCTTGTTCCGGTCCCACAGCTTTTGTAACGTTAATAAATCTTAAATACATTACTGGTCATCCATGAATATGATTTCTGCCTGAGTCCTGTCGTATTCTCCACCAGCTGTAGAAGTGAAGACAACAACTCCCATGATTCGATGAAATCAAGGCGTCATCAAGCTATGCCTTTGTTTTGAATAAACGACCTAGTGGCGAAAAATAACATAGTGTGCCTTTAATATCAATTAAAACTGTGAATTGGCGATAACAGTAGCATGATGTATATACATATTTATAGCAATACTAGTACACATCCACTGCTTATACTGTCACTGGCCAATCTGATTAAATTCAGTAAGTTAAACTATAAAACTACCCAATTATACCAAGAATAGTATAGTACAATGAGATTTATTAGATATTTCAGAGAATTAGAAAATTGTTAAACTCTGTATTCATTTATATGAATAGCAAATTATCTAATTAGTACACAGCACATTGTAAATGAAAATATGTAGATTAAATTGTAATTTGTGTCAATTAATACATTTTCCATATAAATAAATTTACAGTTAATTTAAAATTTACAGACACTGAATGTTTGATCTGAAAATCATAAACATGACAAGACGGATAGAAACATTACAATGCAAATGTGTATGCTTACATTATTTGAATGTGATTTATCTGTGTTTGTCTTGTTTTTCTTCTATCATTGTGCTGAACTTGACATTTGTTTGTATGAATGGGTGTGCACATGGCAAATAAGTCTGTCAAGCGTCATTGAATTAACGCCTTAAAATGTGTTTAATTCTATTGTTTTCACCATCCATAAATATTTTCATATGATGTAGAAGGCTAAAGGAGTCATACTGAGACCAATCCATGCACACAGTACGTTTATGCCAAAGATGTTTTACATACACCCTTACTCCGAGCTTTTGTTTTTTAATCTAAAAATAATCTATATATCTGATATAATTGCTTCTGAAATGCTGTTCCCAACATATCCATTACATCCTCATAAGAAAGGACACAAACTACTAAATAGTTTTTTCTTTCAGTTTTTTTAAACGTAGCAGATGTGTAATATAGTTAGTGATCAGATATAACTGTATTTTACATCAGCTGTACAATATAAATTAATTTTTGTGGCCACTGGGATACTGAAAGTTTAAAAACATTAAAGAGATGAAATTTTGTCTGAAAGTTCCTCTGTGCTGTGTAAACAAAAACATCAATATGCTAATGTTTTTTATTATTTACATTTTGGTTATTTTCTGTCCATTTGTTCCCAGATTGTCTTTCTTCTAAGTATTGTTTAACATTCTAAATCTGCACACTGCTCCCTCCTTTCTGATAAAAAACTGATCACCAAAATCCATCTAAACCACTCCCCAGTCAAATATACCTCAGATGCCTGTATTTAGATACTTTTTAATAAGCATCTACACAAGAGATTTTTTTTATTAATAAATTAATGTAAAAATTTCTTTGCTCTGTATTTTGTTCTCTCAGGGTCTCTGTTTCTTTGATGAAAAGCATTGAATGGGGAACAAAAACAGGCCTCAAAAACAGACAACCTCTCTGACATTTTCTTTGGCAGGCAAACAAGCCCTGGGAGACTGTAATGCATAATATTAGCGGCCATAGTGAAAAGAAACACTGTTATTTTTCCCCATGTAATGCCTTTACACTGCATTGGGTCAGATTCCGTTGGGGTATTTGCTCCCACATGCGCCTTTGCAGTGGCCACTCACAAATCTTCTGACCATTGTAAAACATCACCATAGGGATTTTCCGCTCTTTACTTTATCATATTAGTCATGTAGGTCCTGTCCACTATCTTTACTGCCTCTTTGCAGATGAGTCAAATATACCTCATGCTGCAACCCACCTGATTAAAAACAGATTTGTTGGCTCATTGGTGACAAGTTGAAACTGAAACTTGAACTGCAGGCCTGCGGTGCCCTCTTTGGTCCCTCCTGCATATCACTCTTCAAAGTGTAGTGATGCTTGGTTCTGACACACAATGTTATTGTTTTTTTTTTTTAAATCATAATAACTCTCCATTGTCTTCAAAGCCAATATTTTTTTCTATAACACTACACAAATCTTTCTGCTTTCTGATTTTAATTAAAACATTCAGTATGTTTATTAATCTGTTTTCTTCTTGGGGACCATTAGCTGCTTACGACCATAGCAACATCTGACCCCCACACACATGCATAAAATAAAAACCAAAGACTAACAAATAAGAAGTTTGTTGATTTTTTATTTATTTTTTTGTAGTGGATTTTACAAAGAAAATGTAGGCTTATTTTGAGTTAATGTGGTGGGTCAATATATAATTGAGGGAGTTTTCATGTCCATGAGATTTATCTCGCAAGCATGCTTAAAGTAAAATTTTAAAAGTCTTCAGTGGTCTTCATGATCTTGTCTTTACAAATTCCATAGTTAATTAATATGGAAATAATCATTTATTTATAAAAATTTACTAGATATCCCTAAAATGTCAACTAAATAACCGTCCGAAATGAATTGCAACCACAATCTCATTACCTAAAAAAACATTTAAAAAACTTATTCAAAAACAGTTTTAATTATATTATTTACATTAAGTTGAGGTAATTGTGAACAATGTGTATTTTTGGGCAATATGTCACATTTTCAATAGAAATTGACAAATTGAATACGTGTCCGAGAAGTCGCTGTCATCTAAGTTACCCATAGCAAATACACCCCTCAAGGAAGAGTGTGTTTTCCAAATCACATGACCTGCTTCACATGATGTCATTTCCTCCTGAAGAGAAAACTAGCAAGACTCCAAGGTATGTTCTCCCTCCACATTTTCAGTTATTTCATCTAAAGTAGTGCTTGGGGCAAATGTGTACTTATCATATGTCAACAATGTTACTACAATGAATTCATAAATAACTTTGAATTTCAAATTTACTCAGTTGTACATATAATATTCAGAAGAACCTCTCCGTAAAATGCCATGTGGTGTCTGGTGCTAGGCAACCATTTTGATTTTATCCCTAAAAACAGCAAAAATGTCAACTAGGTTACCAGTCACCTATGTTACTCTGCAAAGGTAACTTAGTTGACCAAGAGTAACATAGTTGACATTCATGACATGTTCTTATAGTTTTCAGGAGTTCATTTAATATTCTAATTGTACAGTAACTATAAAATACTTTGCAATAAATATTATAAAAGTAAACTTGTACTGGCCATAATAAAAAATGGATTCTGGCTTTTCCTGTAGCTTTATACATTTTTTCCCAGAGTTGAGAAGGCAGGTAATTCACAGTGTTTTGACTCGCACCCAATAATCCAACGAGATGGTTTTGTCCGAGAATATGCCGGTTTTTTATTACAAAAAAATAAAGTACAAACAAAAAGATGCAATGAGATGCAAAAATGATAAGAGTTAAATTGCAAGACAATGTCAGCACGAGAGCAGCGTGTCAGGCAGGTGTTTGAGCGGGCGAGGTCAAGAACGGTATCTCTGCGGCCTGCTCTCCCCCTATCATGCGCAGGTGACATCTCTTTTATCCAGATTGGGTGACACCAGTTACCACCTAAAGGGGGTGCACCCTCACAAAATGCACAAAAAACAAAAAATTAAATGTGGCTCCTACACACCGGCCCCTAATTGTTCTCCAGGAATCAATTATATTACAACATTCAAAAAGGAGCCAAGTAATAAAGTATCCATTCTCCATGTCTAGCAAAAATGAGCCAAAATGGGACAGTTCCAATAAGGTAAGTATGCAAATCAATCAAAGGCAAGTATGAAAAGATGAATATGCAAATTAATCAAAGGCAAGTATGAAAAGTTAAGTATGCAAATTACATACAATGATTAAAACACTACTTCCCTATATAGTGTTATCAGGGACATCATTGGAGTCGTCATCATGATTCATCGTCAGCCTCAAGGATCCGGCACAATTTGGTGATGGGCCTCTCAACGACTGAAGTCTTAGTCTTCAACTTCACAGACCTGACCAAGCCTCTTGAATCTGTTGTCGTCTCCAGGACTCTTCCTAATGGCCAGGACCCTCGTGGAGCAGTTGGATCGACCACCAGAACAAGGTCTCCGATGTTGAAGTTCTTCTTCACGCCTGTCCATTTCTGCCTCTCTTGAAGCAGGAGAAGATATTCTTTCGTCCATCGGAGCCAGAAGAGATCAGCCAAGTACTGGACCTGTTTCCAGCGCCGCTTGGCGTAGATGTCGGACTTCTGAAAGACTCCAGGGGGCAGCGTTGGCATGATCTTCATCAAAAGGAGATGATTGGGGGTCAGCGGTTCCAGGTCATGGGGGTCTGAGGACACAGTGGTGAGGGGGCGGCTGTTCAGAATTGCCTCCACCTCACAGAACAGGGTTTGAAGGCCTTCATCGTCCGTGGTTTGCGGATGCAGAGTGGAGTTGAGTACCTGCCGGACGGATCGAATGAGTCTTTCCCAGACCCCGCCATGGTGTGATGCAGCTGGTGGGTTAAAACTCCATGCAATGCCATCAGGAAGCAGGGCGTCTTGAATCTTCTTCTGATTGAGAGACATCAGGGCCCTCTTCAGCTCTGCATGCGCACCCACCAAGTTCGTCCCATTTCAGACCTGATGTGCTTGACTTGGCCTCTCCTGCACACAAATCTTCTCAAGGCATGAATGCATGAATCCGTATCCAAAGTATAAGCCATTTCCAAATGTACTGCTCTACTAGACATGCAAGTGAAGATGACTCCATACCTTTTGATGGTGCTCCTCCCTCGTCTCACCTCAATTGGACCAAAGTAGTCCAGTCCTACATTGGTAAAGGGTGGAAGGTCAGGTAGGACTCTTTCCAGTGGCAGGTCTGCCATTTTTTGCTGACCTACTTTGCCTCTCACACGACGACAGGTGACGCATTTGGTTCCGAGAGCATGTGGTTTCTACCACTGTGTCCACTGCATTCATGAATATGTTGCAACAACAGCACTGAGATGTGTGAATCTGTGGGTAAGATGCAGGGGTGTTTAGTATCATCTGGCATTGCCGATCTGTGTAGTCTGCCACCTACCCTCAGGAGGCCATCATCCAGCACAGGATCGAGTCTGCAAAGCCTACTGCTGTTGGATACTCTGGGAGGTGTCATCTGCAATGTTGAGAATTCAAGAGAGAAAACTTGTCTCTGACTGTAAATGACAACTGCTCTTTCTGCATCTGCTAGATCTGTCACAGTTAGGTACTGTTCAACATGGGGCTTTAAGTCTACCACCTTTTGGCTTGACTGTGACCTGTCGGAGCGGGTGAGTGGGGCAAACTCTTTTCCCTTTTTAATTTTCCTCATCAAATTTCTCTTCAGCTTGAGATACCAAGCTACAGCCTTTAAAAGGCTGATCCAGTTTGAGAAATGCAAAATAAGCTGATCAGTAGGGGTTCTAGATTTCACCATGGTTGTGAACACAGTAGCGGTTCTCTTAACCTCTGGATCATCTTGAAGCATGGGGCTCAGTGCCTGCACCACTGGCCAATTTTCCTCTGGTTTCCATAGAAATTCTGGAGCATGAATCCATCTCCTCTGCTCCATGAACCTTTTGGCATTCAACCCTCTGGATGAGTCGTCGGCAGGGTTGTCTTTGCTGCTTACATACCTCCACTGTGACAGCTCTGTGTTGTCTCGAATGAATGAAACCCTGTTTGCCACATAGGTTTTAAACCTGGCTTGATCATTGGCGATGTATTTAAGCACCGTTTGGCTATCTGTCCAGAAAACCGAGGGCTCTAAGTCAAGGTGTAATTCTTTCCTCAGCATTCTGTCCACTTTGACTGACAGAGTAGAGGCCGCCAGCTCCAGTCTCGGCACTGAGATGTTTTTCAAAGGGAGCACTCTAGTCTTGCCAAGTACAAAGGTGACATGCACTACATCTTTCTGGTTCACCTGTCTGATGTAGCTCACAGAGCCATAGCCACTCTCACTAGCGTCTGCAAAATGATGCAGTTCGGCACACCTGGCTACTCCGAAGCCCTCTGGCTTCAGACATCGCTGCACACTGAAGCCTTTGATCATCTCCAAGCTGTTGGTCCATTCCATCCATCGCTTTGATATGGCCTGTGGCACAGGCTCATCCCATCCAAAGCCCGCCTGACAGAGCTCCTGTAGCAACTGCTTGGCAGGCAGAACGAGAGGGGCAAGAAAGCCAAGAGGGTCAAAAACAGAGCTGACAACAGACAGTATGCCTCTGCGTGTATGTGGCTTTTGGCTTAGGTTGATGTTAAACTTGAAGCTATCTGAATCTACACACCATTGCAGTCCCAATGCTCTTTCAACTGGCAGGCTGTCTTTGTCAAGATCAAGTGACTTAAGGTCTTTGGCTCTGTGCTCCTTGGGAATGGATGATAGCACGGCACGACTATTGCTCACCCACTGTGTTAACTGGAATCCACCTTTGCTGCACAATATAGTGAGATCTTTTACCAACTGAATGGCATCAGACTCTCTGGACACTGACTTGGCACAGTCGTCGACGTAAAAGTTGTGCCTGATGGTCTTTGCTACCTGAGGGGGAAAACAGCTTTCATTGTCAGTGGCAGTCTTTTGGAGAGCATAGGTTGCAATACTCGGGGAAGATACAGCGCCAAAGATGTGCACAAGCATACGGTGTTCCTTTGGGGTCTGGCTGGTGTCACCTTGTGGCCACCAAAGGAATCGCAGGTAGTCAACATCAGACTTTGCCACTCTGACCTGGTGGAACATTGATTTGACGTCAGCCATGATTCCAATGGGCTCTTTGCGAAACCTCATGATGACTCCAAGGAGAGAGTTGGTGAGGTCTGGACCCTGCAGCAGTTCAGTGTTGAGTGACACCCCTTGGAATGACGCAGCACAGTCGAACACTACTCTGAGTTTTTTCTTCTTAGGGTGGTAAACCCCGTGGTGTGGCAAGAACCAGGTTGATCCTGGTGGCTGCACAAGTTCCTCTTGTGGAACTTCCTCAGCGTAGTTGTTCTCAAAGATGTCAGCGAGAAATGCCGTGTATTCCTGCTTGAACTGCTGATTCTTTGACATTTTCCTTTTTAGGCTGTACAGACGCTGTTCTGCCATTTGCCTATTGCTTGGCATGTGCACATTTGCTTTCCTGAAAGGCAGTCTCAGACTGTAGTGACCATTTTCCAGTACTGCCTCCTTCGCCTTGTGTAGGAATATCTTGTCCTCAACAGACATTTCAGCCTTTTCCTCCGCTGCATTTTTCTGGAAGTCCTGGTTGTACTGCGAGATTAGCAGCTTTTCCAGATTCGCAACGGAGATCCTATTGACGGTCACACTTCCTCCAACACCAGCAGCACTTCTTAATGGCCCATTTACCATCCACCCTAAAACTGATCTAACTGCGTAAGGACCTCCATTTTGGCTATTTATTACCTCCCACGGTTCAAGTAGGTGTGGAGCATTCGTGCCGATCAACAGTTCCACCTTTGAACTAATGAAGGGAATTGTGACCTTACCTAAGTACGCCCAACGCGCCAGGTCACTTTGCTTGGGGATGCTGCTATTGGTTACTGGCATGTTCTTTTGGGTCAAGGTGTCAGGAAGATGGAAGAATGTGTCGCTGTCCAATGCGGAAATCTCCAACCCTGATATGACATGCGCTGAGACTGAGGTTTCCTGATTCATGGTGCGCAGAAGTATGTGTGTTCTCTTTCCTCTCAGATTGAGACGCGTCATGAGCTCCTCTGAGCAGAAAGTGGCAGAAGACCCAGGATCCAGCAGAGCGTACGTTTGTATGACATGGCTGCCCTTTGCTGCTTTGACATTCACTGGTACAATGGAGAGAACGCTCTCATGGTCTCCGGCCCCTATATGAGCACAAGACTTTGCTACGCTGACAACAGATGGACTGTCTGTTTCCTTGGTTGCAATGTGGAGGATGCTGGGATGATTTCGCTTGCACACGTTGCAGGTAAGACGCCTACTGCAATCCTTGCTAATGTGCCCTGGGCAGAGACATCCATAGCAGATCCCCTTAGTTTTCAAAAAGCTTAGCTTGTCTCTATGGGCCTTCCTCATGAACTTTTGGCATAAGTCTAGTGCATGTTTGGAGCTGCAAAAGAGACACGATGGGTCGGCATTTGCTCCTGTGGCAGGGGTCACACTAGTCACATAGATACTACCAGAGCACTTGGAGGGCCGTATTTTAACAGGAGCTTTCGCCTTTCCTTTAACAGCTGACTGATCTTGGAGATCTCCAAACATGGGGTCACCTGCTATGAGAGCTTGTTTTTCCATAAAAGAGACGAAGTCGACAATTCTTACCCTGCCTTGGCGTTGTTGCTGTAGCTCAAATGCCTTGTTGCGCCATTTTTCCCTGAGTTTGTAGGGCAACTTCACAGCAATGCTTTTCATGGTGGATATCGTGTCCAGTTCCTCCATATATGACATCTCCTCCATTGCATTGCAGCAGCTCCTCAGGAACATGGAGTACTCCTGCAGGGACTTGGTATCCTGTGGTTTAATCTGAGGCCATGATAGGGCCTTTTCCAAGTAGGCGCAAGAGATCTTATACTCATTGCCAAAGTTTTCTTTCAATAGTTTTAGTGCCTTTTGATATCCTCTATATGGTTCCATATATTCACAACTTTTAACTAGCCGCTGAGCTTGTCCCTTTGTGTACTTTATGAGAAATTGTAAACGATCTCTTTGGTTGTCGGTTTTGCTTTCAATCATGTTTTCAAAGCTATGAATAAATGACTTATATTCAAGGACCTCCCCATCGAAGACCGGAATGCTGCCTTGTGGTAAGGTAGATGACAACTGTTGTTTCATGAGCAGTCTGGTCAGTTCATTTTGATTTTCCAACACTTTGATCATATGGCTGTCATGCAGCGAGCTGGGCGTACCTGTAGAGGGTGTTTGAGCCTGAGGCTGAAGCTGAAACTGTGGCGGTTGCCGAGGTGGCCATTGAGACTGCAGTTGAAGCTGAGGCCATGCTGGGGACTGAGGCTGCGGCTGCAGTTGAAGCTGAGGCTGTGACTGAGGCCACAGTGGGGGCTGAAGCTGGGCCTGCCGTGGGTGGGGCAGTTGTTGTAGTTGGAGTTGAGGCTGCAGTGGCTGTGGCTGTGGCTGCAGATGAGCTGGTAGCTGGGGCCTAGCCTGCGATGGCTGTGGCAGTTGTTGTAGTTGGAGTTGAGGCTGCAGTGGCTGTGGCTGCAGATGAGCTGGTAGCTGGGGCCTAGCTTGCGGTGGCTGTGGCAGTTGTTGTAGTTGGAGTTGAGGCTGCAGTGGCTGTGGCTGCAGATGAGCTGGTAGCTGGGGCCTAGCTTGCGGTGGCTGTGGCAGTTGTTGTAGTTGGAGTTGAGTTTCAGTTGTGGATGACTGAGTGGTGAACTGGGTAGGCAGAGCATCTTGAGCTAAACCAACAGCTGGCTGAATTTGAACTGAGGATATGTTTGAATCACCTCCAAAGGGGAGACTAGGCAGTGTGGTGTACTGCAGCTGTGTGGCGTACAACCAATCACTGCTGATGGGCCTATTGGGTGATGTAGGCATGCTGTGATCTGGGTTAAGCAGAGGAACATTAACATGAACAGTGTTTGCTTTGGATTTCACTGAAGGGGTTTCCAGAAAAGAAATTGTACTTTCTAGCTCTTCTATGTGTGTAGTTTGTGATGCTCCTCTATCCATTGATGTATGAGCTGTGTCGAAATCAAAAGGAATGGGACCATGTGTGTTCCTTTCAGCAGCCTTTAAATAGTTCATTTTTGCGTTTGATGCGTCCAATTTTACGCTAAGCTCAAGTGCTTCCCTTTGCTTGCGCAGCAATAATTCCTGCTCCTCAAGTGCATGCTTTTGCTGCAGTTTTGACGCTTCGACCAGTAAAGCTTCTCGGTCTGCCTCTGCATTGATGCGCAATGATCGAGTGGATGCGCGAGACCTGCCAGATGAAGCGCTGGACCCATGGGACTGCGCATCTACAAAATCCGACTCTGCCTGGGCTTTGTCGGGAACTAATGGGGCAGGTGCATGTGCTTCATTGGCAGACGAAGTCACTTCAATTGCGCCAGGGGAGCTAGAGTTTTCGACAGACTTAATCCATTCATACACTCTATCAATGAAAGCAACAATATCTGCGAGCTTCGGTCTATACCAATTTTCTTCGTCTTCTATGCGTGCGGTTTCATCAAGCATATCCGCAAATGATGCATGCAAGGCTTTGAATTCTTCAAAAAACTCATTAAACTTTGTCATATTTAGTTTAACATCCTCAATACATTCACTGTCTGTCATTTAGTCAATCACAAAGTTAATTCTCCTGGTAATGTGAGACAGTTTTCCTTGCCTTGCTTTCCGCATACGAGTCACGGCTTCGTCCTCCATAGACCTACTTGCAACAAGTGTCTCTGATTCAAGTAATTGTTCGTTCATTGTTCAAAATATAAAGTTCCAAAAAGTCTCAAAAAATCAGTTTTTTTTTTTTTTTCAAGGTAATTCAATGTCCAATACACGTATTTTCCTTTCAAACTTAAACAATAAACTGATTTGCCGCTTCAATAGTTTGGCCTTCAATGAATTACAAAATTCGATACTTACAAAAAAATCTTCTTCAAAAACACGAACAAAACTTCTTTTAAAACAATCCCGTGATTTTTGTCCAACGAAAAAGTTCTTAATTGTCTGGTATTTCGCCGTACATACCCTCAAAGAAGTGATTCCAATTCCTTTGTCCCACTTTCGCGTGCACGCCGAGGTCCTTTTTCCTTCTAACGCGCAGTGCAACGCTTTCTTCCTGGTCCAAGTTCCAAAGTTGTCAAAAATAATCCCATATCGCAGTCGTTCTTGACTATTGTACTGGCCATAATAAAAAATGGATTCTGGCTTTTCCTGTAGCTTTATACATTTTTTCCCAGAGTTGAGAAGGCAGGTAATTCACAGTGTTTTGACTCGCACCCAATAATCCAACGAGATGGTTTTGTCCGAGAATATGCCGGTTTTTTATTACAAAAAAATAAAGTACAAACAAAAAGATGCAATGAGATGCAAAAATGATAAGAGTTAAATTGCAAGACAATGTCAGCACGAGAGCAGCGTGTCAGGCAGGTGTTTGAGCGGGCGAGGTCAAGAACGGTATCTCTGCGGCCTGCTCTCCCCCTATCATGCGCAGGTGACATCTCTTTTATCCAGATTGGGTGACACCAGTTACCACCTAAAGGGGGTGCACCCTCACAAAATGCACAAAAAACAAAAAATTAAATGTGGCTCCTACAAAACTTGTTTTCAGGCAAATGCCACGATTATCTGCTGCAGAAAAGGAGCGCCGTTACCGTGCACGGCGAGATGCTGATCCTGCAAAAAGGGAGGCATACTTGGCAAAAGGCTGGCAGAAATGGAGAGAAAAGAGGGAGCAAGGTGCATACTATAAGCCCATATCTGATCAGAGTGAGAGGGAAAAACGTGCAAAGAGAAAGGCCTGGAGAAGAGCCCAGGAACAGAGCAGACGCAGAAAGAAACAGGCTTCTGCTATTGTTACCCCACCACTGAGTCCTGACAGCGAGAAACAACCAGTTCCACAACCAGGAAGGTTAGAAGGTTATGTAGAAAGAACCTCAAACAGAACTATGTAGGCAGGCTATGTAGAAAGTACCTTAAACAGAACAATGTCTCATGAAAAAGTACTTGTTAGATTATAATGTTAGATTAAAATCCAAAATTACATGGTGGCATGGTGACAATTATTTTCCAATGAGTGACTCCTGCAATATTAAAAAATAATTTTAAAATGTCTTCATGTAATTTCAGAAAGAGAATACAAGGAAGAACGGCTAGAAGAAGATGGTACCAGAAAATATACATTGAGAATCACAAACTCAAGGAAAAGCTTTAAAGCTAAAAAAAAAAAAAACATCAGACAAATACCGTAAGCGCTATAAACGGCTACTGTGCAGTGTCGACTCTCCGAGGAAAAGAACAAAAAGGATGCTCGGAACAAGTCCAGCCAGTAATGATGTGCGGAGAACTCTGGTCTATCATCATGCACTTGTGAAAAGCCTCAAACAAAAATTTCAGTGTGCAGCAATAGAAAAGACCAGGAACCTAATCGCCAGAATCGTATCTGGAAAAATATTGAAAAAATACAGGTTCCAGAAAATCCTTCATGACACACTGGGTGTCTCAGCCAAACGATTCTGCAAGAATGTGAACACAAATGGGGACGAAATAGCCTGTTTTGCCAGGAAGAAATACATATCCACACAATCAAAACTGCAAGACCAGGTTGTTGCCTTTTACACCAGGGATGACGTAAGTCGTTCAACATCAGGTAAAAAGCAGACCGTAACAAAGGGAAAAGTAAAAAAGCAGAAGCGGTTTATGACTGACAGCATTGAAAAATCTCCATAGGAAATTCCTGCTGGAAAACGTCTCTAGCCAACTTTCCTATACACTCTTCTGCCGAATGTGCCCATACTGGGTAGTCCATCCAACCATTGCAGACAGAGATACGTGTCTATGTAAGGTGCATGAAAACTTGGAATTTATCGTGGAGAAACTTCATGGACTTAAACTTCTGGAGAGAACAGAGTTGGAATCTCTTGCTGAGGAAACTTCTTGTAATCCAACATTTAAGCCATGCATGTATGCGGAATGCAAGAACTGCAAACTACAAGACCTCAAGATTCAGTCTGGCTATTATGGTCAAACCCAAGTTTCTTGTGTGCAGTGGACAACTGAAACTGTCCTCAGAGAGAAGAAAAGTGGTGACAGCAAAGAAAAGTTGCCTGTGAATATCACCGTGAAGAGGGAAATGGAGAGTTCTTTGGAGGACCTGATTGAGACTTTCCAGAAACAGCTCAAAAAGTTCAAAAGGCACTTGTTCAACATCAAGACCCAGTTTAACTACTACAGGGAATTGAAAAAGAACATGAAGAGTAATGAATGCCTCATACACATTGATTTCTCTGAAAACTACTCTTGCAAGTTTCACATAGAGATTCAAGCTGTCCATTTGCCTCTTCTCATCAACAAGCAACTCTTCATACAGGGGTCCTCTACATTGGTGGTGAGGAAGACCACTTGTGCTTCACAACAATTTTGACATGCAAAGAAAAGGGTCCACCTGCCATATGGGCACACCTCTCCCTCAGTACTTAACCATCTCAAGGAAACATGCCCAACAGTGTCAATTATCCACTTTTTCAGTGATGGTCCCTGCTCACAATACAGGCAGAAGGGCAACTTTTACATGTTGACAACTGAATTGTACAACCAGGGCTTCACTGTGGGCACTTGGAACTTTTTTGAGGCCAGCCACGGAAAGGGTGCCCCCGATGGGGTAGGAGGCCTTCTGAAGAGAACAGCTGACATATTGGTGAGCCAAGGTGAATACATTTCTACTGCTAAACATCTTTTCAATGCATTGGTAAACACCAATACAGCTGTCAAGATCTTCTACATTGAAGAGGCTACAGTGGAAAAGACCATACAGCAGATGCCACAGCGACTCCCCGCTGTACCATGCACTATGCAGATTCACCAGGTCAACTCTGCTGTTCCTGCATTGCACCAAGAACAACCAGAACTTGAAGTACAGTGGGATAGAGATGGCATTGTTGGTCAGTGGTGTGTCATCAGATATGACAATGAGGTTTACCCTGGAACCATTGTTGAAGTGAGTGAGACACATGTTCATGTTAAGTGCATGCACAGAGTGGGACACAATCGTTACTACTGGCCAATGCGAGAGGATGCGCTCTGGTATCCATTTGAGGATGTGCTCAGATTGATTCCTGCCCCACAGCACGTGACAGCACGTCATGTTGAAATAAAAAGAGATGTGTGGGAAGATATTGCCAAATCATATCTTCATGGCTAAGGACATGCACATACACGCGCACACCACACACACACAAACCACACACACACACACACACACACCACAACACACCACAACACACACACACACACACACACACACACACACACACACGACACACACAACAACGTGCACACACACGGTCAAGCACACACACATATAGACAGTATAACACACAGAACACACAAACAAGACAACACACACACACACACACACACACACACACACACACACACACACACACACACACACACACACACACACACACACACACACACACACACACACACACACACACACACAACACACACCACACACACACACTACTTGATTGAGCTTGACAATGTCATTGAAAAACAAACCATAATTGGCCATGTTCTTGGGTTAGAAAATGGGGAGTGTGTTCTGTCTCCGCCGGTTTTATGGGTGCCTGGAAGTTGGAGGGTATGCCAATGTTTTACTTGGGTTCTGACATATGAATTTTTTGAGATGCAACTGTTTGCACTATTAAAATTTTGATCCAATGCAGCACACTTATTCTGTTAACCAACAGAATAAAACACTATTTGGCTATTGTTACTTATTGCAGTGCACTATTATTTTTTGTTCAATACAATGCACTACTGTATTTCATTCTACAAACAAGATTTTCAAAATGTTTACATGGTGGAATTTTTGTGTAAGTGCTGTTTTTGATACTTTTGTTGTTGTTTTCTACAGTATGTTAGGATCTCTTGCTTATGATATATGTGCTTGTTAATAAAGTTGTGATTGATCCTTGTAAACTGATGTGCGTCTGTATTTCACCTTTATGTCATGAAATATTCAACAGGTCTTGATTAAATGCAATAAAAGATTAGCTAACATATAATAATTGATATAGTTTAGGATTGTTTTTGTTAAATACATCATCCTACTTTGTCATGTCCAGTCAACTATGTTACTTTTGTCAACTATGATACTGGGCTGTCAATTAAGTTACCATTATGTTTTTAAAAAAATATATGTATTTCAATGGTTCCCTAATCTCCAAGTAAATATTTAGAAACTGAGTAGCTGTCAAATATTTACCTCAGCATAATTTCATCAAGAAAATTATCATGAATCAAGCAGTTTGGAAACAAAATATACAGACCGGTTACTTCAGTACTTGAAATTTGGGGTTTCAATTGAACTAAATGTGTATTTTCTTAATTAATTGGGTATTTTAATTGAAAAGGTAGGTAAATAGACACATATTCTTCCAAGAGTAATGCTTTTTTTTAAATGTCTGCCATTTACTTGAAGTTAACTTAAAAAGTTAAAGTTACTTAAAGGTTTTGTCCGTAACATAGTTGACCAAATAATGAGTGAACTTCTTGTTTTTAAAACTAAATATCTGAAATTAATTATTCCTGAGCTTGCCAATGACTAAAAACAAAATATTTCAGGGATGATTTATCAGGGAAGATAATAATATTTTGTAAATAAATATATTTTTTTCCAGAATTATTCAAACTCAAAATCTCCCACAATTATATATTGACCCTGGTCATATGATGCGATTTCTTGTTTTCCTTTTTGTTTAGTGTGTTAAGTAGCTGTTCGTGCAAGTATAAGATCTGCAGAGTTTAAAAAAAAATTGTCAAAGTGTCACATCTAAAGAGATATTCTTTATAAAAGTTAAGGCTCAGCCACGCCTTCCTTAAAAACGCTTCATTCAAACACGCCCATATCAATTCACCTACTTATACTACGCCCTAAAAGTATGTACTCTTTTTGTGAAGAAAAAGTAGATACTTTTTAGTGTGTAGCAAAGTATAATGAGTACACAAGCTTTGAAACATTCTATCACGTCATACACTTCAACTTCTTTAACTGTTGCTCTCTGTCGAATCCAGTCACAGTTAAAAACCGGCCTGTCAATCATCTAGTCACAGTTAAAATCCTCCACATTTAATTTCCTACCATATCGGAGAGAAATGCAGTTGCACGTTGATCTGCAGTCGCGGGTCTTTCATGCAGATAACTCTCCTTATATTACTGCATAATGATAGAGCAACAGTTAAAGAAGTTAAAGTATAATGAGTACACAAGCTTTGAAACATTCTATCACGTCATACACTTTTTTTTTTATTTTTTATTTTTTTATTTAACAGTCAGACATACATACAAACCAACATAGTACAGTAGTGAGCAATCTTGTAAATCCATAATTCCAGAAGTGACATAAAAGTGATGTAATTGTTTGATCTAAGTGTGTATTTGAGCGGGTGTGAGTGTGGGTATGTGTATGTGTGTGTATGCGTAAACAAAGTAACCATTTATTATTTATTACCATTGTCATTACCATCACCACCCCACTCCCCACTACCACCATATTGCCAATATTGTGTTGGTCGATTTTTATTTCCATCCTTCCTCCTATGTAACAATTGCCATTGTCAATGCCGTATAAAATAAAAGATGGTATAATAAGATGATAAGATAATATAAGATAACCTTCCCCCACATCTCAGCAGTCCCTATCTTTTCCTATTTTTTTTTTTTTGTGTGTTATGTGCAATGTCTAAGGTGCATTAAAAGAGGGAGTACAGTGCGAGAGTGTCTCAACTTGGGACAGAGATGCTGTCCCGATGAAACCACTTCTCGTCTGTCTTGCCTGCCCTGGTGTTTGTGAGGTTTTCCATATATACATATTCCTTTTTTTTTTTTTTTTTTTTTTTTTTATTCTATGTTGTGGTGCATTAAAAACCCATGAAGAGATAAGGGGGGAATTATTGCAGTAGTGATGATAATGACATTTAATTCCAATACAGCATTGACAATGGCAATATTGATGATTATAATAATAATGATAATAATAATATTATTAATAAATGATAATGATGATGGCAGTGGTGACCGCAATGGTGAGAGCAAAAGACAGCAACAACAGCAATTACAACAATGAAAAGATAAAAGTGAAAATAGTAATCATAACAATAACAGTCAAGATAGTAATAACAATGATGACATAAACAAGTTCAAATAACTAAAATGCATTAATATTCGTGGGTTGGTTAAGAAGGTGGGAGGAGTCGGAGTTGAAAACAGAGAAAGGATTCATAGCTGTAAGAGGTCAGAAAGTGTTGGACGGCAGAGGTCAGTTTCAGATGCGTAATCATGAAGGGGATATGCGTATTCCATTGCAATGAAGTCTGTAATAAGATTTTTCCAAATGTTAATGTGTAATTTATTTCTAGTTTTCCAGTTCATGAGGATAGTTTTCTTGGCGATGGTTAGAGCTATGAGGAGTATTTTAGAGTTTACAGTTTTATCAGTGATTGTTGTCAGGTCCCCCAGCAAGCAAAGAGAAGGCGACTGGGAGTTTAGTGGCAGCCAACTATAGTGGATAGTGACTGTGTGACCTCTTCCAAAAGTGTTTGATTGGAGTGCAGTGCCAGGTTGCATGGATGTATGTATCTGTAGAATTTTGATTGCAATGTGTGCAAACTTCTGACGTGAAACCCATTTTAGCTAATCTGCTGCCCGTGTAATGTGTTCTGTGAAGTATTTTATATTGTATTAACTGAAGATTCGCATTTTTGGACATGAGATTTTTGGACATCAGGGGCTACTGAAAGATCGTTTTCCCATTTTATTGTTGGTAAGTATATGGTCTGAAGTTGGTTTGAAATCATTTTGTATATTTTAGAGAGAAGTTTCTTTGGGGAGGAAATGTTGACCAAGTCTGATATTGCCGGTGGAAGTTCTAAATTTGTGTCTCTGATGTTTATTTTTGTCAGAACAGAAGATTTGAGTTGTAGGTATTTTAAAAATTCGTTGCTCCCGATGCCATACTCCTGGGCCAGTTGCGGAAATGGTCTAAATGTGTTAGATTTGAAAATGTGCTTAATGTGGGTGATACCCTTTTCCGCCCATGTGTGAAAATTCAATGTTTTTTTATTGCTTATAAAGTCACGGTTGTTCCACAGTGGGGTGAGGTTAGATGGAGCTAATGTAGAATTTGTGATTTGGTGAAATTTCCACCAGGCTGTCAGAGTGGCAGATATAGTTACTGCATTAAAACATGTGTGTTGTTTAATTGATTTGGTGAGGAACGGTATGTCAGCTATATTTAATTCTTTGCACAGTGATTGTTCTATATCTAGCCATATAATATCAGATTGGGTGGGGTGAATCCATTTGTATATGTATTGCAGTTGGTTAGCCATTGAGTAATATTGGAAATTTGGTGCTTCTAGTCCTCCTTGAACCTTACTTTTTTGTAGTGTAGTGAGTTTAATCCTTGGTGTTTTAGTTTTCCAGTAGAAGCGAGTTATAATGGAGTCTAGTGATTTAAACCAGGTGAGTGTGGGGTGGGTTGGAATCATTGAAAATAGGTAATTAATTTTCGGTAAAATTGTCATTTTTATTGCTGCTATCCTGCCGATTATGGAGATTGAACTAATTGTTCTGCATTTGTTCGTGAGAGCATATGATGTAATTTAGATATATTTTTAAGATGGAAAAATGCTGTTTTACAGATACTAGACACGTGACTTTCAAATGAAAGATTGGTATCAAAGAGCACACCCAGGTTCCTAACTGACGACGAAGACTTAACAGAGCAGCCATCAAGTGTTAAACAGTATATTAGGTTATTAGGTGAGGAAGTTTTTTGTCCAATAATTAGAATCTCTGTTTTTTCAGAATTTAATAGTAGGAAATTACTGGTCATCCAATTTTTTATATCAGCTATGCATTCCGTTAATTTTGTGAATTGGTAAGTTTCGTTAGGTTTTGAAGAAATATACAGCTGAGTATCATCAGCATAACAATGAAAACAACTTCCATGTTTCCTAATGATATCTCCTAATGGTAGCTTGTACAGAGTGAACAGCAGCGGTCCTAGTACTGAGCCTTGTGGTACGCCATACTGAACTTGTGATCGATAAGACATCTCTTCATTTACTGCTACAAACTGAAAACGGTCAGATAAGTATGATTTAAACCAGGTGTGCCCAACCCTGCTCCTGGCGATCGACTGTCCTGCACAGTTTATCTCTAACCCTGATCAAACACACCTGCCTTTAATTTTCAAGTAATCCTGAAGACCTTAATTGGTTGTTAAGACCTTAATTGAAGACCTTCAGGTGTGTTTGATTAGGGTTGGAGATGAACTGTGCAGGACAGTCGATCGCCAGGAGCAGGGTTGGGCACACCTGATTTAAACCATGCTAGTGCAATTCCACTAATGCCAACATTGTTTTCTAGTCTATTTAAAAGAATGTTGTGGTCGATAGTATCAAATGCAGCACTAAGATCGAGTAACACTAATAGAGAGATACAACCACGATCCGATAATAAGAGCAAATAATTTGTGACTCTAATGAGAGCAGTCTCAGTACTATGGTACGGTCTAAATCCTGATTGAAAATCCTTTCAGATATTATCTCTTTCTAGAAAGGAACACAGTTGTGAGGATACTGCTTTTTCTAATATCTTTGACAGAAAATGTAGATTCGAGATCGGCCTGTAATTGACTAATTCTGTATCATCAAGTTGCGTTTTTTTAACAAGTGGTTTAATCATAGCCAGCTTAAAGGTTTTTGGTACGTATCCTAGAGACAAAGATGAATTAATGATATTGCGAAGAGGATCTATGACCTCTAGAAGCATCTCTTTCAGTAGCTTAGTCGGTATAGGGTCTAACATACATGTTGTTGATTTAGATGATTTAACGAGTTTGCAAAATTCTTCCTCTCCTATAGCAACAAATGAATCAAGTTTTTTCATCATGGAGACTACACTGCACTCCCTGATGTGATACTGTAGTAGACGTTTGCATAGTTATAATTTTGTCCCTGATATTATCGATCTTATAAGTGAAGAAGTTCATAAAGTCATTACTGCTGTGTTGCTTGGAAACATCTGAGCTTAAAGCTTTCTTTTTCGTTAGTTTAATTCAATTCAATTCAAATCAAATTTATTTGTATAGCGCTTTTCACAATACACATTGTCTCAAAGCAGCTTTACAGAAAGTGCATTTCAGAAATGTACATAGAAAAATACAGTTAGTTAATCATGTATTAATTTAGGGCATAACATATCGCCGGCGTTGAGTCGTCTCTCCACAGGCGTTTAGTCGTCTCATCACAGGTGTTGGGCCATCTGAAGTCTCCGTGAGAGGCTGGATACAAACTGGAGCTGACGAACGCTATTTACCTCGGGACTAGCGTCCTGAGATAACAGCAGAAAAGCAGATGGGAAATAATTAGCATAGCTGATGTTCATAATGTTAATGCATTCAAACTGATTCAGCAGTAGTATAAAAGGTAAGCATTAAGTGAATGCTTGGTTAAAAAGATGCGTCTTTAATCTACTTTTAAACTGGGACATAGGTAAACAGTGTAATAGTGTTGGGCAATATGGTCAATTTTCATATCCTATCGTCAACATGTGAGATCGACGATACACGATATTATCGTGAGGGGGACGGGGCTTACTTATTGATTATTAACTTGCTTATTTAGCCTACTGATTAATTTGCTTTTTTTATTACTTCGTTTTATATATGATAATCTTTTTCTATTTTGCTAGCAAAGGTGGAGTGATTATTAATAGGCTACATTAGGTTATTTACCGGTATAGTGAGGTAAAAAAGATCCTAATCATTTTTGTATCTGACTGAGTATTTCAACATGTCAGCGGGAAATTTAACATTACTGACACACATTATCCTCTCATGCCGTGTTGCAGATGCAGCATTTTGACTTTACTTCTGCACTAGATGACAACACGTTTTAATAATTTCTTGGTCAAGAAAGAGTCGGAGTTTGCGATGATGCACTTCACATAATGCGCACTTCAATAAGCCCAAAGAACGCGGGTTAATGTGTTTTAAATTATTTTAAGAGATTGTCTGACTGCGCTGCGTAAAGAGAAGTGCACATTTGGCTTACGCGATCAGCACTTGATCAGCTGTGCACAGCTCAGTTCACAGTAATAATGCGGTGAATTGCTGCCGATCGATTGCTCCTGTCTGCCTCGCTGCCTGCTGTTGTGTGTGAGTGTGTTTGCTCCGAGGCTGTTAGCTCCGTCTAAGCCTCGCATTTCTTTCTGTTTTGAACCATCGTTTACTATCATTTCTAGTTGTTTATACTACTAATTACAGTTTACCTAACATCGCTAGCTTCCGTTATTGTTAGCACAACACGCTAGTATCTCGCTAGCCTGTTAAGGCGCCACCCGTGCGCTCAGTTATTTATTTATTTTTCTCGTGCGCGCCCGCGCATCTGAGTTCATAAAAAGCCCAGGTGAGTAAGAATCAGTCAACAAACACGGTGAGTAATGTCTTGTCCTGTTATTGTCACTTGCACATCATGCCATATGTTTACCATAGCCTTCCCCGTCGGCATAGGGTTTATATGTGATAAATGCAAGGAGACAGTCAGGCTGACGGAGAAGATTTCAGAATTAGAGACACGCATCCAAACTTTAATTGAGGATAGTAAGTGTGCTCGAGCTTTAGATACTACTTTGGATGCGCCTAGCATAGTGAACCATTTACATTCCGGCTGAGTTATTGCCTGTGCAGCCAGGCAGATGGGTGACGGTGAGAAATCGCTCTAGTCGCGGATCAAAAAACCACTCTTCTGTTCCGGTTACCATAACAAATCGATTTGCCCCTCTCAGTGAAACACCCACTGAGAATGCTGTTGATTGTGCCCTGGTAATTGGAGATTCTATTACACGGAACGTGAAAATAGAGACACCAGCCACCATAGTCACATGTTTGCCGGGAGCCAGAGCGCCTGACATCAAATCAAATTTAAAAGTGCTGGCTAATGCTAATCGTAAATTCTCTAAGATTGTTATTCACGTCGGCACTAATGATGTTCGACTTCGCCAGTCGGAGATCACCAAAATTAATATTAAAGAGGTGTTTGAACTCGCAAGTACGATGTCAGGCACTGTAATCTGCTCTGGCCCCCTTCCTGTTCGAAGGAGTGATGAGATAGTTAGTAGATTGTGTTCACTCAATGGCTGGTTGTCTAATTGGTGTCCGCAACATAATATAGAATTCATAGACAATTGGAAAAGTTTTTGGGGCAAGCCTGACCTGTTGAAAAGAGATGGTATTCATCCCACCTGGGATGGTGCTGCTCTTCTCTCTAGTAATTTTGCTCATAGTCTTAGAGATAAAACATGACAATCTGGGGCTCAGGTCAGGAAGCAGACAAACTGGCTAAACCGACCATCTGCTAGCGGCCTCACGTCACCAAGGTCAGATAAATCTCATCACATAGAGACTCTTTCACCTAGATATCATCATATAGAGACTGTGTCTGTTCCCCGAATTTGGAAATCCAAAAAACTGCCAAACCTTTCTAAGGTTAAAAATCTAATTGATGTTCAACAAATAAAAAACAGATATAATACAGATGAGCAAACGATAAAGCTTGGGTTGCTGAATATTCGATCCCTTAATTCAAAATCGCTCATAGTTAATGATAAGATTAAAGACTATAACCTAGATGTGCTGTGTTTGACAGAAACCTGGCTAAAACCAAACGATTACATTACTTTAAATGAGTCCACTCCACAAGATTATTGTTATAAACATGAGCCTCGTCCGAAAGGCAAAGGGGGCGGTGTTGCTGTAATTTATAGTAATATTCTGAAAACCACTAAGAAATCTAGTTTTAAATATACTTCTTTTGAAGTGTTGGTGCTTCATGTAAAAATTTATAGTGTAAACAATAAATCACGTTTGAGAATTCTGCTGGCTACTGTATACAGGCCACCAGGGCACCATAAAGATTTTCTCAAAGAATTTGCTGACTTTCTATCAGAATTAGTATTGGCTGCAGATAAAGTCCTAATTGTTGGTGATTTTAATATACATGTAGATAATGAAAAAGATGCATTGGGATTGGCATTTAAAGACATTATAAACTCAATTGGAGTGAGACAACACGTGTCAGGACCTACTCATTGTCGTAATCATACTCTTGATCTAATATTATCACATGGAATAGATGTTGATGGCGTTGAAATTCTGCAGCAGAGCGACGACATCTCCGATCACTATCTAGTCTCGTGTAAATTACATTTAGCCAAGGCTGCAAAGCCGACTCCGTGTTATAAATATGTTAGACCTATCACTTCTGCCACTAAAGATTGCTTTATCAATAATCTTCCAAATCAGTTTCATAATCTCAGCATCCCAGATAGCTTAGAAGAACTTGATATTGCAACAGAAACTTTTAACTCTCTCTTTTCCAGCACTTTAGACACAGTTGCTCCGCTGCGCTTAAAGAAGATTAAAGAAAATAGTCCAACGCCGTGGTACAATGAGCACACCCGGGCCCTTAAGAGAGCAGCCAGAAAAATGGTGCGAAACTGGAAGAAAACAAAACTAGAGGTATTTCGGATTTCATGGAAGGAGAGCTCGATTGCTTACAGAGAGGCCTTAAAAGATGCTAGAACTAATTATTTTTCAACCCTATTAGAAGAAAATAAACATAATCCTAGGTATTTATTTGAACAAGTGACTAAACTAACGAAAAAGAAAGCTTCAAGCCCAGAAGTTTATAAGAAACACAGCAGACTTTATGAACTTCTTCACTTATAAGATTGATAATATCAGGGACAAAATTATAACTATGCAACCGTCTACTACAGTATCGCATCAGGGAGTATATTGTAGTCTCTGTGAGGAACATTTTGATTCATTTGTTGCTATAGGAGAGGAAGAATTTTGCAAAATTGTTAATTCATCTAAATCGACAACTTGTATGCTAGACCCTATACCGACTAAGCTACTGAAAGAGATGCTTCCAGAGGTCATAGATCCTCTTCTAGATATCATTAATTCATCTTTGTCATTAGGATACGTACCAAAAACCTTTAAGTTGGCTATGATTAAACCGCTTGTTAAAAAACCGCAACTTGATCCTACAGAATTAGTCAATTACAGGCCGATCTCGAATCTGCCTTTTCTGTCAAAGATACTAGAAAAAGCAGTATCCTCACAACTGTGTTCCTTTTTAGAAAGAAATAATATCTGCGAGGATTTTCAGTCCGGATTTAGACCGTACCATAGTACTGAGACTGCTCTCATTAAAGTCACAAATGATTTGCTCCTATCATCCGATCGTGGTTGTATCTCTCTATTAGTGTTACTTGATCTTAGTGCTCCATTTGATACTATCGACCACAACATTCTTTTAAATAGACTAGAAAACTATGTTGGCATTAGCGGAATTGCACTAGCATGGTTTAAATCATACTTATCTGACCGTTATCAGTAAATGAAGAGATGTCTTATCGATCACAAGTTCAGTATGGCGTACCACAAGGCTCAGTACTAGGACCGCTGCTCTTCACTCTGTACATGCTACCATTAGGAGATATCATTAGGAAATATGGAATTAGCTTTCACTGTTATGCTGATGATACTCAGCTGTATATTTCTTCAAAACCTAACGAAACTTACCAATTCACAAAATTAACGGAATGCATAGATGATATAAAAAATTGGATGACCAGTAATTTCCTATTACTAAATTCTGAAAAAACAGAGATTCTAATCATTGGACAAAAAACTTCCTCACCTAACCCTAGAATACTGTCTAACACTTGAAGGCTGCTCTGTTAAGTCTTCGACGTCAGTTAGGAACCTGGGTGTGCTCTTTGATACCAATCTTTCATTTGAAAGTCACGTGTCTAGTATCTGTAAAACCGCATTTTTCCATCTTAAAAATATATCTAAATTACGTCATATGCTCTCACTGACAAATGCGGAACAATTAGTTCATGCGTTCATGACCTCAAGGCTAGATTATTGTAATGCTCTACTGAGTGGTTGCCCTGCACGCTTATTAAACAAACTACAGCTAGTTCAAAATGCAGCCGCTAGAGTTCTTACCAGAACCAGGAAGTATGACCATATTAGCCCGGTTCTGTCAACACTGCATTGGCTGCCTATTAAACATCGTATCAATTTTAAAATATTGCTGATTACTTACAAAGCACTAAATGGTTTAGCTCCCCAGTACTTGAGCGAGCTCTTAACGCATTATAGTCCTTCACGTCTATTGCGATCTCAAAATTCTGGCCAGTTGATAATACCTAGAATATCAAAATCGACTGCTGGCGGTAGATCCTTTTCCTATTAGCACCAAAACTTTGGAACAATCTTCCTAACACGGTCCGGGAAGCAGATACAGTCTGTCAGTTTAAATCTAGACTAAAAACACATCTCTTTGGCTTAGCATACACATAACACATTATAGATTTCTATAATTCAATGTTAGGCTGCATAGATTAGATCAGCCGGAACCGGGAACACTTCCCATAATTCCTGATGTACTTTGTACATCATAAGAAGGATGGCGTCTACGCTAATATTAGTCTCTCTGTTTATCCCGAGGTTTACCGCAGACCGCCGGATCCAGGGCATATCCAGATCTGATGAAGGACCATCACATGGACACGACGACACGCATTATCAGGGCTGTGAAGGCCCATGGACACCTCACCACTCATCTCCTCACCGGCCGGATGACCCAACCCAACCAGATGAACTGGATAATATCGTGAAAGTTCTGATCCCATCTGACTCCTGACATTATGCTGCCTAACTCATAATCATACACTGTTCATTCGTTGGCCAAAGGAGGACTGGCCCCCCGACTGAGCCTGGGTTCTCCCAAGGTTTTTTTCTCCATTCTGTCACCTGATGGAGTTTTGGTTCCTTGCCACTGTTGCCTTCGCCTTTTGGCTTGCTTAGTTGGGGACATTTAATTTTCAATTGAACAATACTATTACAACATTGTTTTCCTGTTATCTCTGTAAAGCTGCTTTGAAACAATTTGTATTGTAAAAAGCGCTATATAAATAAAGGTGACTTGACTTGACTTGACTTAAATGCCGGGGGAAATCAGAGCCTAGGGGCAAAAATCAGCCGAGTCGCTCGGTTTATACATAAACTTATGACTTGACTCCGATAAAGGAAAACGGGTTAACTAATGCGTTTACATGACCACATGCATTGTCAGTTTACTCAGTATAATCGGGTTAATTAAGAACATGCATGTTGTACACGCGCTCATTCTCTGAAAGTGAAAGTAAAAACGAACTGAGCTTTGATACTATCGTCTATCGGCACAACCCTACAGTGTAGTAATGGCGACCTTTTCTCAGATGTACATCTCAGATGTACACCGTATAGCCAAACGGACGTCCAGAGTCCAGAGTAGCTAATATTTTTCGGATGTTCCCGTTTCTGTTATTTCAGCATTCGTGACATTTTAATTAAAACAAATTCACAACATTTTGATCAGAAATAAGAATTTTATTACAATAAGCGAAAATTAAGACAAAATGAACAGTTACCTCAGAGATCACCTAACAGATACCGCTGCAGATGTGTACAGAATTGAAAACCGGAAATGCTTAGACCCGTTTTCCGGTTCGAACGCTGGGCGTTCGGCATAACCCCCATTATGATTGGCCAGGGACGCAACGACTTGCACCCCGAGGAGGATCTTTAAGAAACCAATCAGAGACCAGCTTCAGGTCACATGCTGCCCGAGAATTTGTGTACTCACATAGACACCCATGTGTCCAGCGTCCCTCGCCCATGAAACGTATTGAAAAACATAGTAAATAGTTAATCAATTAAAGACAGTTTTTATTAAATGCTGAGGCTCTTACTACCAGCCGGCACATGAGTAAACTATTTTTTATTTGATTATTATTTCATTTTAATATAATGTTTTTACACATGTTCATTTCTGAAATGTTGATGGGGGCGGCGCCCCAGCGCCCCCTATGGACAAGCCACCACTGGATATACCTAGTATTCTCAAAACAGTAAACCCAAATCCATAACGTCTCACCCAATTCCCCAAACATCCTATTTTCGGGTCAAAATGAAGCTATACACTCAAAACCATTCACTCTTACTGAAAAAATAAACTTTGCCCTCAGACAGGACACACAAGCCCTCAAAATCACACACACTACAACATAGTCTAACACACTCAGTGTTTCCCCTACCATTGTTTTGGGGGGGCGGCCCGCCACCCCAAAACAACCCCCCGCCCCCCCTAAAATGCTGACGAAATCCAGTCATAAAAAAGGAATTTACTGTATAACGTGGAATTTCATGGAATTCGTCAATTTTTTGAGGAATAAAAAGCAGTTCAGTACACTTGAAATCAAATCGCGATGTAGACTAGTGTGTGTGTGTGTGTGAAAGACTATTTAAATACGAATCCTGCATGTTCGGTGTGAATGAATGGTGCAGCCGACGCGCAGTTTCATTTACCACACACACATTGAAGCACGTGTGACGCTTGCGCTGTTTTTTGCTTATATGAAGACACAAATGCATGAACTTTCTCTCCAGGCTCTAGATCCACTCCGAAAGTCACTTTGTGATCATTTAACCGCTTCATTTGAGAAAAACTATCATCATGACATAAACACACAGAAACTCAAAAGGTCTTCACGGCAACCCGTCAAAATAAAAGTTTGGTTTAACTTGACAGAAATATATTACTGTTGTACAGTAGAATTTAGATATGTCCCAATGTAATAATACTAACACTGATCCAAATAAATTATCATCAAAACTGATTTTTTAAGGAATAATACATTTTTCTTCCATGTTTTAAAGGGTACCTATTATGGCATTTAAAATGTTCCTAATATTGTTCTGGGAGTCCCCAAAAACAGTTTTACAAGCATGAAAAAATGACAAAAAACACTTTTGTTGTCTTATAATATGCATTTATTTTTACCTGATTTGCTCACTGACTCCCATATGAATCGTTTAGCGAGTCATTTTTCCAAACCCCGCCTTGGCGTGACGCTAATCTGCGGTGATATGTTAGCTACCATATCCCAAAGGAGTGACACCGAGCCGACGGGGTGTCATTGGTTGTTGCGTGAAATCCTACCCAGATACAATAGTGGTATTTTCTGATTGGCTAACAACACCAGACGAACAACACCAGAGGAGACGCGCTTGATTCCTGCCGGTTTCACAGTGAGAGCGCCGTGGCCAGAGTTTTGGGCGCTGCGGCATATTAAATATATTACAAATAGTTTTGCAGCGTGAGAAATACAATGTGTGGCGGGAGAGCGTGACAAAAGACCGAAATGAGTGACTGTCACGCTCAATGCGTGACACTTGAGAGCCCTGCTGACTTCACATATTTCAATACAATTGACATTGAAAAAGTCTTCACCCACCTAAAGCGGCTCAGGGCTGCGATAGTGTTTCTTCAAGAAACCCACCTGCATGACTCTGACCAATGGCGTTTAGGTAAATGCTGGCGTGGACAACTTTTCCATTCTAATTTCAGGGGTAAGGCTAGGGGCACAGCTATCCTTATTGATAGTAACATTCCTTTTGAGCCCTCAAACATTATATCGGACAATAATGGTCGTTTTATTATTGTTTCAGGCAAACTTTACAATAAGTCAGTCATCTTGGCCAACGTCTACGCGCCTAACATTGATGATGTACAATTCTTTAAGAGATTTTTTTCTCAACTACCTGATCTCAATTCTCACACTCTTATTCTTGGTGGGGATTTTAATTGTTATTTAGACCCAGTATTAGACCGTTCTTCCCCTAACCCTGCCACTCTTAGCCGATCTGCTGACCATATCAAATCATTTCTTGCTGATTATAGCCTCTCTGATCCGTACAGGTTTTTATTCCCCACAGGAAGAGAATACTCATTCTTTTCTCATGTTCACCACACCTATACCCGAATAGATTATTTTTTTGTTGATAATTCATTAATGTCAGACCTTAAGTCATGCAGTTATGAAAGTATTGTGATCTCAGATCACGCTCCTCTGCTCCTTCAATTGGCTTTCTCTGATGCTGAGTGTACAAGAAGACAGTGGAGATTGGATCCATTGTTGCTCTCAGATGAGACTTTTCTTACACATATCTCCACACATATACATTTTTTTTTGAATATAAATAAACACCGGATGTGTCCAATGCAACGATTTGGGAAGCCCTGAAAGCCTATTTGAGGGGTGAAATTATATCATTTGCAGCACACAAAAATAAGTGTTTAAAACAGAAACAAACTGAAATTGCTGATCATATTCTGAACATTGACAGACAATATGCTAATTCGCCCTCACCTGAACTTTACAAAGAACATTTAAAACTCCAGACAGAATTCAACCTTCTTTCCTCTCGTCAAGTTGCCGACCAGTTGCTGAGAAGCAGAAGTACTTTTTACGAGCATGGTGACAAGATTGGTAAACTCCTGGCCAATCAACTGCGCGGATTTAGAGCGAAACAACTTATCCCTGGAATACGGACAGACAGTGGGTGTACAACATCGGATCAGAAACTTATTAACGAAAAGTTCCAAATATTTTATTCTAATTTGTATAGTTCGGATTGTACAGCAGACGTAACTGCCATGGAAACCTTTTTTGGTAACCTAAACATGCCCTCCCTCTCTCAAGACCTGAGGCATAGCCTTGAGGCACCTATTACTCAGAAGGAAATTATTGCAGCAATAACATCTATGCAATCAGGTAAATCTCCTGGCCCAGACGGACTTTCTTCTGACTTTTTTAAGAATTTTTCAGTGGAATTATCGCCCTTTTTATGTTCAGAATTCTCAGACTCATTTGACTCAGGTAAACTTCCCCCTTCGTTCTATCAGGCCTGTATCTCCCTGTTGTTAAAAAACGATAAAGACCCTCTAGATTGTGCATCATACAGACCAATTTCGCTATTAAATACGGACGTAAAGTTACTTGCCAAAATCCTCGCCCACAGATTGGAGGATATTCTTCCATTTATCATTTCCCCCGACCAAACTGGCTTTATAAAAGGACGCCATTCATTTTATAATATCCGTCGCTTAATGAACATTTTATATTCCCCCAAGAATACTGTATCAGAATGCCTTGCTTCTATGGATGCTGAAAAAGCATTCGATAGAGTAGAATGGAATTACTTATTTTTTACCCTTGAAAAATTTGGTTTGGGTCCTGTTTTCATTTCTTGGGTTAAACTTTTATATGCATGCCCTTCAGCCTCAGTATTAACAAACAGCCGTTACTCGAGTAGTTTTGATTTACATCGTGGGACCCGGCAGGGTTGTCCTTTGAGCCCACTCCTTTTTGCTATTGCAATCGAACCTCTTGCAATTGCCATTCGTGGAAACGAGCGGATACAGGGGATATGGAGAGGAGGAATCAAGCATAAAGTATCTTTATACGCTGATGACTTACTTTTGTTTGTCTCAAAGCCAGCCACCTCCCTACCGGAGGCACTTTCTGTGTTAGAGGTCTTTAGTCAATTTTCAGGCTATAAACTTAACTTAAGTAAGAGCGAACTCTTTCCAATTAATACAGAAGCACTTAAACTTAACTATACTACTCTCCCACTCAAGGTGGTGACAGATCATCTGAGTTACCTTGGGGTATGTTTTACCAGGAATTTTAAAAACCTATTTAAATCGAACTTCCTCAAATTATTGGATCAGGCGAAGCAAATATTAACGAAGTGGTCTCCTCTGTCTTTTTCTCTTATAGGTAGAATAAATTCAATTAAAATGACACTTCTCCCAAAGTTCCTATATCTTTTCCAATGTCTCCCCATTTTTCTCCCTAAATCCTTTTTTCAGGCCCTCGACTCTTTAATGATAAATTATATTTGGAATGGTAAACACCCTCGGTTACGGAAAGCTTTTCTTCAAAGACCCAAACAAACAGGTGGAATGGCCCTCCCTAATTTCCAATACTACTACTGGGCTGCTAATATTCGTTCTTTAGTGTATTGGGTGCATTTTCACCTCGAATACTCAGCCCCAGTCTGGGTAACAATGGAGTCCAGCGCCATTAGCCCATTGTCTCTATCTGCCCTCTTAAGCGCCGCACTCCCACTCTCCTCTGCTATTCCTAATGATTTTCCTGTGATTAAACACGCTCTTCGAATCTGGACCCAATTTAGGAAGAATTTTGGACTTCAAATTTTTTCACTTCTCAGCCCAATTGCAGCTAATCATTTGTTTGCTCCCTCGATGGTGGATAGTGCATTTAAGATCTGGCACAAAAAAGGCTTAAAATGCATTGGCGATTTATTTATTAATGACCTATTTGCTAGTTTTTCTCAATTGACAAAAAACTTTGGTTTGGTAAAGACAAATTTTTTCCGATTTTTACAAATCAGGCATTATATACAGAAGTTGATTCCCCAATTCCCCAATAAACCCACAGCCAACCCTGTCGATAAGTTTCTTTCTGTTAACCCCACATTAAAAGGCACAATCTCTGTTTTTTACAACCTTATTTCAAAGTTGCATAGCCCCTCATTAGCAGCCATAAGAACCATGTGGGAGCAGGACCTAGGTTCTGCCTTCACTGATCACATGTGGGATTCAGTCCTGGATCGGATACACTCTACCTCCATGTGTGCCCGACATGCTCTTGTGCAATTTAAAGTAGTACACCGTATTCACATATCTAAAACCAAACTAGCTCGTATGTTCCCTGATGTGGACCCGACCTGTGATAGCTGTAAGAGCGCACCTGCGTCACTGTTTCACATGTACTGGACGTGTCCCTCCCTGTATGAGTTCTGGACATCAGTGTTTCAAACGTTGTCATCAGATTGAGCCAAACCCTTTTACTGGGATCTTTGGCATTGCTCCAAATTTGGCCTTGCCTAAAGGGAAGCTGAAAGTTTTGGCCTTTACCTCCTTATTAGCTCGTAGGGCTATCTTACTCAAGTGGAAAGATCCTGCTCCTCCTTCCCACTCACATTGGATTAGGGACATTATGTTCTGTATGAATCTAGAGAAAATACGGTACACCACCCAGGGATCTGAGAATAAATTTTACAAAATATGGCACCCCTTCTTGACATTTTTTGAGAAACCAACTACAACAATATCAGAGTAGCTACCCTCTTTTTTTTTTTTTTTTTTAATCTTATCCTTTTCATCGTTATGTACTATAATTTGGACTTGTGTTTTAAATCATCTCTAGTAGGATCTCTTAAATGCAGACTTGTTTGTAATTGGATGGAAGGGTGGGTTATGGGTGGGGTATGTTTGGTTTAAAAAATGGAAAATGTGTATTTCATTGTACAGTAATTGTTTTTGCAAAGTTGTCATTCAATAAAAAAACTTTGAACGCCAATTGACATTGAAGACCTAGAAGCTGCGCTGTGCGTACACAACACACAAAATAAGGTCCCACTTTATATTAAGTGGCCCTAATACCTGTGAACTTACATGGTTACTAGATATGTACTTAGTATGTAACTACAGTGTAAATACACATTGGTACATAGTATTTACAACGGTAATATTTGTGTAACTACACATATGTAACAACCCACGGAAAGGTATGTGTAAGTACAAATGTGTAACATGACATGGTAACAACACTTTTTCCACTACAGTAAGTACACATGTGTAACAGGCATTGTGTAACTACATTTTGTAACAACAATATGTATTCACACAAGTTGTTCCACTTCCACACGCAGTCTTCCATACTGTAGTTACCAGTTAACAACACACTGAAACCATGATGATTCCTATGTGTATACCATGTATTTACTATATGTCCGACAGGACTTATGTTGAATTACAGCTAAGGTTTTCTCTTGTGGTACCAGTGTACTTACATGGTTACTCCTCAGGAACTCTGCACTTGATACAATGTGTTCAATTGTCATAACGTACTGTGTATTATGCAAAACCCAAACCTCTGTGCAACACTGTATTAACAGTGTACTTACATGGTAACTCCTCAGGAACTGTCCACTTAATATAAAGTGTAAAATGGTCATAACTTACTCTGTAATATGCAAAACCCAAACCTCTGTGCAACACTGTATTAACAGTGTACTTACATGGTAACTCCTCAGGAACTGTCCACTTAATATAAAGTGTAAAATAGTCATAACTTACTCTATAATATGCAAAACCAAAACCTCTGTGCAACACTGTATTAACAGTGTACTAACTCCTCAGGAACTGTCTACTTAATATAAAGTGTAAAATGGTCATATCTTACTCTGTAATATGCAAAACCAAAACCTCTGTGCAACACTGTAAAAACAGTGTACTTACATGGTAACTCCAAAGGAACTGTCTACTTAATATAAAGTGTAAAATGGTCATAACTTACTCTGTAATATGCAAAACCAAAACCTCTGTGCAACATTGTATTAACAGTGTACTTACATGGTAACTCCTCAGGAACTGTCCACTTAATATAAAGTGTAAAATGGTCATTACTTACTCTGTAATATGCAAAACCCAAACCTCTGTGCAACACTGTATTAACAGTGTACTTACATGGTAACTCCTCAGGAACTGTCCACTTAATATAAAGTGTAAAACGGTCATAACAGAGACCATCTAGGCAAACCCAAACCTCTCATAGTTTTATTAACAATAGCATTAAAATATATTTTGAGCCACTAATCCTACTCATACCCCTAAACCTACCCATAACCATTCCTTAAAACTACGTAGGCTACACTTATGAAAAAAAAAAACCCCATAAAATACAGACAAGTAACGTTATAAATTTCACAATAATTTGTTTATTGCGAAAATGTCAAAACCGGTACCAAAAGTGGTTCACTTGATGATGCGTTGCAGCCGCAGTCCTCTCTGGCATTATTATAATAGTTGTGTATGAGGTACAGATCAGAATATAATTATTAATCCATGAAAATGTTAATGTGGTTTCGGTTCGCTCTGTGTGAAGGCACGCGTGCTTCTCTGTAGCCTACTACACCGACTGAAACACGGCATGTCGCAATCTGTGACGAAGCAGGCGAGAGCCAATGAGCGTTTGATATCACGGCCGTAAAACATGTCGTAACGCTTCTTGAAGGTGCATTTTTTGAATTTGAATTCATCACCAGCGCGCCTGAGGGCGGGATTTGACGTTTGCGGTCGCTGCTGAGAAATGGAGATGAAGATCATAAAGGGCTGAATTTTGATCTGTTTCTTGCAAACAACGTATGGATTCTAAAGATTTGGATTACATCAGGTTAATAAAATTGATGTATTTTGTGAATTTATGTTGTGTTTTATTGGAGAAAACGCTTTTTGTGTCTCACAGTAAATAAACTAAATGCTACAAAATGGTTAAATGATTAAACAAGGTTTTTTTTAAGGTTTTAAAGTGTAGGCTAATCTTGTTTATTGTTTATAGAACACTGTAATTTACTGTAAAGGCAAATAGGTCACCACAATGTAAAATCCAAAAATATAAAATAAAGAGTAAATCTTTAAAAGTGCTATGCAGTAATTGTCATAAAGTCACTGGATGAAAGACAGGAAGCAAATGCGAGTGAGTGATTTTATTAGGAGAACTGGTGAAGCACAAGTACAGCCGATGTTGATGGGTGACGCAGGGACTTCGATGGTCAAGTCGAGTGAAGCGGTGAGACGAAGTGAAGACAGTGACGAAACACGTAATCCACACGACGAGGGGAAGACACGTAATTTACACAACGACGAGGAACAGCAGGAATCAGGCAGGAACACGGGACCGGAACGCCAACACCAACACCAACACAGGAAACATCAAACAACGATCTGACAAGGATGAACAAACAGTGTTGAGTATATATAGAGTGGTGAGATTGATAACAGCTGGTGATGCAATGATGATCAGCTGGAGTGGATCAGGTAATGACATACATTCACGCCCACTACACACGTGCATTCGTACAACAACATAAACACAAGACTAGAAGGAACCAGAGCACATGTCTACCGTGACAGTACCCCTCCTCCTAAGAACGCCTCCTGGCGTTCCCAGGCCCCCTTACCTGTCGATTGTAATCATCGATAAGGGAGTGATCCAGGATGTCTCTAGCAGGAACCCAACTTCTCTCCTCCGGACCGTAACCTTCCCAGTCCACCAAGTACTGAAATCCGCGTCCCCTCCGCCTAGAGTTCAGAATACGGTTGACCGAATATGTGGTCTCCCCATCTACGAGTCGCGGCGGGGGAGGAACCGGGGCAGGCGGATTAATGTGAGAATGAAATACAGGTTTAATCTTTGATACATGAAAGGCGGAATGAATCCTCCTGTACGCTGGAGGTAATTTGAGGCAGACTGCCACCGGACTAATGATCTTGGTGACAGGGAACGGGCCTATGAATTTGGGTGCAAGCTTATTAGATACGGAGCGAAGAGGAATATTCTTAGTAGAAAGCCACACCTTTTGACCAACGACGTATACGGGAGGCTTTGACCTGTGGCGATCGGCCTTGGCCTTGGTGTGCGCCCCCACCTGGAGTAAAGTCTCACGGGCTCTAGTCCAAGTGCGGTGACACCTCTGAACAAACGCATGAGCGGAGGGGACCGCAACCTCGGATTCCAGACTAGGAAAAATTGGTGGCTGGTAACCTACACTACACTCAAACGGAGATAGGCCCGTGGCCGACACTGGTAACGTGTTGTGTGCGTACTCCACCATAGACAGTTGTTGACTCCATGAGGAAGGATTCTTGGAGACCAAACATCGCAACACTCTCTCCAAATCCTGGTTGGCTCTCTCGGTTTGGCCATTGCTCTGGGGATGAAACCCAGAGGACAGACTAACAGTCGCCCCCAGTAATCTACAAAACTCTCGCCAAAATTTGGACACAAATTGGGGACCCCTGTCGGAAACCACGTCTATCGGGAGGCCATGTAACCGAAAGACGTGATCTATGATCGTTGCCGCTGTCTCCTTAGCTGAAGGCAATTTGGGTAAGGGAATGAAATGTGCTGCCTTCGAGAATCGGTCCACCACAGTTAAAACCACTGTGTTACCCTGAGAGGGTGGGAGGGCGGTAATGAAATCTAGAGCGATATGGGACCAGGGTCTCGAAGGCACCGGCAGCGGCTGAAGTAACCCATCAGGAGGACGATTGGAAGACTTACCAGTGGCACAAACCGAGCAAGCCAAAACAAAACTGTGAATGTCGCGAGCCATAAGTGGCCACCAGAATCGTTTCTTGACTAAGAAACTAGTTCGATTTACTCCTGGATGGCAAGCCACGTTGGAGCCATGACCCCACTGAATAACGTCGGACCGAAATCCCTCTGGCACAAATAAGCGATTCGGTGGGCAACCGGGCGGAGGCGTTACCCCTTCTAAGGCCTTCTTGACCCTCGATTCCACCTCCCATGTGAGTGTTGAAACAAATAACGTCTTGGGTAAAATACACTCGGGAGTAGACGGGCGTTCGGAAAAATCAAATATGCGAGATAATGAGTCGGGTTTGATGTTCTTGGAACCCGGACGATAAGAAAGCGAAAAATCAAAGCAACCGAAAAAAAGTGCCCACCGAGCCTGCCTGGAGTTCAATCTTTTAGCAGTTCTAATGTATTCTAGGTTCTTGTGATCGGTCCAGACGATAAAGGGTACCCCTGACCCCTCTAACCAGTGGCGCCATTCCTCCAACGCTAGCTTGACTGCCAACAACTCTCTGTTACCAATGTCGTAATTACGTTCGGCTGGCGATAAACGATGAGACAAAAACGCGCAAGGATGCATCTTGTCGTCTACCGGAGAGCGTTGGGACAACACTGCACCTATTCCCACCTCTGACGCGTCGACCTCCACCACGAACTGACGTGAGGAATCAGGGGCGATGAGGATGGGGGCTGAAACAAAGCGGCCTTTCAGTTTAGAGAACACAGCTTCCGCTGTGTCTGACCACCTGAACGTAGTTCTGGGGGAGGTCAAGGCAGTCAGAGGTGCGACTAGTTGGCTGAAGTTGCGAATAAAACGCCGGTAAAAATTAGCGAACCCCAGAAACCTCTGCAGGGCCTTGCGGGAATCTGGGCTTGGCCAATCCACCACAGCCTTAATCTTCTCAGGGTCCATCCGCACTCCTTCAGACGACACGATGTATCCTAGAAAAGGGACAGACTGTGCATGAAAATCGCATTTCTCCGCCTTGACAAAAAGCCCATTCTCTAGCAACCTCTGAAGCACTCGTCGGACGTGTTGCACATGTTCCTGGAGAGAAGACGAAAAAATCAGTATGTCGTCCAGGTAGGCATATATGAACTGATCGATCATATCTCGCAACACGTCATTGACCAGTGCCTGGAAAACTGCTGGGGAGTTGGACAGCCCGAACGGCATAACCAAATATTCAAAGTGCCCCCTGGGGGTGTTAAACGCAGTTTTCCACTCATCCCCCTCCCTAATGCGAACCAAATGATAAGCGTTACGCAAATCCAGTTTTGTGAAGACGGACGGCTCCCTGCAACCTCTCGAAAGCTGAAGACATCAACGGCAAAGGATAAGTATTCTTTACCGTGATGTTGTTCAACCCTCGGTAATCAATGCAAGGTCGCAGAGAACCGTCCTTCTTCCCCACAAAAAAGAATCCCGCCCCCGCTGGAGAAGAGGAAGGGCGGATGAACTTGGTTGCTAGAGAATCAGAAATATATTTCTCCATAGCCTCCCTCTCTGGAACCGAAAGTGAATATAACTTGCCTTTAGGCGGAGACTTACCTGGCAGTAACTCTATAGCACAGTCATAGGGACGATGCGGAGGAAGAGAAACAGCACGAGACTTGCTGAACACCTCCTTCAGGTCCAGATACTCCGCGGGCACGTTAGACAAATCCCCTGCTTCCTCCTGAAACACAGAAACAGGTACAGACGAACAGGCAGACACGAGACAAGACTTATGACATTCCTTGCTCCACTCCAGCACAGATTTCTGATGCCAGTCCACTCTGGGGTTGTGTCGGATGAGCCAAGGGTGTCCAAGGACGACGGGTGCAAGGGGTGAGTCCAGGATATAGAATGAAATAGTCTCAGAATGGTTGCCGGAGGTGATGAGGGTGATGTCAACAGTGGTGAAGGAGATGGTGGGTAGTTCTTGGCCATTAAGTGCGTGCACTGCTATCCTGTGTGTGAGGGGCTGGAGGGGAATCTGAAATTTATGTGCAAAAGTGTAGTCCATGAAGTTACCTTCAGCCCCGGAGTCCAAAAGTGCTTGACAGTCGTGTTGGTGGACTGACCATCTTAGTCTTACCGGGAGAAGAGTGGAGGTAGATGTAGACGTGGATGAGGTCTTCCTGGCGGAGATCCCACCCGATAGTAGCCTCATGTTTACTATCGGGCTTGGCCTTTTACCGGGCAGTTGTATGCGTAGTGTCCCGCTCCTCCACAAAAAGGCAGAGGCCCTGGGACCTCCGCCTCTCCCTCTCCTCCCGGGAAAGCCGAGCTCGACCGACCTGCATGGGTTCGTGATCGTAGACTGGGCTGACCACGTCCCTGCCACTGGATCTCGGACCGTCGCTACCACTGAACATGCGGGTGGACGGGGCTCGACGTTCGACCCATGATAATCGAGCATCCACTCGCAGGGCTAAATCGATCAGTCCGTTCAGTGTGGTGGGGAGATCCAGGGCGTAGATCTCCTTCTGGACGTGGTCAGCCAACCCATGCAGGAACATGTCCCACTGCGCCTCCTCATTCCAGCCGCACTCCGCCGCCAAGGTCCGGAACTCGATCGAGAAGTCGGAAACTGATCTCTCTCCTTGGCGTAGTTCCGCTAGTGCTCTGGCCGCCTCTCTTCCAGATACTGCCCGGTCGAAAACCTGCTTCATCTCGGCGGAGAGGGTCTGGAACGAGTCGCAGCATGGGTGTTGGTTCTCCCACACCGCCGTTCCCCATAGCGCCGCCTTCCCAGTCAGCAGAGTTAAGACGAAGGCCACCTTAGCTTGTTCTGTGTTGAACGTGCGGGGTTGCAATGCGAAGTGCATTGAGCAGCGGGTCAGGAACGCTCTGCAATGAGACGGTTCACCTGAATAGGCCTCTGGAACTGGTGGGCGGGGCTCCGACTGGGAAGGGTTCACTGGTGGTGTGGGGAGAACGGCGGATGTGGGCGGCGCAGTGGGTGCACGTAGGCGCTGGATCTGCTGGGTGAGCTCGGACACCTGCGTCACCAAGGCTTGTACTGCGCGACCCGTGTCGCCGATCTCTTTTTCTTGTGAGTCCATTCTCCGAATACTGTGGTGGATAAACTCCTCCAAGGATGCTGGGGACGCACTCGCTGCTTCCATACCGTGGTCAGATCGTTCTGTCATAAAGTCACTGGATGAAAGACAGGAAGCAAATGCGAGTGAGTGATTTTATTAGGAGAACTGGTGAAGCACAAGTACAGCCGATGTTGATGGGTGACGCAGGGACTTCGATGGTCAAGTCGAGTGAAGCGGTGAGACGAAGTGAAGACAGTGACAAAACACGTAATCCACACGACGAGGGGAAGACACGTAATCCACACAACGACGAGGAGCAGCAGGAATCAGGCAGGAACACGGGACCGGAACGCGAACACCAACACCAACACCAACACCAACACAGGAAACATCAAACAACGATCTGACAAGGATGAACAAACAGTGTTGAGTATATATAGAGTGGTGAGATTGATAACAGCTGGTGATGCAATGATGATCAGCTGGAGTGGATCAGGTAATGACATACATTCACGCCCACTACACACGTGCATTCGTACAACAACATAAACACAAGACTAGAAGGAACCAGAGCACATGTCTACCGTGACAGTAATATCCCAGAATCTATCAAAGCATAACTATCACATTTATATTTCAGAGTTTACTATCCACTACGTAACCTTGTGTTTAGCATTTACTGTGGTACACAACAATGACCCTGACAGTTCCTGAGGAGTTACCATGTAAGTACACTGTTAATACAGTGTTGCACAGAGGTTTTGGTTTTGCATATTACAGAGTAAGTTATGACCATTTTACACTTTATATTAAGTAGACAGTTCCTGAGGAGTTTCCATGTAAGTACACTGTTAATACAGTGTTGCACAGAGGTTTGGGTTTTGCATATTACAGAGTAAGTTATGACCATTTTACACTTTATATTAAGTAGACAGTTCCTGAGGAGTTACCATGTAAGTACACTGTTAATACAGTGTTGCACAGAGGTTTGGGTTTTGCATAATACACAGTAAGTTATGACAATTGAACACATTGTATCAAGTGCAGAGTTTCTGAGGAGTAACCATGTAAGTACACTGGTACCACAAGGGAAAACTTTAGCTGTAATTAAACATAAGTCCTGCCGGTCATATAGTAAATACATGGTACACATATGAATCATCGTGGTTTCAGTGTGTTTTTACTACATTATGGAAGACTGCGTGTGGAAGTGGAACAACTTGTGTGAATACATATTGTTGTTACAAAATGTAGTTACACAATGCCTGTTACACATGTGTACTTACTGTAGTGGAAAAAGTGTTGTTACCAATGTCCTGTTACACATATGTACTTACACATACCTTTCCGTGGGTTGTTACATATGTGTAGTTACACAAATATTACCGTTGTAAATACTATGTACCAATGTGTATTTACACTGTAGTTACATACTAAGTACATATCTAGTAACCATGTAAGTTCACAGGTATTAGGGCCACTTAATATAAAGTGGGACCCAAAATGGTCATTGAGCATGATACATAAAACATAAAAGCAACAATTAATATTAATAATACTTTCAGGTTGTGATTCGGAGAAGGAAGCTGATCCAAATAAACTCGGTATTGAATTAAACTCGGTATTTCTTTCCCTCTTCAGTTTCAGCCGGCTCGCAAATGCATACTTTATAGCATTTAGGTTTGTGAAGCAATCATCTTCAAAATGACGCGAACACAGAACAAGGTGGTATAGTTGTATATATGAACTGTAGCCACTTAGTCTTCAAATGCTCCTCACTGGGCAGATGAAAAAAGTTTGCTTTTGCGTCGCACTTCAAAACACAGCGTCTCGTCGACATGATGTTAGTTTTCCCTGGAGCAACTTCTGAGTAAGGAAAAGACAAAAACTTTTATCTTAGTGAGAAGGCGGGGTTGACCCCGTTGCTATGTATGACACAATCTTTTGAAGACTGTGATTGGTTGGTTGTCCAAGAAGGAAAAAAATAGTGATTTAAGTATTCAGGTGAAACTGGAAAAATTAGAATATCGTGCAAAACTTCATGTATTTCAGTAATCAAAATTAAAAGATGAAACTAATATATTTAGTATATATAACTATAAACATATGCATGATTATACTTTTCAGAGGACTGACATTTCTGTGTTTAATAATAATAATAATAATACGTTTTATTTCAGGGCGCCTTTCAAGACACCCAAGGACGCCTTACAGAGCAAATTTAAAACAGAACATTAATACTAACCTAGTCTCGCGTAGCCAGACCTTCAGACTGACGGCTGAAGGTCTGGAATTCATAGCAGCTTTCTTTGGCCAAGGCCCGCCCATACGCCCGTTTGACCGACATGTCAAACAACCAATTACAGTTCGTCTCGTTCAGCGTCACGTTTCGGGGCGTGGAAATGTCCCCACAACAACAGACGAGCGTGCAACAAGTCAGTCAGTATAGAAAATCAAAGAAGGAGAAGAAAACAAGCAGTAAGTCATTGCTGATTACGTTTACTGATTACTACGTTTACTACGTTTAGCTGATCTTGATAAATGCTCATTGTCACTCATGTAAACACAACTGTTTTTCTTCCGCAATCACACGTCTGCGGTTTGTTTCCCGGTGGACCGAAAATAAACGCGACACTCGCGCCCCCCGGAAATCCGATAAAATTCAACCAATCAGATGGCGACTTCGACATTCCTGAAGTGTTTCCAGTTAAGTGTACCATATGCATCAGACGTTTAGCCAACGTTCCGTGGGCGTGACGTCTGAGGCTGAGACTAATACTAACCCAACAATAATATCATTTGTAAAACCAAATTAATAAGTACAATCAAAAAATGTATGTAAAATGAAATCCCGATGAAAATCTATGTTGAATAAGCTAATAAACAGATGAGTTTTAAGTTGAGATTTGAATTGAAGAAGAGAGTCTAGGTGACGAATGTGAGGTGGGAGAGAATTCCAAAGATGTGCAATGTTTAAAATTATTTAATTTTTTTTTTATTTCATGTAACATTCTAATTTTCTGAGATTTTGAATGTTGGGGTTTTCATAAGCTGTAGTTAATCATCAAAATAATATCTTTTGCACGATATTCTAATTTTTCGAGTTTCACCTGTAGGGTCTATTTTAAGCCTTTACTTTGAAATTACATACGTAATTTTTCCTATTTGATCGTTTTCACACACACATAGTATATATGTGTATATAAATCCTTTTTTTATTTACAATGCTGTTTATTTCCTATAAGGTATTTGTTTGGGTTATAATGATAAATATAGCTGCGAGCAGCGATTACGGGCCCAAGCCGGTGGCACCGCAACCCCGGTGCCTTTAGTTACCTTTAGTTACCTAAAGGCACCGGGGTGGCGGTGCCGTTATTGTGCACGACGTGACACAAAATATCTGCTCGCTATCTGCCGAACGGCTCTGGTAGTTCCGTTTCAGCACTGATGATATTGTAGAAATAGTGCGCTCCGGCTGGTCTGGATTATTCAGGATTTTTTATTTTATACAGAAATAAGTTATTTATAATTCAGATGAGAATAAAGTTAGTGTTGATTAAAATGAAGGAAAACAAATATATTAATCTGAAATATAGTAATATATAATTTTAAATTTATTTAGGTTAAATTACGTAACATACAATCTTAATTTAATTTAAAGCAAACAATGCATTTAAAATATATGGGTTGTATGCACTTTTTTTTTAAATATAAAATAAAGATATATATCCAAAAAGACAAGGCCTTAAAGGGTTAAACTCTTGTCACTGTAACAGAAACAATCTCTCTCTCTCTCTCTCTCTCTCTCTCTCTCTTCTCTCTCTCTCTCTCTCTCTCTCTCTCTCTCTCTCTCTCTCTCTCCTCTCTCTCTCTCTCTCTCTCTCTACTCCTCCCTCTTCATGTCCTCTAACCACCCATATTTGTAATACCAATGTAATACACATGTCATTATACAAATTTGTGTCCCCATAAATCACTTAAACTCACACACACACACACACACACACACACACACACACACACACACACACACACACACACACACACACACACACTGTTTAAAAGCAATAAATATTTATCCAACCTCGTTTAAAAACACACACACACACACCACACACACAAACACAAACACAACACACACACACACACACACACACACACACACACACACACACACACACACACACACACACACACACACACACACACACACACACACACACACATACTGGTTTATGTGGATTAGCTGGACTTTTTCTCCAAACAGGCCCGGTGGTGGTTTAGATGGACTACCCTTTCCTGAGGTCCTACAGCTATGGGAGTTTGATTATAACACTCAAAAAAATCTGAAAAAAATTCAGGACACTTTAGACTTCAGATACACCCTTCAGAGCGTGATACACACCACCCTAAAACTATTGTGGTTTATAGAGACAGTTCCCCTTTTGAAGAATATGTGACTTATAAGGTCCAAAAAACATAATGGGGACTTTAAAGGGACAATGACGTCACTTAAATAATTGCTCATTAACATAAATACACATTAACCTGACACCACCAAGCATTAATGGGTCTTTATTATTTTATTGTACAACAAACATCACCATTGTTAGTTGGTGACACTGAATAACAGCTGAACAATAGATTTGTCATAATACAAGTGCTATGACAATAATCTATTATAGCTTTTTTGCTCAATTCTCATTCTAACCTAAAGGACAACTCCTTTAGTTGTCCTTTACTTAACTTCAAAAGACCCATGGTTGCTCATAACAAAAATAAACTAATAAAAATAAATTAATAAATCTAAACTAAGAAAAAATAAAAGTTTTGTTATTGTCAGAAGTACAGTTTGAACTTCTATTTTTGTACTGAACATTATTGCAACCTATAACAGGCAGACAACTTGTAACACGAGCCACATTTTTTAAAACAATAACACCACAACTCGGTGCATTTAAATCTTCTCCTTTTCTGATTGCCTCTTTGCTCCTATTCCTCTATTTCGAACAAAGTCCCTTATATTTTGCACTGTTCGCTGTGCCAACACGGGGTCTTCCACCAGTTTGCAGTGACTGCATTCAGTTTTGGTGGCCAGTTTTCCCCTGCTTACATGATCTCTGAAGTGTCGCATCACTGCGGCAACCTCTGCCTTAGACCACCCTTTCTTCGGCACTCTTCTGGACTATTCTTTATCAGCATAATTCCCTGGAAGATAGGCAAACAAGAAAAAAATATCACAAACAAAATGTGTGGTATCAAAACATGAGTTCAGTTAATGCCACAGTTGACAAGAAATTGCAGTTTACTTTTCTTAATTTATTTTGGGTATCAGTTGATTGCTCACTCAATGTGATTTCACCAACTATATTAGCCCACATTAGAGCGTGGACAATATGGAGTGTATTAAAGTCATCAGCATTAAAACATTTTTAGAATGTCTTTGCTGTTCATCTATTTATGTGGCTAAACATTTTGCTATTTGAATTAAAGTAGTTAATACAACAATTAGTAACATGTCTTAAATAATTTTGGCATTGTACTTCAACACACCGTATTTTAAATTAAACCGAGTACAGGTGAAACTCAAAAAAAATGTGAATTGTGAGTATTATCTCATATCATGCAAAATCCAACTAGCGAATCAGTTTCTAAAATCGTTGTCTCGTGTCTGTGGAAATTAATTTTATTAAAGTTTTGCTGCTAGTACACTTCGCTATAGAGTGCGCTATGCGGAAGTAAAGACGCTGGCTGAGATTCTACCGGAAATACGTCAGCAGCGTTCATGCATAGAGCCTATGATGGCAGAACTGTTTAACCGGAAGTTATAAACAGACGCAAAATCGCATACACTGCATAATGCGGTTTCACTCAAAACGCAACTAGCACACAAGCAAAGCTTAAAGAATGAGAACAACTCTTCTTAAATTGAAGAGTTGTTGATGTTTCCTTTGAATCCTCCCTTCTGTAAGCAGTTAATGAGGTATGTCGACTAGTTTGGACTTCACTGGGAAAACAGGAGGTAAAAAACAGGAGGTAAATGAAGGTAAGTGCGCTGGCTGAATTAACATCACTTTAATGCATTTCTTTCACATCTACTACAGTCAGATTCCCTGTGTTCTAGAGCTTAGATCGGGCCCAAAAAAAAAAAAAAATCAAGCCCGACCCGACCTGAGCCCGTGCACGTTGTGTCCGAGCCCGGACCGGCCCGACACCGTCACGAAACACACACAGGAGAGAGAGATCCAAGTGCAGTTCATTTATTGGGGTGATCCATACTCACAACCAGTCCAGGCAAGGGTCGAAATCCAAAAACATGAAATACAAACACTATAAAACAGACTCGAAAGCAAAACGGAAGTGTGTGGACAATATACAAGACTCCGTGAAAAACACTGACACAGACAGGGTATATATACACAGACACTGGAAACAGCTGAGTGACGGGAAACAGCTGAGTGCAATGAACAATGATTGACAGACTCAGGCACAGGAAACAGGACCCCCGGCTCAGGCACAGGCACAGGAACAGGAACAGACAGACACAGGCACCGGCTCAGGCACAGGAACAGGCACCGGCTCAGGCACAGGAACAGACACAGGCACCGGCTCAGGCACAGGAACAGGCACCGGCTCAGGCACAGGAACAGACACTGGCTTCAGGCACAGGAACAGACACAGGCACCGGCTCAGGCACAGGAACAGACACCGGCTCAGGCACAGGAACAGACACCGGCTCAGGCACAGGAACAGACACCGGCTCAGGCACAGGAACAGACACAGGCACTGGCTCAGGCACAGGAACAGACACAGGCACAGACACAGGCACCGCTCAGGCACAGGACGACACGCTCAGGCACAGGAACAGACACGCTCAGGCACTAACAGCACCGAGGAAACAGACACCGGCTCAGGCACAGGAACAGACACAGGCACAGGAACAGACACCGGCTCAGGCACAGGAACAGGCACAGGAACAGACACCGGCTCAGGCACAGGCACAGGAACAGACACCGGCTCAGGCACAGGCACAGGAACAGACACCGGCTCAGGCACCGGAACAGGAACAGACACCGGCTCAGGCACCGGAACAGGAACAGACACCGGCTCAGGCACAGGAACAGGAACAGACACCGGCTCAGGCACAGGAGAGGAACAGACACCGGCTCAGGCACAGGAACGACACCGGCTAGGCACAGGACAGGAACAGACACCGGCTCAGGCACAGGAACAGGAACAGACACCGGCTCAGGCACAGGAACAGGAACAGGAACAGACACCGGCTCAGGCACAGGCACAGGAACAGACACGGCTCAGGCACAGGCACAGGAACAGACACCAGCTCAGGCACCGGAACAGGAACAGACACCGGCTCAGGCACAGGAACAGACACCGGCTCAGGAACAGGAAGAGGAACAGACACCGGCTCAGGCACAGGAACAGACACCGGCTCAGGCACAGGAACAGGAACAGACACCGGCTCAGGCACAGGAACAGGAACAGACACCGGCTCAGGCAACAGGCACAGGAACAGACACCGGCTCAGGCACAGGCAACAGGAACAGACACCGGCTCAGGCACCGGAACAGGAACAGACACCGGCTCAGGCACCGGAACAGGAACAGACACCGGCTCAGGCACAGGCACAGGCACAGGAACAGACACCGGCTCAGGCACAGGAACAGGAACAGACACCGGCTCAGGAACAGGAACAGACACCGGCTCAGGAACAGACACCCGCTCAGGCACAGAACAGGACAGACACGGCTCAGGCACAGGAACAGACACCGGCTCAGGCACAGGAACAGGAACAGACACCGGCTCAGGCACAGGAACAGACACCGGCTGTTCCTTTGCACAATACAGCGTGCGACTGGACGAGACGCTGCGCGTGACGTGCTTGATCAAGGGTAGGGATGCAACGATTACAGATTTTGTAAGTACGATTATTGTCTGAGAAATAATTACGATTTAACGATCACGATTATTATGCATCAATTAATTTCACAACACTACTAATGTATAATATCACATGAACACTCAACACTAGATTTTAACGTGTTATTTATTGCTGCCACAACACAGTACAAAATTATAAAATGACAAACAATAATCAATCTCTTCCTTTTGAATTAAAGAGAAGTGCTTTGTAAACATCCAGCATTTTTTTAAAAAAAATAACAAATTAAGTCAAAAGCTGCAGGGCTCTTTGATTGAAATAGATCACAAAATTATTAAGTGTTTAGTTCAAAATTTATTTTCAACCTGGGGTAGAAAACTTGAAAACATAAATAATACTAAAGGGATAATAAATCCCAATGAAAATAAAAATATACAAAGTATTTGGCTCTATTGAATTAAAAGTAAGCTAAATATTACCGTAAAACTTAAAATAATAGCCGAGTCCCGAATAGACGCCTGTCTCTTTTACACGCCGGGTGTTGCGACAGGTTTGGGTAAATAAAGGCCGGTCTCAAATAGAGGCCGGGTCTGTTTTTTAGTTTCGGGTTGTATTCTTCTAAATGCTCTCAGATCGTCCGCTTTTTGGCGGCCGCCAACGCAAATTTGTGTCCCACCAAAGCCTTTTTTGATCGGTGAGTGATATAGAATGACTGCTGCGCTTGACAGGGCGCACAAACGAGCAGAGAGAGAGAGAGAGAGAGAGAGAGAGAGAGAGAGAGAGAGAGAGAGAGAGAGAGGAGAGAGGAGAGAGAGAGCGAGCCCGGCCGCGCGCGCGCCTGCACTCTCCCATCTACAAACAACACGTGCGCTGGCTTGCTCGCTCTCCCTCGCGCATATTAATCAAAATCAATGGTCAGAAGACCGCAGTTTCACGTGGAGCATTTGGAGATTTTTTAGAGATTAGAACTCTCACATGGAATCTATCGGCAATACCAAAGCACCGCACCAGATGGCGTTTTAATACATCACTCTTGAAAGATCCAGAATTTGACAGTTACTTCAAGAGAGAGTGGACATCCTTCCTTGAAATAAATGACTCTCCAAAGTCGTCAGCATCACTGCTCTGGGAAACATGGAAAGTAGTTTTACGGGGAAAAATTATATCATATTCAGTACATAAAAAAAAAATGACAGAGAAAAAGAAGTCCAACTGGAAGAAAGAATAAAAGAATTAGAGATTTTACATGCAAATAATCAATCAGAAAGCATCTATAAAGAAATTAGAGAAAAAACATTTTTGCTTAATGAAATAATAAACAAAAGAAACCAGTTTCTGATTCACAGGCTCCGTCAAGAAACTTTTCACCATAGCAATAAATCCGGAAAATATTTAGCCAGTCAAATTAAAAGAAATAAAGAAAAAACAGCAATAACCTCCATCAGAAACTCGTCAGGGAAGCTAACCAATTCACCAGTTGAGATAAACAAGATATGTCAAGAATATTATACAAAATTATACTAATCTGCATCAGGCACAGGAACAGACACCGGTCAGGCACCGGAACAGGAACAGACACCGGCTCAGGCACCGGAACAGGAACAGACACCGGCTCAGGAACAGGCACAGGCACAGGAACAGACACCGGCTCAGGCACAGGAACAGGAACAGACACCGGCTCAGGAACAGGAACAGACACGGTCAGGAACAGACACCGCTCAGGCACAGGAACAGGACAGACACGGCTCAGGCACAGGAACAGGAAAGACACCGGCTCAGGCACAGAACAGACACGGCTGTTCCTTTGCACAATACAGCGTGCGATGGACGAGACGCTGCGCTGACAGTGCTTGATCAAGGTAGGGATGCAACGATTACAGATTTTGTAAGTACGATTATTGTCTGAGAAAAATTACGATTTAACGATCCGATTATTATGCATCAATTAATTTCACAACACTACTAATGTAAATATCACATGAATACATAACACTAGATTTTAACGTTTATTATTGCTGCCACAACACAGTACAAAATTATAAATGACAAACAATAATCAATCTCTTCCTTTTGAATTAAAGAGAAGTGCTTTGTAAACATCCAGCATTTTTTAAAAAAAATAACAAATTAATCGTCAACTTGCAGGGCTCTTTGATTGAAATAGATCACAAAATTATTAAAGTGTTTAGTTCAAAAATTATTTTCAACTGATGGTAGAAAACTTGAAACATAAATAATACTCAAAGGGATAATAAATCCCAATGAAAATAAAAATATACAAAGTATTTGGCTCTATTGAATTAAGTAAGTAAATATTACCGTAAAAATTAAAATAATAGCCGAAGTCCCGAATAGACGCCTGTCTCTTTTACACGCCGGGTGTTGCGACAGGTTTGGGTAAATAAAGGCCGGTCTCAAATAGAGGCCGGGTCTGTTTTTTAGTTTCGGGTTGTATTCTTCTAAATGCTCTCAGATCGTCCGCTTTTTGGCGGCCGCCAACGCAAATTTGTGTCCCACCAAAGCCTTTTTTGATCGGTGAGTGATATAGAATGACTGCTGCGCTTGACAGGGCGCGCAAACGAGCAGAGAGAGAGAGAGAGAGGAGAGAGAGAGAGAGAGAGAGGAGAGGAGAGAGAGAGAGAGAGAGAGGAGAGAGAGCGAGCCCCGGCCGCGCGCGCCTGCACTCTCCCATCTACAAACAACACGTGCGCTGGCTTGCTCGCTCTCCCTCGCGCATATTAATCAAAATCAATGGTCAGAAGACCGCAGTTTCACGTGGAGCATTTGGAGATTTTTTAGAGATTAGAACTCTCACATGGAATCTATCGGCAATACCAAAGCACCGCACCAGATGGCGTTTTAATACATCACTCTTGAAAGATCCAGAATTTGACAGTTACTTCAAGAGAGAGTGGACATCCTTCCTTGAAATAAATGACTCTCCAAAGTCGTCAGCATCACTGCTCTGGGAAACATGGAAAGTAGTTTTACGGGGAAAAATTATATCATATTCAGTACATAAAAAAAAAATGACAGAGAAAAAGAAGTCCAACTGGAAGAAAGAATAAAAGAATTAGAGATTTTACATGCAAATAATCAATCAGAAAGCATCTATAAAGAAATTAGAGAAAAAAACATTTTTGCTTAATGAAATAATAAACAAAAGAAACCAGTTTCTGATTCACAGGCTCCGTCAAGAAACTTTTCACCATAGCAATAAATCCGGAAAATATTTAGCCAGTCAAATTAAAGAAATAAAGAAAAAACAGCAATAACCTCCATCAGAAACTCGTCAGGGAAGCTAACCAATTCACCAGTTGAGATAAACAAGATATGTCAAGAATATTATACAAAATTATACTAATCTGATCTGGACCCAAACCAAGAAGACATAACCCAATTCCTCGATAACACCATTCTACCAAAACTCAACATGGAACAAGTAAACACACTAGAATTACCAATCACAGAAAAAGAACTTCACTCCGCATTGAAAAGCATGCAAAATAATAAAGCACCAGGTCCAGATGGCTTCCCTGCTGAGTTTTACGAACATTTTTGGTCAACCTTATACCCACTATTTAGCAGAACAATAACAGAAATAAAACATAACGCGAAGTTCCCTTCCCATATGAATACAGCACTTATATCACTAATTCCTAAACCTAACAAAGACCACACCTTCACATCTAACTATCGTCCTATCTCACTTATAAATGTCGACATAAAAATTATTAGCAAAGCACTAGCCATAGAATTGAACAAATTATACCATATATAATCCATCCTGATCAGACCGGCTTTATAAAAGGTAGACACGCATCCAATAATACCCGCAGATTATACAATTTAATGCACTACTCATCAGTACAACAGAAAGATACTCTCATTGCCACATTAGACGCCGAAAAAGCTTTGGATAGGGTCAACTGGAAATTTTTATTCACCACGTTACAAAAATTCGGCTTTGGAGAGTCATTTATTAACTGGATCAAGATTTTATACACATCACCATCGGCCACGGTCACAACCAATGGACTAACATCACAAAGCTTCACACTGCACAGGGGGACGAGGCAGGGATGTCCACTCTCTCCATCCCTATTCACGATTTTTATTGAACCTTTAGCAGCAGCTACCCGTCAAAACCCAGCAATCAAAGGTATTGAAACACCTCAACAAACACATAAAATCTCACTTTATGCAGATGATATCCTACTATATATACAAGAACCCCTAGCATCTACTCAAGAAATAATTAAAACAATCCAGTCCTTCTAAAAAATATCAGATTATGCAATAAACTGGAACAAATCTTTCATCCTCCCTTTACATAAAACCAAATGGGATGTGGCACCCCATCAATCACCGATACCTATATGTCATGATCACATCACTTACTTAGGCATTAAGATTTCCTCCAGACTGTCAGAGTTGGTAACACTCAACTTCACACCACTGCTAAAAAAAATAGAAGACGATTTGCTCAGGTGGCTCAACCTTCCAATCTCCATAATCGGCAGGATAGCAGCAATAAAAATGACGATTTTACCGAAAATTAATTACCTGTTCTCAATGATTCCAACCCACCCCACACTCACCTGGTTTAAATCGCTAGACTCCATTATAACTCGCTTCTACTGGAAAAATAAAACACCAAGGATAAAACTCACTACACTACAAAAAAGTAAGGTTCAAGGAGGACTAGAAGCACCAAATTTCCAATATTACTCAATGGCTAACCAACTGCAATACATATACAAATGGATTCACCCCACCCAATCTGATATTATATGGCTAGATATAGAACAATCACTATGCAAATAATTAAATATAGCTGACATACCGTTCCTCACCAAATCAATTAAACAACACACATGTTTTAATGCAGTAACTATAGCCACCACTCTGACAGCCTGGTGGAAATTTCACCAAATCACAAATTCTACATTAGCTCCATCTAACCTCACCCCACTGTGGAACAACCGTGACTTTATAAGCAATAAAAAAACATTGAATTTTCACACATGGGCAGAAAAGGGTATCACCCACATTAAGCATATTCTTAAATCTAACACATTTACACCATTTCCGCAACTGGCCCAGGAGTATGGCATCGGGAGCAACGGAATTTTTAAAATACCTACAACTCAAATCTTCTGTTCTGACAAAAATCAACATCAGAGACACCAATTTAGAACTTCCACCGGCAATATCAGACTTGGTCAACATTTCCTCCCCAAAGAAACTTCTCTCTAAAATATACAAAATCATTTCAAACCAACTTCAGACCATACACTTACCAACAATAAAATGGGAAAACGATCTTTCAATAGCTCCTGATGCCAACTTCTGGACCCAAATCTGTAAAAACATCTATCTCATGTCCAAAAATGCGAATCTTCAGTTAATACAATACAAAATACTTTACAGAACACATTACACGGGCAATAGATTAGCTAAAATGGGTTTCACATCAGAAGTTTGCACACATTGTACTCACAATTCTACAGATACATACATCCATGCAACCTGGCACTGCACTCCAATCAAACACTTTTGGGAAGAGGTCACACAGTCACTATCCACTTTAGTCGGCTGCCACATCCCACTGTCGCCTTCTCTTTGCTTGCTGGGGGACCTGACAATAATCACTGATAAAACTATAAACTCTAAAATACTCCTCATAGCTCTAACCATCGCCAAGAAAACTATCCTCATGAACTGGAAAACCTCACAAACACCAGGGCAGGCAAGACAGGCGAGAAGTGGTTTCAACGGGACAGCATCTCTGTCCCAATTTGAGACACTCTCGCACTGTACTCCCTCTTTTAATGCACCTTAGACATTGCACATAACACACACAAAAAAAAAAAAAAAAAAAAAAAATTAGGAAAAGATAGGGACTGATGAGATGTGGGGGAAGGTTATCTTATATTATCTTATCATCTTATTATAGCATCTTTTATTTTATACAGGATTGACAATGGAAATTGTTACATAGGAGGAAGGATGGAAATAAAAATCGACCAACACAATATTGGCAATATGGTGGTAGTGGGGAGTGGGGTGGTGATGGTAATGACAATGGTAATAAATAATAAATGGTTACTTTGTTTACGCACACACACACATACACATACCCACACTCACACCCGCTCACATGCACACTTTGATCAAACACTTAAATCACTTTTATGTCACTTCTGGAATTATGGATTTACAAGATTGCTCACTAATGCACTATGTTGGTTTGTATGTATGTCTGACTGTTAAATAATAAAAAAAAGATTATTAGAGATTAGAGACTAGGAACAACATCTCAATGAACTCATCTCAACACTAAATTATAAAGGCCTGTCTCATATAGACGCCTGTCTCAAATACAAGCCGGTGCAGTTCGACGATTTGGGCAAATAGAAGCCCGGGCTATTATTTGAAGTTTTACGGTAACTATATATTTCTTTTAAAAGAAAAAAAATAGTCAAAATGTTATCCACTCCATAACTCCATTATATGTACTTATTTTAATACTCTTTTTTAATTATTAATCCAAATTTTACATGTGCCTTTAGAAAATCATCTAGCCCATTATAATCTCATTATTTTGGTTTGTTTGTTTGAAGTTTAAGTAAAAATTATAGAAAGAAACTGAGAACATCTCTCATGCAGTGTTATTAATAACTGAAATGCCGTTAATTGGTAGTCCTAGAACTCTACACGGCCCTGATCTTATGTTGGTGTTTTACACCGGGCATATTAAAACGACAAAGCCTAACATTTAGGCTACTCAACACAGACAGGAGAAAGCAATAGGATATTATGTTAAATGTTCACTGACTGAAACTCTTGAGAGCACGTAACATTTTGTTTTCCACAGACTTACGTAACCAAAACAATCCGCTGTTTTTTTGTTGCTTTTTTTTTTACGTTCCATTGAAAGCTGCTCGCCGTGTTCTCCTTTTTCCAAAGCGCTAGGGCGGTTGCGCTCCGGAGGCGTCTGTCGTTGCTCTGTTGGTTCTTGTCACTTGACCTACGGTGCGCTTGTGTCATTCTGAAAAGTAGAGATGTTTTTATCTCGATGCAGCGCCGGACGTGCTTGGAAAAAACGAGCGCGTCACTTCCATTATGAGCGTGCATACCATACCGCGCGACTACATTTGAAATAACGGACTTGAGCGTGCAAAAGACGTGATCTGTGATCAGGCCCTTAAGGCGTTTTTTCGGTGGAAATTGAGCATCGCTGCTTAGTCCCTCTGCCATAGTGGCTGATGAGCACGGTACTTTAAGCTGGTGCACCGCTGGTGTAACTTTGTTTTCGTTTTGTGTTAATTCCAAAAGTTCCGTTCCGTGCAAAACACTTCGGTGTAGCATACTCTTTACGATTAATTAACCGTGACGTTTTAAAGCGCGGTTAATTGTAAAATCCGGTAATCTCTGCATCCCTAATCAAGGGCCCGACCCGAGCATAGTGGCGGGAAATATCGGCCCGGCCTGGCCCGCAGGTCGGGTCAGGCTCGGGCAGAGAATCTAAGCTCTACTGTGTTCACGCGGAAGGAATCACTTCACATGGTTGTGCACTTATAATGACATTTCGAAGAGGTTTTAAAAATGCTTTTAGCCTCTTTACCTGCCCTGTTTCAATCAACTGGGTGCAAATTTTAAAAGGAAGATAACACTGTAGTCAACACTGATTGTTGTCATTTTTATCTTTACTGACAGCACTCCAAAGTTACAAACAACAGCTAAATGTTGAAATTGACCGAAATTCCGCTTTAACAGTACAAACCGGGGTGTGTTCAAAACTCCTTCTCTGAGAGGGGACTGTACTGTGGACATAAAGGAATATGCTGCAGCTGTAACTGGCTACATTCACAAATTCACTGAGTAAATTATCCCCACTAAACGCTGCAAGTCCTACCCCAATGACAAATCCTGGATTAACTGAAGTGTGGTTCATGCTATGTGCACGCTCTGCTGCATGTGTCTTGGCTGACACTGATGACTAGAAAAAGGCCAGATATGTCATGCGTAGATCAAAGAGACAGGCCAAGAAACCATACAGACTGAAGCTTGAGGGATATTACACCACTGCTGATCCTGGGAGCATGTGGCAAGGTCTGCAACATATCACAGACTGCAAACAGAAAACAAACAGCTCACTTCGAAGCCCTCAACACGAGCTGAAAGGGAGGTACTATGGCCAACAAAGGCATACTGGACACACACGACTGTCACCACTCAGTCTGTCACGCACCACAATTATTATTATTATATATTTTTATTTTTACTTTATTCTATTTGTGCTGTCTATTTGCCTACTGTTCTGTTAAGGGAGTTGGGCAAAGTAAGAATTTCATTGTATGGTATAAACCACTGTTTCTCTTCTGTGCACAGACAATAAACCTCTTGAATCTGAATCTTAACATCAGAGGGAGGTACACTCTCTTTTACTGTGGATGACACTGATCCTGTTGAACACACAATGTAACAAGATACTTTTGTCACTGGAAAAAATACATTTTATCAACAGTGACTATGAAGTTTGAAGTTGAAGAGTTAACATACCAAAGTCTCTCATGTCATGGTCTTGCTCTGTGATTGTAGAGTCAAAATCCATAGGCTCCACAGTTCCAAAGTCTGATGCTGTGACATCTGTGTTGCTGTTATCAGATTCGCTCCCACTGTCGTCACTTAACGCAATCTCATCTGGAAAATAGAATTAGTCAAACTCAGGTGTGAGTACCTTAAAAACATACTTGAATAAAAGCACAGATACCTTGCAGCAAAAATTACTGTAAAAGTTTTAAGGTGGTCGCACACGGAAGAGAAGCACAGCGCCGCGTCTAGGACAAATTAAGGTATCGCACACCGGACACGCACTTTCTCAGTTTATGGCCAGCAATATTGTTATGTTTAAGGTAGGGGTGTGTAACGATACATGTATGCGTATTGAACCGTTCGGTGCGAGGCTTTCGGTTCGGTACCCATTACAAACCGAACGATTCATTGGAGCATTTTTCCTGCCGGCCAAAATCCCCGCTGGCGAGACCACCACAAAAGTTGCGCAACATCAAATGGCAAATGTAATGAAAGCGAAACTAAACTGCACTAATCATTTTTTTGTGCTTCACGGACCATTTATCACTATCAGTTTGGACCAATGTCAGTGCAGCGCAAGGCGATCTTGATCAAGGGACACTGTTACTACAAAGTGCTAAGAGATCCAGTAAACAAAGCATTTTAATTCGACACTGAAGTAATAACATTGCCGCGAGGTCTTGTGAGAAGCATTCAAATTTCTCGGCTATTAACTGATCAAACAGCACTGACGTGGAAACCAGGAGAAACATTGTTCCATGAATGAACAACTTGTAATCATGGAAGTTTGGCAGAAATGGTCAAATGCAAGTACATCACACATCTTTCTAGCACTTTAAAACGAATCGTTACCTAACGTAACCTCGGTTCTCTCTAGATGAGGGAACGAGTATTGCGTAAGCTAGCTTACGCTACGGGAAAGATTCCATCTTTCTGAGAAATTGAAGCCAAAAATTATCCTATAATTTTGTATCCATTGTCAACGCAGTTCAGCTGCAGCAGACCATGAGAGGGCTAGCTACCCGCTCATTTGGTTCGCTCACGGAGAACTGCTTAAGCCTATGAGGGAGCGCGGATGAACCCGCGACCAATGAGAGTCTGACTCGCTCTCATTACGTCACCGCCCTTGAGATGGGCGTGGACGAGACTATAAATACCCCGAAATAGGCTGAATAATCTGTTTTTTTCAATACTGAAGCGAACATCGCCAGTAGCACAAGCACGGCCAGGAACGCAATACTCGTTCCCTCATCTAGAGAGAACCGAGGTTACGTTAGGTAACCGATTCGTTCTCTTACGAGAGGTTCTCTCGTATTGCGTAAGCTAGCTTACGCTACGGGAACCCCTGGTCAACGCCGTGCGTGCTAAGCATCCACTATTAGTCCCGCGGGGCACCCCGGGGAACTCCGTAAGTGGGAATGAATATATGTACCTGTGACAAACGGCCAGCGGAGCGGGCCGGTGATTGTGTAGTACATAAGCACATTAAAGAGAGGGACAGAGCGAACTCGGTCTGTGTGATTAACCTCCTATAGTGCAACTCAACCAGAAGAGCTGAAACATACTAGACTGCTAGTAGTTTAGCCTGCAAGGCGGGTACTTCCAGATTGTAAAATCTGACAAAGGTGGAGGGGGAAGCCCATCCCGCTGCCACGCAAATGTCGTGAATGGAAAATTCCGCTGGACCATGCCCACGATGAGGCCATGCCTCTAGTGGAATGAGCCCTGATGCCCAGAGGGCATGGCAGGTCTTTTGATGCGTATGCTGCTGCAATGGCATCAACAATCCATCTGGATAGGGACTGTTTCGAGGCGGCCAACCCTTTGGTGCGCCCGCCGAACGAAACAAAAAGCTGCTCGGATCGTCTGACCGGAGCAGTGCGAGTAACATATAATCTCAGGGCCCTGACCGGACATAGGAGATTAGAATCTGATTCGCTATCGGAAGCAGGCAGAGCCGATAGGGATATAACTTGTGCCCTGAACGGGGTGCCAATCGCTTTGGGAACATAGCCATGCCTAGGTTTGAGAACGACTAAGGAGTCATTAGGTCCAAACTCAAGACAGGACGCGCTGGTAGACAGCGCGTGCAGGTCTCCCACCCGTTTTACTGACGCGAGCGCGAGTAGAAAAACGGTCTTTAGCGACAGGTACTTTAGGTCCACGGTGCTGAATGGGGGAGCTTTCATAGAATCAAGAACTATGGAAAGGTCCCAAATCGGCACCGAAGGGGGGCGAGGGGGGTTCATCCTTCTAGCTCCCCTGAGGAAGCGGACTACCAGCCCGTCTTTGCCCAGTGACTGGCCGCGCCGGGGTTCAGCAAACGCCGCGACGGCTGCCACATATACCTTAACCCTCTGGGGTCGGCCGTCACGCGGCCGTGATCTGCTCACTTTTTTTCTCATCAGTGCAAAAGAGACTCAAATTACTCTGTTGATTTTGATCTTACATGTAAGTGTTATACATCATTCAAAACTGTTAAATGTCTTCTTTTATTTGTGTACACTCATAATAAAAACAAAATGTTGTGTTTTTCGTAAAATAAAGAAAATGAACATGATGCGCGTTCTGCCGTCTCTCTAAATGTAAAGCTCATTCTGAAACGCGACAGAACATGACCTGTAACTCAGCTAATACTTGTCACTGTGACATGAAACATATGTCTTTACAACACTTTGAGTCTCTATTTTTAAATGATGTAAATCATATCAAAAACAAATATTCTCTGTTTAAGTAATTCGTATGAAAGCAAGGACGTACAGTTTCTCCAGCCTGACCTCATTAAAGTTAATGTGACCACGCCCGCGCGCAACAGCTGCTCGCATACTAATGAGCCATGTGGAGGAACGCAAACTGTTAACGACCTCAAAACAGATAATCCGCGACTTCAGTCTTCAGTCCTGCTCTTCACGTGTGCTGTGCTGTTTATCTTGGATTCACATCAGACGAGTTAGAAGAACACAATTTGATTATAAGAAGGATTTATAAGGTAAGACATGTCTTTGTTAGTAGCATGTTAGCAGCATGTTATTGTTGCATAAACTTGTAGCTACTAGTTAAACTGGTGCCAGACTAAAATGTACGTTATGAAATGTGATTGGAGTAAAACATGAAGCCTAATGCTAAATGTATATACATAAAAACATATGTTTGATAATTAAACAGCACGATACAGAAGGCTCGTATGATTGTGAATATTATGTTTAGACTTGTGTTTATTGTGTTTGTGGATATCTGCTCACACGAAGGTATGTATAATTATGTAAGAATATGCGATCGAGCCGGACCAAAAAACTATGAAACGTTATATAATATAACGTTTCATAGTTTGGTCCGGCTCGATCGCATTCAGTAAATGTTTGCACGCGCTGAGTTTGAGTCACGCGCGCTGTGGGTTTGAAAAGCAAAACAAACCAATCATTAGGCTTTATGGTTTTACTCCAGCAATCTCATCTCATAACGTTGTAACGAATGGAAACGTTTTAAGTAACATGATAATCCATATAGTTTTCTCTAATGTAGTGTTACTGAACTTTTTAGTGATTTATAGGCTGCCTAGCTGCTACAGGCTATTGTTATTATTTCATGCAGCCCTACATATGCCTACAACTACAAGGCACAACATATATTGGGAGTTCATATATGTAGTAGACATGTGCCGGTATTCGGTAATGCGATAAATCGCGGTAATGAATATGCACGATATTGTTATCGCGGGCACTTCAAAATACCGTGAAAAATAATAGATCCGAATTTAGATTTTTAGAATGCGCATTAGCTTTTTTTCCATCAACCGTTAAAAAAACCCAACTGCGTCTATGCTGCGCAAAACACGTGCGCACTCTGATGTAAACAATCCCCACGCACTGTGTTCATGCTGCGCAGTGCGCGCTCTAGTCTAATGTAAACAATCATCGCATGGAGAAGAAGCATGGCGGAAAGAGGAACGCTGCCGACGATTTATCTCCTTTCTAAAAGCAGAACTGCTATGAAGGTAAAAGAGTAGCTAAACTCGAGAACATGTAGATGTGAAATTGAGAACTTCATAGCATTCAGCTTGAGACTCACGCAATCAACACTTTTCACATGCTCTGCACGCCACACATCCATTTTCTCACGCAGAGAAAAATCGCGGAGCAAAGAGGACACTGACACCGACAGACTAGAGAGAGCAGGTTACTTTTATATGAAAAAAATTCTCAGCTCTCAGGTTCTGTCCATTTTATTACGAAATGCAGACAATAAATACCGTTTTGGCGCTTGTAAATGTGACGTGACAGATCACTGTAGCACCTTAGTTCAAGTGAACCGATTATCTGTTACTTTTTATTTAAAGATATAGTATAACTTCCCGAAAGGTATATAGCAAGGCCTATGCCTCATACATAATAGATCAATCAGTGTTTTTCAATCACGGAAAGAGGTCAATAAAACTGCAGGAGAACAATCGTCACAGACCGTTACATTTACCTCAGGAAAGCCATTTAATTACCAGCACGTTAGTTGACTAGAAAAAATAGATAGGAGAATTTTTCGCTAAATATGTGCACTATATTATATATTTATTATATTTTTACTTATGTCATTAGGCTACATAATTGTTATTATAATGAAAACCACATTATATTTAATTTGTTAATTTTAACCTTTAATAATACCAGTTTATAGGGCTTTCTGTATGTTTACAGAATTATGTGAGATATATTTTTTCTTGAGCAAAATGTACATGTAGGCTATCTACTGTAGCCTACCTAATATTTATCCAAATGAGTTAAGATTGAAATCAAATCAAGAATTGAACTGAAATCGTGAAAATTGTGTTAAGCAATAATACAAACAGTAGCCTACCAGTCACTGTACCATGTACACATTGTAACATGTTGTCACTAAACTTAATAAAATTCTGTTTAGTTACCAAATGTTTTGACAATCACAATCACCCCTATTGTGATGCAAGTTGTTTTTTTAGATCCCCTCCAATCCATCTGTTTCTCTTATGTAAATAAAATATCGTGATAATACCGTATACCGTGATAAAAGCTCAATCAATTAATCGCAGCATGAAAATTTGATACCGGCACATGCCTAATATGTAGTATATGTATGTATTTAGTAAATTTCATAATTTGAACCAGACAAATCTAAAATAGTTTCTCCTAATATCAGCATGTTCACAGCTGTTTTTTTGTTTTCTAAAAAAGGTTTTTACAGGGACCAGCACTGATGAGTCCAGCTGACATTCACGTGAGTCTCTGTACATGAACATGGTGAAAAATCAAACACCTTGGAGATGACAGGTATGTAACCTATATGTTTTAGGAATGGCACAAAGCTGTGTGACTGTCCAAGTCTCTGTCTTTAGATCAGTGTGTTTTACTAATGTGCTTTTTTTGCGAACAATCCGTTCATTGTGTAGCCTATCCCTAAATGCGTGCTGTCTATATGGGCCATAGATACTCGCAAATGTTCAGTTTTAGTTAGCCTATGACACTAATTATCATGCTTACTGCCTTATGCACTGTGAATACAGGTGTAAATGTTTGAAATGTAGCGATGTGTCGATCGCGAACGATCCGTTCATTGAGTGTACATAATAAATGCGTGCGTTCTATATGGGCCATCAACAGATACTCTGTTGTATACATAATGTATGCTAACAGTTATTTTGTTTTGTTTTTAGGAATGTGGCATCATGCTCTCCTTCTCCAGCACCTCGCAGAGGGACACGCAGGTCTCGTTCAGTTCTCAGTGCGATCGAGAATAATACTGAGTAAGTGCATAGACGTAATATCGTTTACATCGTCATAATGTAAAAGTTCCTATTATTGTGTGAAATTAATCCATGGTAATTAGTGATTGATAAGCGTAATAATAATACAGTTTCTTTGATTGTGTTATCAGCATGCATTCTATATGGGCCATCAACAGATGTTGTTGTTGTTGTTGATACTTTATTGATCCTTTGCAGGAAATTATATTGTCACGGCAGCTTTAACACTCAATAACAAAACATAATACAAAAAAAACAATAATACCTATATAGAATATTCAGTAACAGATGCATATTCAGTACAGAATATTCAATAACTCTGTTGTATACATAATGTATGCTAACAGTTATTTTGTTTTGTTTTTTAGGAAATTGGCTGCATCACGTTCTCCTTCTCCAGCACCTCGCAGAGGGACACGCAGGTGTCGTTCAGTTCTCAGTGCGATCGAGAATAATACTGAGTAAGTGCATAGACGTAATATTTTACAGATGAAATGTAGCCTAATTGTGTTTACATCGTCATAATGTAAAAGTTCCCATTCTTGTGTGAAATTACAAATATGTCTTTTTTAAATCCATGGTAATTAGTGATTGATAATGATAATAATACAGTTTCTTTGATTGTCTTATCAGCATGCTCACACTTTTTCTTTCTTCTTTTTTTATAACAGATGTGACAATGTCCAAGCACCAGTTCCGAAGAGAGCCAAGGCAAACAAGCAGACGAGCAACATGCAGTCCACGCTGTCATGGAAAACAGAGACCGATGTTGACATGGTTCCACAGACACTGCGATTTCTTCCTGCACGGGAAACTGGACCGCAACTGAGCTCTGTAGACTCGCATTCGCCCATGAGTCTATTCAAACAGTTTTTTAAACCTGCGGTAGTTTTTTTTTAGTATTCTTTGAATAAAAATATTTTTTTTATAAAAAAAACAAGTTTGGTATTTTTATGTTTGTTTTTTTGAAAGGATGTGTTAAGTGATAGTAATGACTTTAAGTCTTTACATTCTTAGGAAAGAACGTAAATTCTATTTTGAATAAATGCTGTTCTTTTTAACTTTTTGTTCACCAGTGAATCATTCTTTGTTCAGGCTGCCTCAAAGCACCTTGATGGCCCATTAGCCATTGGGGGAGTGTCTTTAGTCTTCCCAGGTGTAAATCACATTAATATTCATGGGCATTAACACTCCCACGCATACAGCACTGCTGACCCAAAAACTGATGTAAGAAATTCAAATCGTTATATTGATGTTTCTGAAAGAGTGGTCAGAATGATTTTCACTTCATTTTGAAGTAAAAATTCTAGCCTACAAGAATAGTAACTCAAAAGTATTGTGGACAACTATTCATTATGTGTTAAATGGCCTTATTGCAGTGACATTTTTTTTTCCAAAACGTACTAACCACGCATATTATTTTTTTTCTATAAAATGCAAACAAGTACATCAATTTTGCTCACATATTATTGTAGCAGAGTTTGTGCTGAATACAGCAAATTTATATGTTGGCAAATGGTATGTTTTAAGTAGCTGAAATAAGCACAAATGTCAGGGCATACCAAAACACCGAAAGAGCCCCAAAACAGCTCAGACCTCAGAGGGTTAAGAGTGGACGGGGATCTGCCCTTGTCCAGCATCTCTTGGAGAAAATTTAGCAAGGAGGGAACCTCGCATAACCGTGGGTCCAAACCCTTATCGGTGCACCACTTTGAGAACACAGACCATTTTGACGCATAGAGCCTTCTGGTAGAAGCCGCTCTAGCTTGTATGATCGTGTTTAACACTCCCTCTGGCAAAGCAACGGGTAGTTGTTGATCACCCACGCGTGTAGCGCCCAGCGCTCTGGGTGGGGATGCCAGATCGAGCCGCGAGCTTGGGAGAGGAGATCTACTCTGACTGGAATGGGCCACGGCGCTGTCTGTGACAGCTGCGTGAGCTCCGGAAACCAAGTCTGACCCTCCCAGTGCGGGGCTATGAGGAGCACCGAGTGCTGCGCTTCTCTGATTCTCTGAAGCACCTGTGGTAGCAGAGAGACCGGAGGGAAAGCATAAAGCGGGCGGCTGGGCCAGGTTTGGGCTAGCGCGTCCTCGCTCCTTGAGAAAAATATTGGGCAGTGGGTGTTCTCCGCCGAGGCGAAGAGGTCCACCTCTGCTCTGCCGAATAGACGCCACAGTTTCTGGACTGTAAGAGGATGCAGGGACCATTCCCCGGGGGGAATGGGGTTCCTGGACAGGCTGTCTGGACCGTCGTTCAGCTGTCCCGGCACGTGCGTCGCTCTGAGCGAGAGCAGGTGACACTGAGACCAAACTAGGATGCGTTCTGTCAGCTGGAAAAGATTCCTGGATCTGACTCCGCCCTGACGGTTTAGATAGGAGACCACGGCCATATTGTCCGAACGGATCAGCACGTGATGGCCCTGAATGCACGGGAGAAACCGCCTGAGCGCGTTCTCGACCGCCAACATCTCCAAACAGTTTATGTGTAGGAGGCTCTCTTGAGCTGACCAGGGGCCGAAGGCCGGTGAGCCCTCGCAGACCGCCCCCCACCCCGTGTTGGAGGCGTCTGTCGAGATGACTTTTCGGCATGAAACTGTCCCCATGGAGACGCCGCGCTGAAACCATTCTGCCACTGACCATGGCTGCAGAGCTGTAATACAGGTCTGCATTACCCTTATCAGCTGGTGGCCCGAGGTCCACGCTCGGTGAGACACACGGCTCTTCAACCAGAGCTGAAGCGGGCGCATGCGCAGTAACCCCAGCTGGAGTACCGCAGAGGCTGAGGCCATACAACCCAACGCTCTCTGAAAAGTTTTCAAAGGCGTGAGTCTGTTCATCTGAAAAGATGCGGCGAGACGCTGCACACGGTGCGCGCGCTGCGTCGACAGACGCGCCGTCATCGTGACCGAGTCCAGCTCTATACCCAAGAAGGAGATAGTCTGACTGGGTTGTAGTACGCTCTTTGTCCAGTTGACAGAGAGGCCCAAAGCTTTCAGATGGTCGAGGAGAACTGTACGATGAGACAGTAACTCTTTCTGAGACTGTGCCAGAATCAGCCAGTCGTCCAAGTAGTTCAGTATTCGCAGCCCCTGACTCCGCAGGGGGGCAAGCGCCGTATCCATGCACTTCGTGAACGTACGGGGTGCCAAGGATAGGCCGAACGGTAGGACGGTGTATTGATAAACCTGGCCTTCGAAGGCGAAACGTAAGAATGGCCTGTGAAGGGGATTTATCTGGATCTGGAAGTATGCATCCTTCAGATCTAGTGATATGAGCCAGTCCCCCTGGCGCACATGCGCGAGGAGTTTTCTGATAGTGAGCATTTTGAACGGTCTCTTTATGAGAGCTTTGTTCAAATATCTGAGGTCTAATATTGGTCTGAGACCGCCGTCTTTCTCCCCGACTCGCTCATAGCCAGAGGCACCCTCTCTATAGCCTTCTTGCACAACAGACTTGCTATCTCTGAACGGAGCAGTGACACTGCTTCTGGGTTCACAGTAGTTTCTAGCCGCGCTCGGAAGCGAGGAGGGCGGCGACGAAACTGTAAGCGATAGCCTAGCTTTATTGTGTTTAACACCCACTGGGAGATTCCCGGAATAGCTTCCCACGCTTTGAAGCGTGACGCTAGGGGGTGAATGGCTACATGGTCCCCATTGCCGCACTTCGCGGGCTGCGTGAGCGCGCTGATAGTGCTAATAACAGCGGGACTTACACTTGGAGAGGAGCTTAAGGGCCCTGTAACAGAGTGAACAGAGGTGGGACGCACACACGGGCTTGTGGGCGCGCTTATGCACTCTGAGACTCGAGCGGGCTTGGCCCGTTTTATGAGAGTGGACTCTGTGTGAGACAGGGGAACTGAAGTGCTTTTGTGTATGAGTGAACACAGTGTTGTGGGCACATTTCGTACACAAGAGGCTTTTATTAGGGCCCGAGCACCGATGGTGTGAGGACCCTCTTGGAATTGCTCTGTTTATTATTATTATTCTTCTCCGCAATGAATCGCATTTTTGAGGGCCTAAACATGCACGAAAACTCACGAAAATTTGCACACGCGTCAGAACTGGCGAAAATTTACATCTGATATGCGTTTCAAAATTGGGCGGGGCAAAATGGCTCGATAGCGCCACCTATAAAGGTTCAACGGAGTGCGCCTCGCGTTACGTTTCACGTACGTGTACGAAATTCGGTACATACCTGTAATGGCCCAATACCTACAAAAAAGTCTCTTGGAGCGTAGCCCTAAACACAACAGGAAGTCAGCCATTTTGAACTTCCTCTCAGATTTTTGTGCAGTTTTTGCCATTTTCAGGCCTCGTACTTTAAAGAACTCCTCCTACAGTTTTAATCTGATCATCTTCAAATTTGGTGAGTGTAATCTTAAGGCCTTTGTGACGTTAAATTGCGAAGATCTTGAGTTTTCGTCGAAGGGCAGGTCCTCGGCGGCCTGACAAATTTTGATGTTTCGCCATGAAACAGGAAGTTGCTGTAACTCAGGCAAACAATGTCCAATCTGCCCCAAACTTCACATGTTTGATAAGAGTTCTGTCCTGAACACATGTCCATGCTCATATTCAGTTACAGTCATAGCGCCACCTGCTGGCAACAGGAAGTGACATGTTTAACACTGTTGTGGACTCCTAATAACATATAAAAAAGTGCCAGCAAGTGCTAAACATGCAATCAACATACTTGAAACATGCTAAAACATGCTAGCAAACACTTAGCTAAGTGCTAAAGCATGCTATTACTGCAATTAAATAGTAATTTGCTGTAACTCAGGCATGGAATGTCCAATCTGCCCCAAACTTCACACATTTGATAAGGGTCCTGCCCTGAACACATCTACATGAGAATATTCAGTTATAGTAATAGCGCCACCTACTGGCAACACGAAGTGACATGTTTAACACTGTGATGCAGTACTAGCAACATAGTAAATATGCCATTGAATTATAAACATGTTATAAACATGTTAAAACATGCTAGCAATTCTTAGCTAAGTGCTAAAGCATGCTAATGAAATGAAACAGGAAGTTGTTGTTACTTAAGAAGACAATGTCCAATCTGCCCCAAACTTCACACATTTGATAAGAGTCCTGCCCTGAACACATCTACATTACAATTTTCAGTTAAAGTAATAGCGCCACCTACTGGCAACAGGAAGTGACATGTTTAACAGTGTGATGCAGTACTGGCAACATAGTAAATATGCCATTGAGTTATAAACATGTTATAAACATGTTAAAACATGCTAGCAATTCTTAGCTAAGTGTTAAAGCATGCTAATGAAATGAAACAGGAAGTTGTTGTTACTTAAGAAGGCAATGTCCAATCTGCCCCAAACTTCACACATTTGATAAGAGTCCTGCCCTGAACACATCTACATGACAATATTCAGTTGTAGTAATAGCGCCACCTACTGGCAACAGGAAGTGACATGTTTAACAGTGTGATGCAGTACTGGCAACATAGTAAATATGCCATTGAGTTATAAACATGTTAGAAACATGTTAAAACATGCTAGCAATTCTTAGTTAAGTGCTAAAGCATGCTAATGCTATGAAACAGGAAGTTGTTTTTACTTAAGGCAAAGTTCAATCTGCCCCAAACTTCACACGTTTGATAAGAGTTATGTCCTGAACACATGTCCATGCTCATATTCAGTTACAGTCATAGCGCCACCTGCTGGCAACAGGAATTGACATGTTTAACACTGTTGTGGACTACTAATAACATATAAAAAGTGCCAGCAAGTGCTAAACATGCTAGCAACATACTAGAAACATGCTAAAAATGCTAGCAAACACTTAGCTAAGTGCTAAAGCATGCTAATGCAATGAAAGAGGAAGTTGTTGTTACTCAAGAAGGCAATGTCCAATCTGCCCCAAACTTCACACGTTTCATAAAAGTCATGGCCTGAACACATCTACATGATAATTTTCTGTTAATTTTCTATTATAGTAATAGCGCCACCTACTGTCAACAGGAAGTGACATGTTTTACACTGTGATGCAGTACTAGCAACATAGTAAAATATGACATTGAGTGTTCAACATGTTAGAAACATGTTAAAACATGCTAACAATTCTTAGCTAAGTGCTAAGGCATGCTAATGCAATGAAAGAGGAAGTTGTTGTTACTCAAGAACGCAATGTCCAATCTGCCCCAAACTTCACATGTTTGATAAGAGTCATGGCCTGAACACATTTACATGATAATTTTCTGTTAATTTTCTGTTATAGTATTAGCGCCACCTACTGTCAACAGGAAGTGGCATGTTTTACACTGTGATGCAGTACTAGCAACATAGTAAAATATGCCATTGAGTGTTAAACATGTTAGAAACATGCTAAAGCATGCTAGCAATACTTAGTTAAGTGTTAAATCATGCTATTAATGCCATGAAACAGGAAGTTGTTTTAACTCAGGCAAGGAATGTCCAATCTGCCCCAAACGTCACACTTTTGATAAAGGTCCTGCCCTGAACACATCTACATGACAATTTTCAGTTATAGTAATAGCGCCACCTACTGTCAACAGGAAGTGACATCTACAATGTGATGCAGTACTAGCAACAAATTTAGATATACCATTGAGTTCCAAGCATGCTAGAAACATGCTAAAACATGCTAGCAACACTTATCTGAGTGAAAACACATTGTATAATCCCCATAATAAAGGACATTTTTGTAACTGTCATTGACATACTCCTCCTATATTTTCCTACATAAATGCACATTCCCCTCAGTGCTCTGTCTTCCTAAAGCCACTGGGTGGCGGTGGCACGGGTGCGAGGGCCCTTTCATCGCTGCTTGCAGCTTTAATGCTCTTTTTGAGATTTCTCTGGGTCGCCGTAAAAACGGCATTTGTGCTCATGCAAGCGGGAAGGGAGACCGGCTTGGTTATGGCAGAAAACACTGCTGTAGTAACCGCCTGGGCGGGGACTAACAGAGGGCAAATCTTTGACGGCGGTCCGGCCGCAGCGGGAGAGCGCCGTCTTTTTCTTCTTAGCTGTGCTAGGCAGACTTTGGTTGCTCAGGTTTCAGCGTGATTCTTGGCCGAGGCCCCCGAGGAGGCGGCGGCCTGTGACGGCTGTCAGAGCGGGAACGCGGGCGGCCGCCCTGGCGTCGCTGAGCAGTCTGGTTGTGCTGAGCTGTGCGCTGGGGTGGGGCTCGTGCAGGAGGCTGATCACGTGGGCGGCCTGCAGAGGAGCTAGCGCGACGAGGCAGGAAGAGGTTCATGGCCTGCGAAGCTTTCTGTACTTCGGAGAAGCGGTCGACGATACCCGTGACAGCAGATCCGAAGAGGCCAGCTGGAGAGAGCGGGGCGTTGAGAAAGGCGGCGCGCTCGGAATCTCCCATGTCGGCGAGAGTGAGCCATAGGTGTCTCTCAGACACGCAGATGGCGGCCATGCATTTCCCCAGGGCTAGAGCAGCAGACTTTGTAGCGCGAAGGGCAAGGTCCGTGGCGCTCCTCAAATCCGCGACAGAAGGGGGGTTCTTTCCGCTCCCATCCCACTCACGCAGCAAATCGCCTTGCAGGATTTGCAGCACGGACATCGAGTGGAGTGCAGACGCCGCCTGGCCGGCGGCTGAATATGCGCGGCCGTGAAAACTTGAAGTCGTCTGCAGGCTTTTGAGGGAAGCACAGGTGATGAGCGCCATCTAGCAGAGGGCGGGCATAAGTGTGCGGCGACCAAGTGTTCAACAGGCGGGATGGTGAGGTAGCCCTTCTCTGCGGCTCCGTCCACAACGCGGAGCGGGGTGGAAGAATCAGAGCTAGACCTGGCAGAGAGCGGGGCATTCCAGGACTTTGAGAGCTCAGCGTGCAGCTCGGGCAGGAAGGGCGCAGCCCGTTTGGCAGCGGGAGTCAAGCGCTGGCGGAAATAGCTGCCGTCCATGCGGTTGATGGTCTGCTCGGGGGGAGGAGACCACTCGAGACCGAGGCGCTCGACGGCCTGTGTGAGGAGGCGCATTAGTTCCTCTTCAATGCCAGCGCGAGTCCTGGAAGATTCACGGTTCGAGGAGACCTGAGAACCGGACCAATCCTCACTGTCGGAAGCGAGAAGCGAACATGAGTCCTTAATGTCCGCGGCGTCATCGGAGGCAACAGAGCGGCCACTCGGCGGCAACTGTTCGTCCGGAAGCGGCGGAGAAGGAGAGCGGGAGGCTACAGGCTCCGGCGGAATGAACGCTTCTTGCTGGGGCTCCGGCGGCCTCTGAGCGCGGCGTTTCTTCTTCCGCGGCGCAGACAGAGGTGGCTTGGGAGCGCTTTTAGCGGCCAACAGTCGAGCCCGCAGGGTCAACATAGGCATTGTATCGCAGAAGTCGCAGCCGCCATCGGCGAGGGCGACTTCAGCGTGCTCCGGTCCGAGGCAGAGGGCGCAGATGACGTGGCGGTCTCCAGCCTCGAGAGGAGCGCGGCAGGAGCCGCAGGAATTCCGAGACATCTTTAAAAAGACGCTCGCTCTTTTAGATACAAATAGGATTTTAAACTCTGAGTAAAGGATACACTCCGTCGGATGGCGCTAGCTCACAGGACGGCTGAAGGCGGCGAAGACGGCCGGCTTCCTCAGTCTCCCAAACGCTCGCTAGAAGGTGCCTTTTCGACGACGGCGGCTTCTCTCTCAGGATCAGCAGATGCAGGTGCGTCGCTGAAGGATGAAAAAATCAGATTATTCAGCCTATTTCGGGGTATTTATAGTCTCGTCCACGCCCGTCTCAAGGGCGGTGACGTAATGAGAGCGAGTCAGACTCTCATTGGTCGCGGGTTCATCCGCGCTCCCTCATAGGCTTAAGCAGTTCTCCGTGAGCGAACCAATGAGCGGCTAGCTAGCCCTCTCATGGTCTGCTGCAGCTGAACTGCGTTGACAATGGATACAAAATTATAGGATAATTTTTGGCTTCAATTTCTCAGAAAGATGGAATCTTTCCCATAGCGTAAGCTAGCTTACGCAATACGAGAGAACCTCTCGTAAGAGAACTCAAATATTATCACATAAAATTTTTCTTTATGTGATGACCAAAACATTATTTGTTCATCCTTCAAAGATTACCCTTATTTATAAAACTAAAAGTTTCAAGATGTAGGAAAAGTCACTTATTTAAAAAATAATTTTTCTTTTAATAAATTGGGAATTTCTCTGGCATTTCTTTCTTTTTGCTGTAACGAACCATGACATCACTGTATCGTATCGAACCGGGAAATTGGTGAACTGTTACACCCCTAGTTTAATGACATTATGGAATTAAGATGATGTCTGTACTAAGTTATGATTGTACTGTACAAATAAATACAATTGTTGCTAAGTCTGCAGTCTGAACACTTTATTTGAATGTTAACTGAATGAATTGAGAATATCACCTGAAAATCCAATAACATCAGCAATTTTCATTCAAGCAACTGATTTCTGCAAATGAATGTAAAACTAAATGTATATTGCAGCACAGGGTGAAGTCAGTATATACACAATGACAATTTGAGACAGATAAATGTAAATTTAATATAAAACTATGTAAATGGCTTGGCTGGATTTTGAACAAGTTCCTGAGCGGACAGGTGGTGAATGGTGCCGCCGGTGTGTGCACCCTCATAGAGAATAATGTGTTCGAATTTTAAAGACGTGGCGCTACGCGGCTATTGACACAACAGCCTCTTAAAGGGATACTTCATCAAAAAATTAAAATTCTGTCTTCATGTAGAGTTGTTCCATACCTATATACATTTCTTTTTTCTGCTGTACACAAAGAAAGTTATTTTATATATTTTTGTAACCAAGCAGATCTCGCCAGCCATTGACTAGTACAGTAGAACAAAGACAAGTTTGGAACAGGTGAGTAAACGACAGAATTTTCATTTTTGGGTGAACCATCTCTTTAAGAGTCTACAAACTCTCAAGTCTCAGGTAAGCTCAAGTGCACAAAAAGGCCACACATAAAACAAAATCATTCAAAAAGGCCTTGTCAATATAGTGGAAAAATGAAATAATGTTAAGTGAAATTAAATAGTCAAAGTCTACTTGCACTGGATGTGCTGGTTTTGGACTCATTACTGGCTGCAGTCATGACCTCATCGCCTAAACCAAACGTCTGCGATTTAGCACCTACTAATGCACTTGCATTCACGTAAAGTAAACTTGTTGACAAGTTTGAGTGTGTAAGCACCAAAACGCACAACATAGTTCAGTCAATGCCACTTGGATGGAAATATCACTTCTTTATAGCAGAAACAGACTGCTGCAGAAAAAGTTAGGTGTCGTGCAAAATGTACATTGCATTACTTATTACAAATGTATTGGGAATAAAAAAGTACATTTACTTATTCTAAATGAAGTCGAGTAAAAGTAGCTAATATCTTTGATACTCAGTACAAAGTAGCCAAAAAAGATACTTAAGTACAGTAAGTAATAACTTATTTACTCAAATAATTTACAGCTCTGATAAAACTCACAAAAATAGCTGGACATAAAAATATGTGGTTGAAATAGCCACATCAAATAAAAAGACCTAGGGAAAAAAATAGTAGACCTGTGGTTTTTTACATTCCACTTTTTGCAAAGTAACTTTTTTTTTAGCTAGTATACCCGTTTGTTTAAGTTTATATTTCTAAATGGTAGTCCTTGACTCATATTTGGACATGAAAGGTTTTTTTTTTTTTCTTGAAAAGGGATCCTTACTACGCCAAGTCTAGATAAATTCACATTCAAAGGAAAAAACAAAAACTCAGATAATATCTACAAGGGCTAATTTCTGTACAAACCTTCAATTTCATTCTCATCCAGTGACTTCCCCTGCATGCTGGAAAGGTTTCCTTTCTCCATTGACAAAAGGAGTTTGGAAATCTTAGCCAGTTGTGTTGTGGGAACTGGCAATCTGTAGAAGTCGCGGTGAACACGGATGTCGTGACCCAGGAAATCTGCAACCTGATCAAGTTCATTGTGTTTTAAATTAAGGACTTGTGAAAGTGTAGCCACATGTTTCCTGAGTTGTGTTGACCTGAGGTACTCAGGGTGCTTTGCTCCACACTGGCTTGCATGAACACGCAAACAGTCCTGTCCTCTGTAGTGGCTCATTGACGTTGGTCTTGCAAACAGGAAAACATTTGTGGCACAAACGCTACATTGGGTTCTTCTACTGGCAAGTAGTGACAAAGCATCCACCACACATGGTGTGAGCAGAACTGCAACCTTTCTGCCTCTTTTCCCCATGATTTCAATTCGGCTGAAATAGTTACAGAGCTTCTGTTCAGTCTTCGACAACCCCAGAACAACATCCTCATGGAGCTTTGTGTTGTCCCTTTCGTGAAAACTTTTGAGGCGCATTTTTGAAACTTCCCCAGCACGTCTTCGATTGAAAACAATGATTTGTGCAAGTGTGAGTTTTGCAAGTTCAGCATAGTTCTGAGTGGTGGTCTCTTCCTTCAAGCTGCAGAAGGCACTTTCTGCAGATTTCTCAAGGTATTTATGAAAGATCTGAACATCTTCAGTGAAGGGCAATGTTGATGGTTTGTTGTATTTAGCATCACTCAGTGTGTTCAGGGCACTGTGTGACACCAACTCAGACCACCTGGAACTGTACAACTTCTGAGAAGATCAAAGAAAATAGTCCAACGCCGTGGTACAATGAGCACACCCGGGCCCTTAAGAGAGCAGCCAGAAAAATGGAGCGAAACTGGAAGAAACAAAAACTAGAGGTATTTCGGATTTCATGGAAGGAGAGCTCGATTGCTTACAGAGAGGCCTTAAAAGATGCTAGAACTAATTATTTTTCAACCCTATTAGAAGAAAATAAACATAATCCTAGGTATTTATTTGAACAAGTGACTAAACTAACGAAAAAGAAAGCTTCAAGCCCAGAAGTTTATAAGAAACACAGCAGTAATGACTTTATGAACTTCTTCACTTATAAGATTGATAATATCAGGGACAAAATTATAACTATGCAACCGTCTACAACAGTATCGCATCAGGGAGTATATTGTAGTCTCTGTGAGGAACATTTTGATTCATTTGTTGCTATAGGAGAGGAAGAATTTTGCAAAATTGTTAATTCATCTAAATCGACAACTTGTATGCTAGACCCTATACCGACTAAGCTACTGAAAGAGATGCTTCCAGAGGTCATAGATCCTCTTCTAGATATCATTAATTCATCTTTGTCATTAGGATACGTACCAAAAACCTTTAAGTTGGCTATGATTAAACCGCTTGTTAAAAAAACGCAACTTGATCCTACAGAATTAGTCAATTACAGGCCGATCTCGAATCTGCCTTTTCTGTCAAAGATACTAGAAAAAGCAGTATCCTCACAACTCTGTTCCTTTTTAGAAAGAAATAATATCTGCGAGGATTTTCAGTCCGGATTTAGACCGTATCATAGTACTGAGACTGCTCTCATTAAAGTCACAAATGATTTGCTCCTATCATCCGATCGTGGTTGTATCTCTCTATTAGTGTTACTTGATCTTAGTGCTGCATTTGATACTATCGACCACAACATTCTTTTAAATAGACTACAAAACTATGTTGGCATTAGCGGAATTGCACTAGCATGGTTTAAATCATACTTATCTGACCGATATCAGTTTGTAGCAGTAAATGAAGAGATGTCTTATCGATCACAAGTTCAGTATGGCGTACCACAAGGCTCAGTACTAGGACCGCTGCTCTTCACTCTGTACATGCTACCATTAGGAGATATAATTAGGAAATATGGAATTAGCTTTCACTGTTATGCTGATGATACTCAGCTGTATATTTATTCAAAACCTAACGAAACTTACCAATTCACAAAATTAACGGAATGCATAGCTGATATAAAAAACTGGATGACCAGTAATTTCCTATTACTAAATTCTGAAAAAACAGAGATTCTAATCATTGGACAAAAAACTTCCTCACCTAATAACCTAGAATACTGTCTAACACTTGATGGCTGCTCTGTTAAGTCTTCGACGTTAGTTAGGAACCTGGGTGTGCTCTTTGATACCAATCTTTCATTTGAAAGTCACGTGTCTAGTATCTGTAAAACCGCATTTTTCCATCTTAAAAATATATCTAAATTACGTCATATGCTCTCACTGACAAATGCGGAACAATTAGTTCATGCGTTCATGACCTCAAGGCTAGATTATTGTAATGCTCTACTGGGTGGTTGCCCTGCACGCTTATTAAACAAACTACAGCTAGTTCAAAATGCAGCCGCTAGAGTTCTTACCAGAACCAGGAAGTATGACCATATTAGCCCGGTTCTGTCAACACTGCATTGGCTGCCTATTAAACATCGTATAAATTTTAAAATATTGCTGATTACTTACAAAGCACTAAATGGTTTAGCTCCCCAGTACTTGAGCGAGCTCTTAACGCATTATAGTCCTTCACGTCTATTGCGATCTCAAAATTCTGGCCAGTTGATAATACCTAGAATATCAAAATCGACTGCTGGCGGTAGATCCTTTTCCTATTTAGAACCAAAACTTTGGAACAATATTCCTAACACGGTCCGGGAAGCAGATACAGTCTGTCAGTTTAAATCTAGACTAAAAACACATCTCTTTGGCTTAGCATACACATAACACATTATAGATTTCTATAATTCAATGTTAGGCTGCATAGATTAGATCAGCCGGAACCGGGAACACTTCCCATAATTCCTGATGTACTTTGTACATCATAAGAAGGATGGCGTCTACGCTAATATTAGTCTCTCTGTTTATCCCGAGGTTTACCGCAGACCGCCGGATCCAGGGCATATCCAGATCTGATGAAGGACCATCACATGGACACAACGACACGCATTATCAAGGCTGTGAAGGCCCATGGACACCTCACCACTCATCTCCTCACCGGCCGGATGACCCAACCCAACCAGATGAACTGGATAATATCGTGAAAGTTCTGATCCCATCTGACTCCTGACATTATGCTGCCTAACTCATAATCATACACTGTTCATTCGTTGGCCAAAGGAGAACTGCCCCCCGACTGAGCCTGGGTTCTCCCAAGGTTTTTTTCTCCATTCTGTCACCTGATGGAGTTTTGGTTCCTTGCCACTGTTGCCTTCGCCTTTTGGCTTGCTTAGTTGGGGACATTTAATTTTCAATTGAACAATACTATTACAACATTGTTTTCCTGTTATCTCTGTAAAGCTGCTTTGAAACAATTTGTATTGTAAAAAGCGCTATATAAATAAAGGTGACTTGACTTGACTTGAATACGTCAGCGGACTTGATCAGTACTTCATCTTCTGCCATGAGTGCCCTACAATGAATAATGTCTGCAATTTTATTCAGTGTATGCCCGAGTTTCAGCGCAAGGCTTGGTTTCTGGTACGAGTGTTTTTCTTCATTAAAACCTGAAACTTTCTTTACTGCTTGCACAACTCTCTGGAAGTTAGCAGGTTTAACATCGTCCTCTATGTTATGTACCGAGAATTCTGTACGGAGGCATAACAACAAACGCCCCACTTCACGGAGCTTCTGTCGAATGTATTCATATTTTGTAGGGTCTTGTCCATGTTTGTTGTAGAGTGACTGGGCAAACTGAATAATAGAGAAGTCATTTCGCACAACCGAGGCCACCTCATCTTGTTTCATGACACTAAGGAGCTTCCACACCCCACTTGAGATCTGCTGACACATTGTAGACTCCAGAGCTACAGCCAAGCCTAGTACTTTGGTTCTCCCAGGTATGTCATTCAAATCTTCGTTTTCTGGCTTAAAGGGGCATCTGCGGACATGTCTCCAAAGCTCCTTACGTATGTACATCCCTTGACAATACATACAGTGAATAAACTTTCCTGCCAGTGCTTTAGCTTTGGGCTTTCTCTTCACTTTCAGTGATCCTGTTCCATCTTGCAAAACTGCCATGTTATGTTTAAAATTTCCCTTATTCCTCATTTTTTCTAATAATATCTTCCGCTCTTTTGAGTCCTCAGGAAGGGAAAATGCTTGGACAATTTCAGTTTGTGTCTTGTGTGTTTTCAGGTGGCGGGAAATTTTGCTTTGTGGCTTACCACAAACATAACAGTAATTTTTTTTACTCATAATCAGATGTGGTAATTCTTGTTCAGGAGTCACAGCTTCATCCGCTAGCTTTTCCTCTGAGTCTTTGATGGAATTCTCTGAATTAGATGTGTCAGCAGTATTGGGAATCTTATTTTTAAGGGGTGGCCAACATTTTGATATACTGGGCACAACTGGGGTGCCTGTGCCTGACCCATAAGATGTTCCAACATCAGGTATTACTGGTTTTACTTGAATATGTGAAGCTCTTGCCTGACTTGACTGTAAGGGTATGCTGGCATCTGAATCATATTCATCATCATCATATTCTGACTCAGAGTCAGGTATGTATTCCTTGTCAGACATCTCAGCATCATCAGATGATATTTGCTCCAATTCTGGATGTGGAATTGTGTGCTGATCTGACAGGAGATCATCATCAGAAGTCTTAGGAGACTGCTGCGCCTGAATTGGTGAGAAAGCACATTATTTTACATGGTGATTGAATATTATAGATCAAGTTCAACACTCACTCAGTAGATACTCACCTGTGCTGTGCTTTTAAAGTCATCTCTTTTAATTTGCTTGAGGCAGGATTTATGCCAGACCCTTGAACAAACTGTAACACATTTTGTGTAAAATAATGTTAACACTGCATGTCTATTTAAGTGGTTAGAGCACAACACATGTACACTCTATACTAATTCACTAAATATCTAACCTGTGCATCGATAGCCAAGCCACTTGAAGGAAGATACGGGTCCCACACAATGAACACACTTGTCCAATGAGGATACTGCTGCGCACACAAGGCGGTGTTTTTGACACTGTTGGCGACAAATGTAATAGTATTTATTTATACCACATATTATTGCGTTGTATTTTGTTATTTATAGCACATCTTATTATATGCAGCTTATTTATAGCATATCCTATATTAAGATATATCTTCAAAAATTTTAAATGTACATGGGGAATTTGTGGTTAGCCTCGGTGCCAGCGTATAACTAATAGGGTGCAATTACAAGTAACCAAACAACTTAGCATTCACATTAAACTAACATACAGATCCAATGCAGACAGTCCAGTTCACTGTTTGATACACATACACTCAGATATTAAACTGACTGAAGCTTGAAAGCATGTTTAGACAATGTCCTTCTATTTCATTGTCCACATAAAGCAGGGGTCTCCAACACGTCGCTCGCGAGCTACCGGTAGCTCGTGGCCTGATTGTTGGTAGCTCGCCAAGGGGCTGTTCACATATCGCATCTTTTGCGTGCTCAAGTTCGTTATTTCAAATGTAGGCGCACGGCAAGCGCACTCAAAATTGAAGCGACGCGCTCATTTTTCCCAGGTGCAGTGAGATGAAAAAACACCTTCAGAATGCCGTAAGCGCACCAATATTAGCTTCACCCTTTCCGTAACAACATTGAAAGTTCAGTGAACATGAAGGATGGACGTGCACCCAAACACTATGGGTGTTTTTCTCTTCTCCGTAAATAAATCTTGTAGTAGAGCAACGGAAAGCGTTTATCAGTGGTGGAAATCTATTAGCTACTTAAAGTTATTTGTCGTTGTGGAGAGCGCAACTTTATTTGAACTTGTTAATATTACATGTTGCAAGACACTGCTTTAAAATCTGGCCATCATTTTTAATGTTATTATTTTAATGTTTATGTAAACAAAAAGTGCATATTGATGCTAATTTTATTTGCTGGTTTTCGACATAAAACTTGGTGAATTGATTTTATAGTAGGCCTATTATTGCTTGAAATGAAATTTTCATGCCATTTCATTTCTAGTTAGGATGCACTATAAAATCAACTATAATTGTGTGTTTTTACAGTATATTATGCAACCTACAATTTTCTATAAAAAAATTCAGTTCTTTTCTCTGACATTTAAGGGTGACATTCAGGCCTACAAAAATTCTTTTAGTTGTCAATATGAGAGTTATGAGACATTATTTAAGAGATTTAAGTGTTACATGAGTAGCTCTCGGCCACTTTCATTTTTAAAAAGTTGCTCTCAAATGAAAAAAGGTTGGAGACCCCTGACATAAAGCATGTTCTACTCAGGCGACCACACACACACACACAGTGAAATAGGTTGGTAGATTTAACATTTACATTACGTTGTACACCAGATTTAATTTACCTCTCCAACCTTGGTGAGTGGGCCGAGCTCTGGACTAGTCTGATTCGGGTGGCTGACGGCTGTATGGATGCACTTGCTCTCAGTGGTCGGCTGTAGAAGATGAAGCAGAGACAAAGGACAATAAAGAGAAAGTCCTGGGAACATGATACTAGAGAGGATATTTGACATCTGAATAAAAAAAATAAGCCATTCTACTGTTGACAGAAAGAAACCTTGCTTTAAAACTCACTGACACCTTTTCTGATATTAACAGAGTAAGATTGTTATTAAAATGTATCTTTTGTGAAGATATACCTCTTCAGTATCATTAATTGTGGATGGGGGGTTTGTGATACCGCAAATCTTGGGAGCCATTTCATCATCAAGGCCCTGTATAAAAAAAAAAAAAGATATTATAATAAATATCTTGCAGAACAGATGTTCCCTGTGTAGCATTCAGTAAAAATATATCATGGCTGTATTTCTGAGAGTGTTTTGTGGAAAACATGTAGTCTCTGAAATGGTTCTTCAGGCCACATGACTACAGTCTGTAGATTATGAAAACTATAATCTGAAGAATACAGGATTTGATTACTTCGTTGTTTACTTCATTGTTTATCTATTGCCAGCCCACTTGCCAGAATGATTGCACTTCTAGAATAAGTGGCTGTAAGCACAAAGTGACTTTTTAGTCCTTTTATAGTTCTTAATTTTGCTATGATCCTTTTTGAATGACATCTTATGAATGTTCATCAGTGCTGTTGAATGGGTGTCTATCCATACATGTAACCAAACAACTTAGCATTCACATTAAACTAACATACAGATCCAATGCAGACAGTCCAATTGTTCTTAAAAACCAAAGCGATGCCTCTGGTGAAAAGACCCTCTAAACTGTAAGGACCTCGCAAGTCATATTTGGGTGGGGTTCAATGTTTGATACACATACACTCAGATATTAAACTGAGTGAAGCTTGAAAGCATGTTTAGACAATGTCCTTCTATTTCATTGTCCACATAAAGCATGTTCTACTCAGGCGCCCACACACACACACACACACACACACACACACACACACACACACACACACACACACACACACACACACACAGTGAAATAGCTTGGTAGATTTAACATTTTGCCACAAGTAACTTCATTACGTTGTACACCAGATTTAATTTACCTCTCCAACCTTGGTGAGTGGGCCGAGCTCTGAACTAGTCTGATTCGGGTGGCTGACGGCTGTATGGATGCACTTGCTCCAGTGGTCGGCTGTAGAAGATGAAGCAGAGACAAAGGACAATAAAGAGAAAGTCCTGGGAACATGATACTAGAGAGGATATTTGACATCTGAATAAAAAAATAAGCCATTCTACTGTTGACAGAAAGAAACCTTGCTTTAAAACTCACTGACACCTTTTCTGATATTAATGTTTATTAGTGCTGTTGAATGGGTGTCTATCCATTACAGTTAACCAAACAACTTAGCATTCACATTAAACTAACATACATATCCAATGCAGACAGTCCGAATGTTCTTAAAAACCAAAGTGATGCCTCTGGTGAAAAGACCCTCTAAACTGTAAGGACCTCGCAAGTCATATTTGGGTGGGGTTTACTGTTTGATACACATACACTCAGATATTAAACTGACTGAAGCTTGAAAGCATGTTTAGACAATGTCCTTCTATTTCATTGTCCACATAAAGCATGTTCTACTCAGGCGCCCCCACACACACACACACACACACACACACACACACACACACACACACACACACACACACACACACACACACACACACACACACACACACACACACACACACCACACACAGTTAAATAGCTTGGTAGATTTAACATTTTGCCACAAGTAACTTCATTACGTTGTACACCAGATTTAATTTACCTCTCCAACCTTGGTGAGTGGGCCGAGCTCTGGACTAGTCTGATTCGGGTGGCTGACGGCTGTATGGATGCACTTGATCTCAGTGGTCGGCTGTAGAAGATGAAGCAGAGACAAAGGACAATAAAGAGAAAGTCCTGGGAACATGATACTAGAGAGGATATTTGACATCTGAATAAAAAAAATAAACCATTCTACTGTTGACAGAAAGAAACCTTGCTTTAAAACTCACTGACACCTTTTCTGATATTAATGTGAAAAAGTGAAAGTGACACGTGAAGGCCAAGTATGGTAACCCATACTTGGAATTTGACCTCTGCATTTAACCCATCCAAGTAAGTGCACACACATTAGGAGCAGAGTAGTGAGTAGTGAACACACACACACTGCAAACGTGGATACACACCCGGAGCAGCGGGCAGCCTTGAGTGGCGCCCGGGGAGCGATTGGGGGTTAGGTGCCTTGCTTAAGGACACCTCAGTCATATTCCTGCCGGTACCAGAATTGAACCAGCAACCTTTGGGTCACCAGTCCAACTCTGTCCAAAGCATGTTTATTAGTGCTGTTGCATGGGTGTCTATCCATTACAGTTAACCAAACAACTTAGCATTCACATTAAACTAACATACATATCCAATGCAGACAGTCCAATTGTTCTTAAAAACCAAAGTGATGCCTTTGGTGAAAAGACCCTCTAAACTGTAAGGACCTCGCAAGTCATATTTGGGTGGGGTTCACTGTTTGATACACATACACTCAGATATTAAACTGAGTGAAGCTTGAAAGCATGTTTAGACAATGTCCTTCTATTTCATTGTCCACATAAAGCATGTTCTACTCAGGCGCCCACACACACACACACAGTGAAATAGCTTGGTAGATTTAACATTTTGCCACAAGTAACTTCATTACGTTGTACACCAGATTTAATTTACCTCTCCAACCTTGGTGAGTGCGCCGAGCTCTGGACTAGTCTGATTCGGGTGGCTGATGGCTGTATGGATGCACTTGCTCTCAATGGTCGGCTGTAGAAGATGAAGCAGAGACAAAGGACAATAAAGAGAAAGTCCTGGGAACATGATACTAGAGAGGATATTTGACATCTGAATAAAAAAATAAGCCATTCTACTGTTGACAGAAAGAAACCTTGCTTTAAAACTCACTGACACCTTTTCTGATATTAACCCTCTGGGGTTGGCCGTCACGCGGGCGTAATCTGCTCACTTTTTTTCTCATCAGTGCAAAAGAGACTCAAATTACTCTGTTGATTTTGATCTTACATGTAAGTGTTATACATCATTCAAAACTGTTAAATGTCTTCTTTTATTTGTGTACACTCACAATAAAAACAAAATGTTGTGTTTTTCGTAAAATAAAGAAAATGAACATGATGCGCGTTCTGCCGTCTCCCTCAATGTGAAGCTCATTCTGAAACGCGACAGAACATTATCTGTAACTCAGTAAATGTTTCTCACACAGACCTGAAACGTATGTCTTTACAACACTTTGAGTCTCTATTTTTAAATGATGTAAATCATATCAAAAACAAATATTATCTGTTTAAGTAATTCGTATGAAAGCAAGGACGTACAGTTTCTCCAGCCTGAGCTAAAAAGTTAATGTGACCACGCCCGCGCGCAACAGCTGCTCGCATACTAATGAGCCATGTGGAGGAACGCAAACTGTTAACGACCTCAAAACAGATAATCCGCGACTTCAGTCTTCAGTCCTGCTCTTCACGTGTGCTGTGCTGTTTATCTTGGATTTACATCAGACGAGTTAGAAGAACACTGTGATACGGTTCAGTTTAAGCAGGAAGGAAGAAGACAGGGATCAGCTTGAGCTGGGACAGTCACTTTTATTCACGTGCTCAAAAGTAAACAAAAAGGTGCGCACAGAGCGCGTTCACCGTGCACAGGCACAGCCAAAAATAAACACAATAACTCAGAACTCGTTGCAATCTCTTTCCACACAGCAGCACACGCGAGGTCCCAGCTTGTCTCTCTCTCTCCTCTCTCTCTCTCACACAGCGGCTTATATCCGGTCTCTCCACGCCAATTACTGAAATCAGACACAGGTGTTCATCATCTGCACTTGACCTACTTACGCTCCGCTCTGCTCCGTCCTCTCTCTCCCGCTACAGACTCCGCAAAACCACGCCCCCCTTGCCACATACCCCCACCGCCCGACTCAGGCCGGGGAGCCATCCGGACTGCAGGCCCCCCCCCCCCCCCCCCCTCCTCCTCTGGAGAGGAAATCGGCCACAGCCATCTGTACACCCGGCCTGTGGATCACCTGAAATTAAAAGGGTTGTAAAGCCAGATACCAACGGGTGATCCGTGCGTTGGTATCTTTCATGCGGTGGAGCCACTGCAGGGGAGCGTGGTCCGAACAGAGGGTGAACTCCCGCCCCAGGAGGTAATAGCGGAGGGTGAGAACAGCCCATCGGATAGCCAAACACTCTTTCTCAATGGTGCTGTACTTCGTCTCTCTCTTAGAAAGCTTGCGACTGATGTACAGCACCGGCCGTTCTTCACCCTCCACCTCCTGGGACAGTACGGCGCCCAACCCCCTGTCCGACGCGTCTGTCTGCAGAAAAAAGGGGAGAGAAAAGTCAGGAGCATGTAAGAGCGGACCGCCACACAGAGCAGCCTTTATGCGGGTGAAAGCCTGCTGACACCGCTCCGTCCACTGAACCATATCTGGTGCTTCCTTTTTAGTTAGATCAGTCAGCGGGCTGGCAGTGTCCGAAAAATTAGGTACAAACCTTCTGTAATAGCCCGCCAGCCCCAGGAACTGTCTAACCTCCTTTTTGGTCTTGGGTCTTGGACAAGTCGCAACTGCTGCCGTCTTGTCAATTTGTGGACGCACCTGTCCATGACCCAAGTGAAAGCCCAGATATCTTACTTCCACCCGCCCAATTGCACACTTCTTCGGGTTGGCCGTGAGCCCCGCCCCTCTCAGTGTCTTTAGGACAGCTCGCAAATGCTGCATATGTCGCTACCAATCACCACTATAAATGATAATATCATCAAGATATGCAGCGGCATATGCCGCATGCGGCCGGAGAAGTCTGTCCATCAACCGCTGAAAGGTTGCTGGAGCCCCGAACAACCCGAACGGAAGAGTAACAAATTGGTGTAATCCGAACGGCGTTGTGAAAGCTGTTTTTTCTTTAGTCATGGGAGACAAGGGGATCTGCCAATAACCCTTGGTTAAGTCCAGTGTCGAATAAAAACGAGCGGTACCTAGCCGATCAAGCAATTCGTCAACTCTAGGCATTGGATAAGCGTCGAATTTCGACACTGCATTCACCTTCCTGTAATCCACACAGAATCGAACAGAGCCGTCCGTTTTAGGGACTAAAACTATCGGGCTCGCCCAGTCACTGTTGGATTCTTCTATCACTCCCATTTCTAGCATTGATTCTAATTCATTTTGAACTACCTTTTTCTTGTGTTCCGGTAATCTACACGGCCGGCTGCGAACAACCACGCCCGGCTCAGTCTCAACATGGTGCTGAATGAGATTCGTTCGACCAGGCAGGGGTGAAAACACATCAGCAAAATCTGCTTGTATTGATTTGATATCAGTGAGCTGCGAGGGTGAGAGGTGGTCTCCACCAGGGGCCAGAGCGAGAGATTGAGACTTTGAACTCACTTCAGGACCAAGATCCTCTTCCCTAGTTACTACCGTCACCAGCATCACTGATTCTGCCTCTGACCATTTTTTTAGCAGGTTGAGGTGGTATATTTGATGTGCTCCACCCCTGTCCGTTCGAACTACCTCATAATTGAGATCCCCAACTCGCCGTGTGACCTCAAAGGGCCCTTGCCATTTTGCGAGTAATTTTGAACTAGACGTAGGGAGTAATACAAGCACTTTATCTCCCGGTGTAAATTGACGTAGTCTAGCCCCCCTGTTGTACAACCGACTCTGTTTGTCCTGGGCCTGCAACAAATTCTCCCTTGACAGCCGCCCCAAAGTGTGGAGTTTTGTTCTCAGGTCCATGACATATTGAATTTCGTTTTTACTATCAGAAGGTCCGTCCTCCCAAGTTTCCCTAAGGACATCCAGCACCCCACGGGGCTGACGTCCATAGAGAAGCTCGAAGGGGGAAAACCCCGTGGAGGCTTGCGGGACCTCCCGTACAGCGAACAAGAGGGGTTCTAACCACCTATCCCAATGTTTGGCGTCTTCGTGTACGAACTTTCGAATCATGGATTTTAACGTGCGGTTAAATCGTTCGACCAAGCCGTCTGTTTGTGGGTGATAGACGCTGGTTCGAATCGATTTAATGCCCAACAACTCGTAAAGCTCGCGAATAGTACGTGACATAAACGCCGTGCCTTGATCGGTGAGAATTTCCTTCGGAATTCCCACCCGGGAGATTAGTTGAAACAGTGCGCTCGCCACGCTTTTAGCGGAAATAGTGCGGAGCGGCACTGCTTCAGGATACCGCGTTGCATAGTCCACCAGGACCAATGCAAAGCGGTGTCCCCGTGCTGACCGTTCTAATGGCCCGATGAGGTCCATACCAATTCGTTCGAAGGGGGCCTGCATCAATGGTAGGGGGCACAATGGTGCTTTTGGGGTGGCCGGTGGATTTACCAACTGACATTCATGACATGCCGCGCACCATCTGTGCACATTTTCGTGAATGCCCGGCCAAAAGAACCGGGCCATGAGACGGTTTAGTGTAGCTGCCTGTCCTAAATGCCCGGCCATAGGATTATAATGAGCCGCCTGGAAAAGCATTTCCAGACGGTTTTTAGGTATCAATAACTGGGTTGTAGCTTGTTTTGTCTGGGCATCTTGGGTCACCCGATACAACCTATCTTTTAAAATTGCAAAATAAGGATATGAAAGCGGTTGGCCAGGAGGAAGAAGCTGTCCGTCGATAGTACAAACCTGATCAAATGCATTTTTCAGCGTTTCATCCTGGGACTGTTCCAAGGGAAAATCATCATGCCCAGGGAGGATGGTTCGCTCCGGAGCACTCTGTTCCCCTGAAACAGACCCCAGCGGTTCCGGATCAGTCTCCCCCAGCTGTGCCACAGCGATCCCATCCTTAGGTTTCTCCCCCCAAGAGGCATCCGAACACAAATATCCCAATAATTTATTAAACAATGGCCAATTAGTACCCAAAATTATCGGATGCCGGAGGTGCTGGTTAACCCTCTGAGGTCTGAGGTGTTTTCTGGGTCCTGGAGGTTTCTGAAATGCTCTGACATTTGTGCTTATTTCTGTTACTTGTGACATTTTCATGGCTAAAGTCTGATTACACTGTATTCAGCACAAACTCTGCTACAGTAATATGTCAGCAGCATGTATGTACAAGTTTTTAGTTTTGAGATAATGACGTTTATGCGTGGTTTGTGAAAAAACAAAAAAACATTTTCACTGAAATAAGGTCATTAAACCCATACTAATTATTTCTTGACAAGAATTTTGAAAATTGTATCATGTGGCCTAGAATATTTGCTTCAAAACTATGTGAAAATCATCGTGACTACTCATTCAGATAAGACAATATATTGACTTAAAATTTGTAAGACTTGTTTTGTGTAAGAAAGCTTTATGCGGAGGGGCGTTAACAACCCATTAGTATATAGTGTTTTCACACCTGAGAAAGACAAAGGCCCTCCCCTAATAGCCCTATAAGGTGCTATCAGGTGCTGTCATTGTGAGAAGCCTTGCACAAAGAAGGAGGAGAGACTTAAAAAAGAATGGCTTTTAGATGGTTTGGATTTATTTACAACACAACCAAGTTATTTACAACACAATCAAAAAGATACACAACCAAAGACAAAAAAGCACATTAGTAAAACACAGTGGTCTAAAGACAGAGACTTGGACAGTCACACAGCTTTGTGCCATTCCTAAAACATATAGGTTACATACCTGTCATCTCCAAGGTGTCTGATTTTTCACCATGTTCATGTACAGAGACTCACGTGAATGTCAGCTGGACTCATCAGTGCTGGTCCCTGTAAAAACATTTTTTAGAAAACAAAAAAACAGCTGTGAACATGCTGATATTAGGAGAAACTATTTTAGATTTGTCTGGTTCAAATTATGAAATTTACTAAATACATACATATACTACATATATGAACTCCCAATATATGTTGTGCCTTGTAGTTGTAGTAGGGCTGCATGAAATAATAACAATAGCCTGTAGCAGCTAGGCAGCCTATAAATCACTAAAAAGTTCAGTAACACTACATTAGAGAAAACTATATGGATTATCATGTTACTTAAAACGTTTCCATTCGTTACAACGTTATGAGATGAGATTGCTGGAGTAAAACCATAAAGCCTAATGATTGGTTTGTTTTGCTTTTCAAACCCACAGCGCGCGTGACTCAAACTCAGCGCATGCAAACATTTACTGAATGCGATCGAGCCGGACCAAACTATGAAACGTTATATTAAATAACGTTTCATAGTTTTTTGGTCCGGCTCGATCGCATATTCTTACATAATTATACATACCTTCGTGTGAGCAGATATCCACAAACACAATAAACACAAGTCTAAACATAATATTCACAATCATACGAGCCTTCTGTATCGTCCTGTTTAATTATCAAACATATGTTTTTATGTATATACATTTAGCATTAGGCTTCATGTTTTACTCCAATCACATTTCATAACGTACATTTTAGTCTGGCACCAGTTTAACTAGTAGCTACAAGTTTATGCAACAATAACATGCTGCTAACATGCTACTAACAAAGACATGTCTTACCTTATAAATCCTTCTTATAATCAAATTGTGTTCTTCTAACTCGTCTGATGTAAATCCAAGATAAACAGCACAGCACACGTGAAGAGGAGGACTGAAGACTGAAGTCGCAGATTCTCTGTTTTGAGGTCGTTAACAGTTTGCGTTCCTCCACATGGCTCATTAGTATGCGAGCAGCTGTTGCGCGCGGGCGTGGTCACATTAACTTTAATGAGGTCAGGCTGGAGAAACTGTACGTCCTTGCTTTTATACGAATTACTTAAACAGAGAATATTTGTTTTTGATATGATTTACATCATTTAAAAATAGAGACTCAAAGTGTTGTAAAGACATATGTTTCATGTCACAGTGACAAGTATTAGCTGAGTTACAGGTCATGTTCTGTCGCGTTTCAGAATGAGCTTTACATTTAGAGAGACGGCAGAACGCGCATCATGTTCATTTTCTTTATTTTACGAAAAACACAACATTTTGTTTTTATTATGAGTGTACACAAATAAAAGAAGACATTTAACAGTTTTGAATGATGTATAACACTTACATGTAAGATCAAAATCAACAGAGTAATTTGAGTCTCTTTTGCACTGATGAGGAAAAAAAGTGAGCAGATCACGGCCGCGTGACGGCCGACCCCAGAGGGTTAACTGCCACCTCTATTCTATGCTTTTCTCCCCTAAATTGAATATCCACAGGCAAAATAGGATACTTCACCACTTCCCCGTGCACACACCGAACCTTAACCATGCGGCTATTATCCAATGCCCTCGGTTGAATCAGGCTTGGATGAATGGAGGATTGGTTACATCCTGAATCCACCAAAGCCTGATATGTACCCCCCTTAATACTCACTGGTATTTGGTATAGGCCAGCCTGATCGGGGGCAGCCGGTGGCGCATCGGGGACCCGGATCAATGTCCCCACCTCCATCACTGGACACCGGTCAATGAAATGTCCTGGGTCCCCACAGCGCCAACAGGCCGGCCCAGACTTTACCGCCGCCCTGGCGGCAGGAAGCGGGTCAAGCGATTGACGTGGAGAGAGCGGCATTGAACTTTGTGGAGTGAAGAAGTGAATAACCCATGGTGTTCCTCAGGGCTCCGTTCTGGGACCTAAACTATTTATTATGTACATTAATGATATTTGTGAAGTCCTTAACAAATTGCAATGTATCCTATTTGCTGATGATACTAGTTTGTACGTTTCGGGAAAAGATCTTGAGCTGCTTTTGAATTTAGTAGAAACCGAACTTAAGAGACTCAGAAAATGGTTTGAAGTAAATAAACTTTCTATAAATCTGCAAAAAACTAAATATATTGTATTTGGAAACAAGGTAGTAAACAAACTATGTCGACTCAAAATTGGGGAGGTAGAAATTGAAAGGGTGTATGTAATAAAGTTTTTGGGAATTAATATTGATGATAAGTTAAATTGGAAAGTGCACATAAATATATTAAAGACTAAAATTTCAAAACTTATTGCCATACTGTGTAAAATAAAAACCTTTGTGAATCAAAACGCATTATATATATTGTATAATTCCCTCATCTTTCCATACCTTAGCTATTGTGTGGAAATATGGGGGAATACTTATAAAACTAATATACAACCTATTTTTTTATTACAGAAGAAAGCAATTAGAGTGATTAGCTATGCTGAATATCTTGCCCCAACAAATACACTTTTTATTAGATTCAATATATTAAAACTCCATGATCTTGTTGATGTTTACACAGCAGTTGTGATGTACAAGGCTCACAATTTTATGCTTCCTCACTGTTTACAAGAGATGTTTCGAATCAGAGAATCTAGATATAGCCTCAGGGGAATTGATTTGTTACAAAAACCCATGGCGAAGAGTAATATTAAGAGGAGGTGTTTATCAGTTAAAGGAGTTGATTTATGGAATAGTCTTCTTATTCAACTTAAGAGCTCTAAAACTATTAATGCATTTAAGAAAAAATATAAGTTAAACATTATGGAAAAGTATAGAACACTTGAATGAAGAACATTAGAAAAGTAAGCGAAAGTGGATGCATGGTATAATTTTGATTGTTAAAGTTTAAGTTCTCTGTTTACATGTTATCATTTTTGGTATAAGAGAAACCGTATAATTGTGTCATCTTTGGACATAGTGTTTTTGTTGTAAAAGGGGTTGGGCAAAATAAGTCTCGACTTCAGCCTAAACCCCTTCGGTCAGGTATTATTTAGCATTTAAATTCCTAAGGTACTTACTTTGTATTTATCTTTCTAATGTATTTAAATTTTCTTTTCTTTCTCTATTTGTTTAATTGTTTTATGTTTGTTTTTTTCATTGTATAATGTACAGGATTTTTTGAATTACATATGACCTAAGATAAAATTGTTCAAAATGACAGAAGAAATAAATACTACTACTACTAAAAGAACCCAGGGGTCGAGGTCCCTCCCTTGGGAGGAGCCCTGGGCGAGGCTGTTGGCTCCGCCGGATAACCCGTCTTCCAGCGTGGCGCTGGCTTCGGCAGGAGCCCTCCACGTGACCTGGGGAAAGGGACAGGTTTGGGTTGAGAGTGAGAAGGAGGAAAGAGAGAGAGAGAGGCAGATGGTAAGGGGTCGCCGGCCCCCGGGCACGCCACCATCTGATCTTCCGCCAACTGGATGGCCTGGTCCAGTGATGTCGGGCGGTGGCACTGGACCCACTGTGCAGTCCCTTTCGGTAGCCTGGCCACGAACTGCTCCAGCACCACACGATCGATCACCTCCTCGACGTCGCTGTCGTCGGCCATCAACCATTTGCGGCAGGAGTCCCGGAGCTGCTGGGCCATCACGAAGGGTCTGCCGGCCTCTTCCAGGGTTAGGGTCCTGAACCGCTGTCGATGTTGCTCCGGGGTCCGACCGACCCGCTGGAGGATGGCACGCTTGAGGTCCTGGTAGACCAGCAGATTTAGGACTGGCAGTTGGTGTGCAGCTATCTGCGCTTCCCCAGACAGCAGAGAGATAAGCCGCATTGGCCAGTCCTCCATGGGCCATCCCCGGTCCTCAGCCGACTTCTCGAATAGGTCCAAGAACGCCTCTGGGTCGTCCTGGGATCCCATCTTGTTGAGAGGCAGAGGAGGTGAATGGTCTTTGGTTGAGGGGATGGCCCGAACGCAATTTGATTATAAGAAGGATTTATAAGGTAAGACATGTCTTTGTTAGTAGCATGTTAGCAGCATGTTATTGTTGCATAAACTTGTAGCTACTAGTTAAACTGGTGCCAGACTAAAATGTACGTTATGAAATGTGATTGGAGTAAAACATGAAGCCTAATGCTAAATGTATATACATAAAAACATATGTTTGATAATTAAACAGCACGATAAGGAAGGCTCGTATGATTGTGAATATTATGTTTAGACTTGTGTTTATTGTGTTTGTGGATATCTGCTCACACGAAGGTATGTATAATTATGTAAGAATATGCGATCGAGCCGGACCAAAAAACTATGAAACGTTATATAATATAACGTTTCATAGTTTGGTCCGGCTCGATCGCATTCAGTAAATGTTTGCATGCGCTGAGTTTGAGTCACGCGCGCTGTGGGTTTGAAAAGCAAAACAAACCAATCATTAGGCTTTATGGTTTTACTCCAGCAATCTCATCTCATAACGTTGTAACGAATGGAAACGTTTTAAGTAACATGATAATCCATATAGTTTTCTCTAATGTAGTGTTACTGAACTTTTTCGTGATTTATAGGCTGCCTAGCTGCTACAGGCTATTGTTATTATTTCATGCAGCCCTACATATGCCTGCACAACATATATTGGGAGTTCATATATGTAGTATATGTATGTATTTAGTAAATTTCATAATTTGAACCAGACAAATCTAAAATAGTTTCTCCTAATATCAGCATGTTCACAGCTGTTTTTTTGTTTTCTAAAAAAGGTTTTTACAGGGACCAGCACTGATGAGTCCAGCTGACATTCACGTGAGTCTCTGTACATGAACATGGTGAAAAATCAAACACCTTGGAGATGACAGGTATGTAACCTATATGTTTTAGGAAAGGCACAAAGCTGTGTGACTGTCCAAGTCTCTGTCTTTAGATCAGTGTGTTTTACTAATGTGCTTTTTTGTCTTTGGTTGTGTATCTTTTTGATTGTGTTGTAAATAACTTGGTTGTGTTGTAAATAAATCCAAACCATCTAAAAGCCATTCTTTTTTAAGTCTCTCCTCCTTCTTTGTGCAAGGCTTCTCACAATGACAGCACCTGATAGCACCTTATAGGGCTATTAGGGGAGGGCCTTTGTCTTTCTCAGGTGTGAAAACACTATATACTAATGGGTTGTTCACGCCCCTCCGCATAAAGCTTTCTTACACAAAACACGTCTTACAAATTTTAAGTCAATATATTGTAGGGGTGGAACGGTACATGTATTCGTATCGAACCGAAACGGTACGGGCGTCACGGTTCGGTGCACGAATTTGCACGTAGAATACACGGTACAAAAACGCGCGCGCGCGAGAGAGAGAGAGAGAGAGAGAGAGAGAGAGAGAGAGAGAGAGAGAGGCGCGATGAACATTGTGTGTGTCTGCGCGCGCGTGTGCGAGAGAGAGGCGCGATGAACAGTCAGTGTGTCTGTGTGTGTGTGTGTGTGTGTGTGTGTGTGTGTGTGTTTGCGCGCGTGCGAGAGAGATCTCTCTCGTGCGCGATCCAACAGTGGAAACATAGGCCTACTCCGTCATTTTTTCATACAGGACATCATTAAAACTGCAAAGTGTTTACTGTTTACTTTTGTGTACACTTGCAATAAAACACAACATTGTGCTTTTGTCACACTCTAAACTCTTGTCAAACTGTAACCTACAAATGTTAACAAAAGTTTTTAAAGGTAGTATTATTTTATACGGAAATCAATTATTTATAATTCAGATGAGAATAAAATAGGGTTAACTAAAAATGAAGGAAAACAAATATATTGATCTGAAAGGGCAAATTAATTTTAAATTCATTCAGGTACAATTACCAAACATATCTCAAGGTCTTTTCAACTTTTTAATAATTTAATAAATAAACTAATTATATAAAACTCCTGTCAGTGCACTACAAGTAAACTGGTTCTATGCCTTTATTAATAAAACTTATTTAAAAAATACAAGGCTTAAGACATTTATAAAAATGCCTTCTGCATTTTTGTTTTGCTTTTCACTCCACTGTACCGAAATCGTACCGAACCGTGACGTCTGAACCGAGGTATGAACCGAACCGTGACTTATGTGTACCGTTCCACCCCTAATATATTGTCTTATCTGAATGAGTAGTCAGGATGATTTTCACATAGTTTTGAAGCAAATATTCTAGGCCACATGATACAATTTTCAAAATTCTTGTGAAGAAATAATTAGTATGGTTCTTATGACCTTATTTCAGTGAAAATGTTTTTTTGTTTTTTTCACAAACCACGCATAAACGTCATTATCTCAAAACTAAAAACTTGTACATACATGCTGCTGACATATTACTGTAGCAGAGTTTGTGCTGAATACAGTGTAATCAGACTTTAGCCATGAAAATGTCACAAGTAACAGAAATAAGCACAAATGTCAGAGCATTTCAGAACACCTCCAGGACCCAGAAAACACCTCAGACCTCAGAGGGTTAATGTTTATTAGTGCTGTTGAATGGGTGTCTATCCATTACAGTTAACCAAACAACTTAGCATTCACATTAAACTAACATACATATCCAATGCAGACAGCCCATATGTTCTTAAAAACCAAAGTGATGCCTTTGGTGAAAAGACCCTCTAAACTGTAAGGACTTCGCAAGTCATATTTGGGTGGGGTTCACTGTTTGATACACATACACTCAGATATTAAACTGACTGAAGCTTGAAAGCATGTTTAGACAATGTCCTTCTATTTCATTGTCCACATAAAGCATGTTCTACTCAGGCGCCCACACACACACACACACACACACACACACACACACACACACACACACACACACACACACACACACACACACACACACACACACACACACACACACACACAGTGAAATAGCTTGGTAGATTTAACATTTTGCCACAAGTAACTTCATTACGTTGTACACCAGATTTAATTTACCTCTCCAACCTTGGTGAGTGGGCCGAGCTCTGGACTAGTCTGATTCGGGTGGCTGACGGCTGTATGGATGCACTTGCTCTCAGTGGTCGGCTGTAGAAAATGAAGCAGAGACAAAGGACAATAAAGAGAAAGTCCTGGGAACATGATACTAGAGAGGATATTTGACATCTGAATAAAAAATAAAACCATTCTACTGTTGACAGAAAGAAACCTTGCTTTAAAACTCACTGACACCTTTTCTGATATTAATGGAGTAAGATTGTTATTAAAATGTATCTTTTGTGAAGATATACCTCTTCAGTATCATTAATTGTGGATGGGGGGTTTGTGATACCGCAAATCTTGGGAGCCATTTCATCATCAAGGCCCTGTAAACACAGCATTTAATGACTTAATTGTTTTTGTTCAACCAGTCTGTAATGGTCAGTATCATCTTTTCTATGGTGTGCTGGGTAGGTTGTGCTAACAAACTGCTAACAAAAGCTATAACAATCATGTTCCAGAAACCTGAAGCTAGATGGAAAATATACAGTATTTTGGTATGTGAAATGTTCTATGGTTAAAGCATCTCTAATATGAGAACTATCAATTTCACAAAATCAAATTTGGATCACCTTGCATCTCCATGGCCAGTCTGAGTCACCATAATCATAGGTGATCTCCTCTCCTGGACTTATGCCTCGAACTGCAAACAAACAGAGATGGGGCTTCCCTTGCACAGTGAGGTACTTCATCTTGGCATTAGGGTTTATATGGCTGTCATTCACAAGCCGGCCTAGTGACGAATCCTCTTTTGCTGCATCAACACTACAAAAACACAAGTAACATTTTCAAAAATATTAGTTTTATACTAATGCAACGTAAATTAACCTGACGTGAGAAAAGAGAAAAAGACTCATAATTGTGATTAGATTAACCAGTAACATATACGTACCACCACATTTTTCCATTAAAATGGAACTCGAACATAAACACTTTGAGATGGTCATGGTAAATTCTCTGTCTCCTCTCACATTCTTGCTTGTTTATTAGATCACCTCTGTATTCCAATAGAAAGTCTCCTTTTTCAAATGGTACAGAGGTGAAGATGCCGCGACCTAATTCATCAAAGACAAAACAACAAATAAGAGGCAAAAAGTGATAAATATTAAAGTTGAATCTGATTAAACAATCAGAAGATTCAACTTACCTTTTTCAGCATTGATGTACTTGATGTCAAGTCCCACTTTGTCACTTTCAGCAGTAACATAAAATCTTGCATCGTCCTTTGGATTAATGCGTCTACGCCGCTGCATGTTTACTGTTTTCAAATGTCACAGCCTAAATTGCCAAAAGTTATTGTCAGGATTACAATGTTCACTGGGACAAGCATGATCAGAAAACTAAAGTCTGGGTAAATTAGTAATGTACATTATTATGTATCTGTACAGAAGCCAAATGATGTGCTAATAACTGCACTTTATCGTATAATCAACTTTATGCTTTAATCACGAAGAATCAGGTAATCGTTATCTTACCAGCTCGCAGGAATGCCGCGTTTGGTATGATTGTAATCAGCAAAATCGAATAAGATCGAATCATTAACCCAAAATGCGATATGATGCATGTTTTTATTAATACCAATTTAAAAGTTTTATTTTACTAAAGTTTTATCTTCTTCGCACATGATCCGGAGGGCGTGTATTTTTGCAAACACAGAAGTTTGCCGCCACGCCTCCTCCCAAACGATTGGATCAGGCACGTAAGAAGGTGTGTTTCTAGCCTCTTCAAAACCTGGAGCACCACATCGTTCTTGGCAGTTTTTTCTACGCCAGAGAGAGAGATCCAAACTTCCCTGCGAACTCCAGTCGGAGTTCCGAGTCGTTTTTCTACTTTGTTTTAATCTAAGTTCTTTTTTTTCTTTCTACCTCAGTTTGATAATTCTCCGCCGTTCAGTGTAGTCACGAACGAAACGAGTTTAAGATTAATCATCTCTCGTACGGGCCGCAGCTGAAGCGATCGCAAACATCTGTCTCCTACCGGAATACGCTCCAGACGCTCCGACCACGCTTCCTTTGTGACGCAGCTGCACAAAAAGGGGCCATAAAAGCAAGTAACGTACAATCTAAATTAAGTGCTGTTTAATTAAGGTTGTCTAGATACGCCGAAGAAAGCCTTTGGGTCTCGTTTTGAATTGTTTGAACTGTTCTCTCTTTTCTCTCTCTCTCTCTCTCTCTCTCTCTCTCTCTCTCTCTCTCTCTCTCTCTCTCTCTTTCTCTCTCTCTCTCTCTCTCTCTCTCTCTCTCTCTCTCTCTCTCTCTCTCTCTCTCTCTCTCTGCGCATGTGCGAGTGTGGGTGGAAGAGTGGAGCGTGTTGCTTGAGCGAGCGAAAGAAGCTGTTCTTTTTTTCAATTTTTTCTTTTCTTGTTTTTCCCCCTTTTTTGTGGTAAATTTAGTATTTTCTAGTAAAGATTGTTGTACTTTTCGCCGCTCGCGGCTTTGTCGCGTGACGGTATGGACCCTGCACAGGTGGACCCGCACGTGTCGATGCGAAATGGGTGCAGGTGCGTGCCCGAGCTCGGCGTTAGCGTGGAGGATGTACTCGTGGTGGTGGGAGAATTGATCGGTTTTGAGAATATTCTCTCAGCATCTCGAATGAATAAAGCGATTGTAGTGTTTTTAAAATCGGAGCAGTTAGTGAACCAGCTGACAGAGAGCGGGATTTGGATTAGTGAAAGTTTTGTGCCTGTGACTCCTTTAGCGGCTCCGGCCACTAAAGTGACAATTTCCAATATTCCACCTTTCATCTCAAATGACGCCATTACTAAGGAGTTAATTAGATATGGAAAAATTGCAAGTCCAGTTAGAATGATCCCGCTGGGATGTAAAAACGCGGCATTGAAACACGTTCTTTCTTTTAGGCGGCAGGTTTTAATGTTTCTCACTTCTCCTGAGCGCACGTTAGAGATCTCGTTCCGTGTGAGTCATGGAACAAGTTCATATATGCTGTACGCCAGTACCGACAACCTTAAGTGTTTCGAATGTGGAAATTTAGGCCACAAACGTTTCTCTTGCCCTCACAAGAAAGAGGATAATGAACAGCGTTTGCCTGTCGATTCAACGGAGAGCGGATCGTCCAAAGATAATGACAGTTCGGATATCGTGGAAAATACAACCACACGAAAGCAAGCGACAGTGAAAAGGCCTGCTAAGCGAGTCATCGGGCACAATGAGGTGAGTGAAAGCGATGATGGTGAGGGTGATGGTGAGAAAGCTGGATGCAGTTATGCTGTTGTCAAACATTCAGTTCGTGAAGTTGATGTGGATAACAGTAAGAATGTGACTCAGACAGATGTACAAGCAGAGGAAGGCTCAGCAGATGAGTTGGATGGAATGTCTCAATGTACTGAGGATAGCATGAAAGATGATGACCAATGGTTGGAAGGAGCAGAGGGGTCAAAAGTGTTGAAAGAGGATTTGTATAACGTGGCTCAAATCAGTGAATTTCTTGACGAAACAAAGGGTAGAAAAGTTGAAGTAAGTGATTTTTTTCCGGACTTGGAGAAGTTTATAACATCTGTTATGTGGGCAAGGAGACATAGTAATTATGAAGAGCTTTCACAGAAGAAGCGCTTTAGATTAAAAAAACACATCACTGCAATCCGACAAAAAAGTAAGACAATAGAGAAAAAAGGGGGAAAAAAATCTAATTAATCACTATGGGTAATACGTTTTTCTTCTTGTCTGCTTTCTTTTTCTCTCTTCTTCTAATGGACACTTTACGGGTGGGATCCTTGAATGTTAATGGGATGAGGGATAGGAAGAAGGCAGAAACTATCATAGAATTTATCAGGTTGAAAAATTTGGATGTGATTTTCCTGCAAGAAACTCATAGTGATGTGAATAATGAGGTTGACTGGCGACTGTGGTGGGGTAGTGAGTGTGTTCTTACTCATGGGACTAACCTGAGTGCAGGAACTGCGATTTTTTTCTCTCCTAGCATTAAAGTTAGAATTCTGTCCAAAAAAGAAATTGAGCCAGGGCGGTTATTGGCTGTTAGAGCTGAGATTAATGGTCTGTTTTTTGTGTTTGTTAATATATATGCACCTAATACCGGATCTGATAGGATAAATACTTTTAATACTTTGAAGTTTTTTTTAGAACAACAGCAGGTTAATGATTTGATTATTTTAGGAGGGGATTGGAACTGTACACTTGATCCTTCTTTTGATAGAAATGGAGAAGAACCTAATTTTCTGTCACCTACTGTTTTAGCTAATATTTTTGAAACGTTTAACTTCACAGATAGTTGGAGAGAAAATAATCCATTGATTAGACAATATACTTGGGTAAAGGTGAATGAGGGGAGAATTTCAGCTGCACGTTTAGATAGATTGTATGTATCAAACAATATGAAAAACAGAGTTGTACATACAGCTATTGTCCCCACATATTTTTCTGATCACAAGCTTATTACGGTTGATTGCACTTTGATACATAGAAGAAATAAGAATTCATATTGGCATTTTAATGTAAAGTTACTGCAAGACAAGTTTTTTTGTGAATCATTCAAGTACTTTTGGGAAACTTGGAAAAGTGAAAAAAGTAGATATGAAAATGTCATTCTTTGGTGGGAAATTGGTAAAACGCATATAAGGGAATTTTGCCAACAATATACATCTTACTCAACTTTGTGTTTGAAATCAACCTTGCAATGGATTGAGAAAGAAATTCTAGTCATTGAAGAGAACATGATGAGAGATCTTGCTGCTAACTTACAAGAGTGGACTGACAAGAAATTAAAGTTGAGTTCTATTCTAAATGAGAAAGTTAAGGGTGCTCTTGTGAGGAGCAGGTTTTTATCTTTGAAAGATATGGATGGCCCTACTTCTTTTTTTTTTAACTTGGAACATAAGAGTGTACAAGAAAAAAAAATGTATAGTTTGAAAAACAGTAATGGTCATGATACAAGCGATCCTGTAGAAATGCGAAGATTGGCAGTGGATTTTTATTCTAAGTTATATTCTGCTGAGAACACAGATGAGAAGAGTCAAAATGAACTTTTACAGAACCTTCCCTGTTTAACCGCTGAAGATAAACAGACTTTGGAATCAGAACTTACTTTCGAGGAATTAAGTGCTGCAGTATCAGGACTTGCCTCAGGTCGTACCCCGGGTATAGATGGCCTCCCTGGCGAGTTTTACAAGCACTTCTGGACTTTACTTGGAACTGACTTCTATGAAGTACTACAAGAAGTTTTTCGTATAGGTATGATGCCTAAAAGTTGTCAACGAGCAGTTTTAACCCTACTTCCTAAGAAAGGTGATCTTACTTTATTAAAGAACTGGAGACCTGTTGCAGTTTTATGTTCAGAATATAAATTAATATCAAAATGTTTGGCTAGCAGGTTAAACAAAATAATGCACAGAATTATACATAAAGATCAATCCTATTGTATTAAAGACAGATATATCTCTGATAATTTGCATTTATTACGTGATGTTATTGATTATGCTTTAAAAAATAATGTTGACATAGGAATTTTATCTTTGGATCAGGAAAAGGCTTTTGATCAAGTTGATCACCAGTTTCTTTTCAGTGTTTTAAAGGCTTTTGGTTTCGGAAACAAATGTGTTGCTATGATCAAATTGTTGTACAATAATGCCACATGTATGATAAAAATGGCGGGTGGACTAAGCGTTCCTGTTAAAGTACAAAGAGGCATAAGACAGGGATGCCCACTCTCAGGTCAGCTATATAGTTTGGTCATTGAGCCTCTTCTCTGTAAATTGAGAGAAAAGTTAACGGGATTGCAGATAAGTGTTCCAAACTGTAATGATTGTGTAAAAATCTCAGCATATGCTGATGATATTACTGTGTTTTTAAGAAATGGGCATGATGTTCAAGTTTTAACAGATATTTTGGAGAGTTATGGGAAAGCTTCATCCGCCAAAGTAAATTGGGATAAGAGTGATGCCCTATGGTGTGGAGTGGGTTATAATGGTCCGAGACTTCCAGCTAGATTACAGTGGAGAAGGGATGGGTTAAAGATTTTAGGGGTATTCTTAGGAAGAGAGGAATATAAGAGACAGAATTGGGAGGGCCTGTTGGAAAAGGTGTGTGCTCGGTTGTCTCACTGGCATTGGCTGCTGCCCCAGCTATCGTACAGGGGAAGAGTTTTGGTGTGCAACAACCTTGTAGCCTCATCCTTATGGCACAAAATGACTGTCTTAGAACCCCCTGAGGAATTAGTGGAAAGTGTCCAAAAATGTCTGGTGAATTTTTTCTGGTCCGGTCAGCACTGGCTTAGAGCATCTGTGTTATATCTGCCTAAACAAGAAGGAGGCCAAGGATTGGTGGACATTAAAAGCAGAATAAAGACTTTTAGACTTCAGACAGCAAAAAGACTGCTTTATGGGAAAAATGTAAGCTGGGCTGGAGTAGCCTGTGCCCTCCTAAGAAAAGCGGGCAGTATGGGGTTAGACCGACATCTTTTTTTAATGGACATTCAAGGGGTTGATTTGTCTGGATTAACTCCGTTTTATCGATCCATGTTGAAAGCCTGGGAAATATTACATGCATCAAGGAATCTCCAGGATGTGCAAGGCCTTTGGAAGAGAGAAGAACCCCTGTTGCACAATCCTGTTGTGGACTTAAACATTTTGAAGTCATCAACAATGAGGACTGTTTTAAGGAATGCTGGAATAACAAAGATTGGACATTTAATAACAACAAATGAATGGATGTCTGCTGAGATGCTGGCCACTAAGCTGGGTGTGAGGTCAATTCGTCTGACACAGAGACTGTTGAATGAGCTTTTTGAATGTTTGCCAGTGGAGTTTAAACCTGGATTGGAGAAATCAAATGAAGATACAGATGACTTTTTCCCACAGTTAAAAATTGCACCAGCGTTTAAGGATTTTCAAGAAAGGGAAGGGTCTTTGCTTACCTTCAAGACTCCCGAAATAGAACTTTTCAGTGAAACAGGGAAACAAGCACTGTATATCACATGCGTCAAAGTCTCACACATGAACTTTTTAGAGGGACTAAAAGAATCTAAATGGCAGGACAATTTTGGTTCAAGAACTTCCCCTAAAGGTAGCTGGAGGTCCTTGTACAAACCTCCCATTGAAAAAAGGTCTGGGGACCTTCAGTGGAGAATTGTGCATGGTATAATAGCTACAAACAGATATAGAGCACACATTGATCCACAGGTAGGGGAGGGGTGTCTATTTTGTGGGCAAACAGAAACTGTTTTACATTTATTTTTTTACTGTGGCAGACTTGAAGCTTTGCTATCTCAAATAGAAGATTGGTGTAGTATTTTAGGAGAAGTGTTCTCACCTGTACTTTTTATTTATGGACCCAAATATAGCAAAACTAGGAAGCAGATCCATGTGATGCTTAATTTTTTGTTTGGGCAGGCCAAAATGGCAATATGGCTGTCACGCAAAAGTAAATTAAATGGTGTGGGGTCAACTGATGCAGTGGCTATTATAAAGGGTTTAATCAAATCAAGGTTAAAGGTGGAATATGCGTATTATCAGCTGATTAAAGACATGGAATTCTTTAAATATACTTGGGGAGTAGAAAAGTGTTTATGTGAAATTTGTATTGATGGTTCTCTGCAAATTAATATTTAGGGGTTTTTCCCGCCTTAAACAAAGATTGAGTTTTTTTTTTTTTTTTTTTTTTTTTTTTTTTTTTTTTTTTTTTTTAACAGTGGAGAGGAGAGGAAAAAAAAAGAAAAAAAAAGAAGGGAAATTGTATGTAGATGGTTTTTATAATTATTTATTGTAATGAAATAGTGTGGTTGAGTTTCTTTTGTGTGTAGGTTTTATGGTATTTTTTTTTACGAAAAACTGTACATTAAAAGGATTGTTAAAGTCAAGTCAAGTCTCTCTCTCTCTCTCTCTCTCTCTCTCTCTCTCTCTCTTTCTCTCTCTCTCTCTCTCTCTCTCTCTCTCTCTCTCTCTCTCTCTCTCTCTCTCTCTCTCTTCAATATTTCGTATTGCAATCCTTTTTGTTAATCGTTGTTTTTTTTCTATGCATATTTACTCCTGCGTGATTTAAGTAGTTTATGTAATCTTTAGTTTGTTTTATTAAGCTCTATAATCCTTTGAATTGAATCTGTCTCATTGTTCCATAAACTTGAAGTCAATGAAAATGCCGATCTTATGTTCCAAAGCTCTACTTGATTTATATTAAAATATCTAAAGTGCCTTACACGAAAGTATCATTTCTGGTGGCCACAGAAAGGGTATTTTTGATGTTTACAGGCCAGGTAAACAGCCAGTGCATAACAATTTAATTTGAATCACATGGAAATTTACCCTGATAACTGATAAGATTTTGCCGACCTATATTAATAATTACTACGAAAAATCGTGTTAATTATTCATATACACTGATAGGTCTAGCCTATTCCTTGTTTGGTATAGTTTAATTTGTGTAGTCGTAATGCATATTCATCAGCTGATGAATACTATTCCCCATTTAAGCTAATAATTTCCCCAAAGATAGTCATTGTCGCTACACAGCGTTGAGCGATGTAGCCAATCACAGACATATGTGTTGAATTTCTTGAACGCAATGGCCATTCAGAAGCATTTAAGATAGAATCCCCTCACCGCTCAAAACTGACTTTTTGTACAGAGCTGAATTTTGTATGCTGGCAAATCCTCTAATTATAACAAACAAACTGTATGAAAGATTCATTGTGCAGTCAGCTTAATTGATAATAACAGGGATGTGTGAGATCACGATGAACTGATGTCCGCTTTTTAGGAATTATTAAGTCATGCCAAACCATGCATGCAGTAGCTGCTTGCTTTTATGTTATAACAGTGAGAAGCGAATTAAAATTAGAAAAAATAATGGGACAAAAAGAAATCAAGGGACATTTAAAATAAATAAACATTTACGATTAATTGCGATCAATTGCGAGTTAACTATGACATTAACCCTAAGAGGTCTGAGCTGTTTTGGGGCTCTTTCTGTGTTTTGATATGCCCTGACATTTGTGCTTATTTCAGCTACTTAAAACATACCATTTGCCAACATATACATTTGCTGTATTCAGCACAAACTCTGCTACAATAATATGTGAGCAAAATGGATGTACATGTTTGCATTTTATAGAAAAAAAAAAAATATGCGTGGTTAGTACGTTTTGGGAAAAAAAATGTCACCGCAATAAGGCCATTTAAGGCAAGGCAAGGCAAGTTTATTTATATAGCACATTTCATACACAATGGTAATTCAAAGTGCTTTACATAGGAGAAAATAAAATAATCAAAACAAATAAGAATAATTAAAACATTTTAGAATAAAAAATAAAATAAAGTACAGTAAAAACAGTCGGACGAACAGTGGCACAGTGCTCATTCAGTAAATGCACAGCTAAACAGAAGTGTTTTGAGTCTGGATTTGAATGTGACTACTGTAGGAGCACATCTGATCTCTTCTGGAAGCTGGTTCCAGCTGCGGCTGGCATAGTAGCTAAAAGCAGACTCTCCTTGCTTAGAGTGAACCCTTGGTATTTCTAACTGATGTGATCCTAATGATCTGAGTGATCTGTTGGGTTTATATTCAGTGAGCATATCTGCAATATATTGAGGTCCTAGCCCATTGAATGATTTATATACCAGTAATAATACTTTAAAATCAATCCTAAATGTAACTGGGAGCCAGTGTAAAGACCTGAGGACTGGTGTGATATGTTCATATTTTCTGGTTCTGCTCAGAATCCTAGCAGCAGCGTTCTGTATGAGCTGCAACTGTCTAATGGTCTTTTTAGGAAGGCCAGTGAGGAGTCCATTACAATAATCCACCCTGCTGGTGATGAAAGCATGCACAAGTTTCTCTAAGTCTTGACTGGAAACAAAGCATCTAATTCTTGCAATATTTTTCAAATGATAGTGATTTTTCAAATGATATTTAACACATACTGACATTTTTTTTTTACATTTTTAGTCATTTAGCTGACGCTTTTATCCAAAGCGACTTACAATTGCTATATTTCAGAGGTCGCACGCCTCTGGAGCAATTAGGGGTTAAGTGTCTTGCTCAGGGACACATTGGTGTCTCACAGTGGATTCGAACCCAGGTCTCTCACACCAAAGGCATGTGTCTTATCCACTGCTCCATCACCACCCCATACTGAATAGTTGTCCACAATACTTTTGAGTTACTATTCTTGTAGGCTAGAATTTTTACTTCAAAATGAAGTGACAATCATTCTGACCACACTTTCAGAAAGATCAATATAACAATTTGAATTTCTTACATCAGTTTTTGGGTCAGCAGTGCTGTATGCGTGGGAGTGTTAATGCCCATGAATATTAATGTGATTTACACCTGGGAAGACTAAAGACACTCCCCCAATGTCTAATGGCCCATCAAGGTGCTGTGAGGCAGCCTGAACTAAGAATGATTCACTGATGAATAAAAAGTTAAAAAGAACAGCATTTATTCAAAATATGTTCTTAGGAAAGATTTCTAAAGACTTAAAGTCATTCATATCACTTAACACATCCTTTCAACAAAAAAAAAAACAAAAAACATAAAAAGACCAAACTTGTTTTTTTTATATAAATATATATATAAAATATTGCTTATATAGTGCTTATATATATATATATATATATATATATATATATATATATATATATATATATATATATATATATATATATATATATATATATATATATAAAGTGCATTCAAAGAATCCTAAAAAAACTATCACAGGTTAAAAAAAATTAAGCAGCACAACTGTTTACTACGGAGCCCCTAAAGGGACCTTGGCAAAAATAAAAAAATAAAGACTATCGCGTGCGCACGCGAAATGTATCGCGTGCGCACGCGATAGTATCTCCTGCGCACGCGATAGTTTCTCGTGCGCACGCGATACGTTTCAACGCGACACGTTACAATTTCCGGTTTGCGTTTGCGTCACTGTCATTACTATGAGGAAAACAAGAGCATGGATGTCCAAGTTTAAAATTATCCTCTAGATTAAAAAAGTTGGTTACAATGCGAACAATAAATCCTTATTTTTAAGGAATTGGTTTAACAGGGATATTAATCATCTTATGAATATGTTTGATAATTATGGAAATATTTTAACACACAAACAATTTATGCGAATCCATAGTTTTCCTGTGCATTTTAAAGAATTTAATTCTGTCATTAAAGCTATTTCCCATACTCTGATTCATCTTATCAAAGCTATATTCAATTTAACGCCACATTAAAAATTAATCCAAAATTAATTTTAAATGGCATTGAATTGATTGATTAAAAAATGCAATAATAGACATATTTGTACAATATTTCAAATACAAAATAAAATAGCGCCTAGAGGAATTATTTTTTTTTGGAACTCTATTATTGATAATATTAATTGGAAGACTGCTTGGTTAATCCCCTTTAAATATTGCATTCATAATAAAACCAAAGAAATACATTTTAAAATTTTGCATACAATCAGGGGCAGATAATGTTTAACGCAGGTGCTGAGGGGGTGCTAGATCATTGACAGGGGGAGCAGCGCAATTAGTCTATATTGTATATAAATAGCTACTATTATTAAATGAGCAAAACTTCAATATTTAATATTCAATTATTTTAATTATCACAAATAAAGTTTCAATTTTACTACATTGAATAAGCTCAACATTCAGCATTCAATCAAATATATTTAAAGATTTATTATTTATAATGTTATTTCAACTAGGCCTACATAATATCTCGTTATACATAAAAAATGTGCGTGTGCAACAGAGTATTTCTTTTCGTTTGGAATAGTTTCGTTTAAAGATTTAGTTGCAAGCTTTAAATATTTCTCATGTCTGAGGCATATTTCGGTTAATTTATGATGAGATGCGCTCAAGTTCACGTGCACTGCAAGTGACCGCGCCCTCATGATTATATTGTCTGCTATATTTGCTTCTTATTTATAAAATCCAGGCAATTGGTTGATTACTATTTTTATTTTTTTAATTAAGATACAATTTATACAAAACGAAATTCACTTTAAAGAAAGGCTTTCTACAAATCACAACGTAGGCTAATGAGTTAAAATTATGTATGACCAGTGTTGGGAAGGATACTTTTAAAACGTATTTCGTTACAGAATACATGCCCCAAAATGTAATTTGTAACGTATTCCGTGACTCAATCTGAGTACTGTATTCTGAATACTTGGATTACTTCCGTATTAAATTGCATTTTATAAGTGTAGGAATGCGGAATGGTGATGCGGTGGTGACGCGTTGTAATATGTAGGGATGGCGCTGCCAATAAAGCACCTAAAAGCTGTCACAAAGAACCGGCAAAAGTATTGATTATGAATATGTAAAATATAGCAAGGAGATATTTTAATTGTTTATTAATAAATAAGTGTTTTCTGTCTGTGTCACTGTCGCCTGCAAAGATGAAGTTGACGATGCTGACTCGCGATCTTTGCAGTAAGCTAGTGAACGCGCCAGAGAGAAATGCGCATTTCATAAGGATTACATAAGCAGAACGCAGTCTGTTTTGTTTCGTTTTGAATTATTCTGTTTAAATGTAGACATGTTTGTGACTGTAAGGCAAGAATAATCTTACACTAAGTTTCGGTTCATAAGAGACAAGCTCCAGTTCACACGCCGGCGCCTCGATGTCGTGAAATATTTAGCCTACTTCTTATTTATTAAATCAATTGGTTGATGAAACATTTATTAAAATTAAGATACAATTAATACAAAACGAAATTCCCTTTAAAGAAAGGCTTTGTGCTTTCTGTTTGAGGTCTCTGCGTGAAAGTTTTAAAGCAGTCTTTTAGTGCCGCTTTCAGAGTGGTCACGTTCGTAACATTGTTTTTTCCTCATAAATGCGAACGCGAAAAAAATAATAAAATGTAGCTATATTTTATGTTCTGTGGAGAGCCAACCCTTCTTCATCCGGTGGGTAGTATTACTTTTGGTTTGAGCAGAGTGTAATTCACAGAAGTAGTTAAAGTCACGTTTTTGTGTCACGCATGTTTATTTCCCATATTAAATAGAAAACGCATCTGTAGACAGATATTTTTCTAATGTCTGGACTCCTTTATTACGGGAGTATATGGATATATAAACAGACGTTTTTTAAATATATTCGTATTAAATGCATTTTCTGAGAATTTCTATTTCAAGTTTTGAGTGCAAATGTCGCGTCCATAACGCTGGAATTGCTCAATTTTAAATTATTTATTTTTTGGTGTAGGTCTACATATTTTATAATGTTAACCTCAAATAATTCTTATAGTAATTTAAAGATGTGGTTGCATTGGATCTGGACGGGAAGGATAACTTACTTTAAGATGCTTCTTCAGGTTGGAGGTGGAGTCTTTGGACGCTGAAAGGAGCTGGTTGGCGTTGCACATTTAGGCTATATTTCGTTCTCCCTTCTCTTTCTTCAATGTGAAATGCTGTTTGAATTTCCAAGATAGAAACGCATTCTTGCCCTGGCTGGCTCTGGCTCTAGCTCCCGCTCCTCCTCTTCCGACTCCATTGTGATTAATCACGCAAACCGCGCATTTTTTTCGTTTTCACATTGGGGCTTCTGGGAAATGCTGAGTTGCCTTAATTTATTTAGCTAGAGAGTGAATAAACTCGTGAAACAGAGAAGTATCGTAATGTAATCCTTTGATTTCAACAATGTAACTGTATTCTAAATACCAACTATTTAAATTGTAACTGTAACAGAATACAGATACTCATAATTTGTATTCTGAATACATAATGCAGGTACATGTATTCCGTTACTCCCCAACACTGTGTATGACCCACTTCATGTCTCCCGATATCCTATCTTACTCATGCTGTTCACTTTTCATAATCAACATGGGGAAAAAAACATTATATTTAATGTTATACATAAATTTTATTTAATGGCTACAACACGTACAGTAGTAGGCCTACAGACTCTCTATTGTATTGCTGCACATTCATTTAATTCTGAATTTTGCACGTTGAAAGGAATTTTTTTGTGCATTGTAAAACATATCTGCAACATTTATCAAGTTCGCGGATAATTGTGCATGCATTTATTCATCATTATGATACCAAAATCATTATAAAGTAGGTTATACTACAAAAAATCAGATGAGCCCAGAATATAAACGCATATAGTCTTCCCAGGTTTAAATCGCATTATTATTCATGGGCATTAACACTCCCACGCATACAGCAGTAATGACCCAAAAACTGATGTAAGAAATTCAAATCGTTATATTGATCTTTCTGAAAGAGTGGTCAGAATGATTTTCACTTCATTTTGAAGTAAAAATTCTAGCCTACAAGAATAGTAACTCAAAAGTATTGTTCACAACTATTCAGTATGTGTTAAATGGCCTTATTGCGGTGACATTTTTTTCCCCAAAACGTACTAACCACACATATTATTTTTTTTCTATAAAATGCAAACATGTACATCCATTTTGCTCACATATTATTGTAGCAGAGTTTGTGCTGAATACAGCAAATTTATATGTTGGCAAATGGTATGTTAAGTAGCTGAAATAAGCACAAATGTCAGGGCATATCAAAACACCGAAAGAGCCCCCAAACAGCTCAGACCCCTAAGGGTTAATGTAACACTGTCCCCCTTTTCAAATAAAGAGAAAATGAAAAAGTACGTTTCAGACATAGTGCAAACATGCAATGTTCGAGAAAAGCTCATATTGGTGTAATCTTTGAGAGGTCTCATCCCAAAAACGTAAAACTTTGTGTTGGGATGACCCAGACATTCCTTTACTAAAATAAACTTTATGGAAGTCATCTTCAAGCTGTGAGTATGCTTCGACATGTAACTATATGTTAGATATTATAGTTGTTGTAGACTTGGAATTAAAGCCTCTTTTGTTTCCCCGTTATTATTTGATTTACGGGACCGGACACCAATTATCTTGCCAAGAAAGGTTTTTATTTTTATGTGTCAGGAGAGAAACTTCAAGATGTTGTATTCATGCCAGGTCTATGCATGTGCGTGTTTCTCTGAGGTAGTACAGTAAGATTGAGCTTTTATACACCAAAGATAGTCTTACAGCTTCCTTGTAAGGTAACAAAACATGTTGCTTTGAGCTTCTTAAAATTAGAACACATATGTAATATGTACACGTCATGCTTAAACATGGCGCAATCCACTTCCATATTAAGAACTAACCTTGGTGTATACATTAGTGGTACATTTGCATCAGTGGAAACATTCCTTTCCCTGCAAAGAACATGACAACTGTCTCAGTGAACAGTGCATACCTCTAAGCAAAATATAACTCAAGCAGCTCTCTGCTCAGCACACATGTACAAACACTGTCTGACTTCATAAAATTCATTACGAAATTATTGTGAAAATGAATAAAGAAAAATAATACAAAGAAAATAAAAAATAACATTAAACAGTATTTTTTTCAGTCTTCAGTCCCTCCACTGGAACTACGACAGTCAGTTCCACACCGTCACTCCACCAGTGGCCACCTAATGAAGCGATAGTGAGGAAAAGGAAAAGCAGACCAAAGAAAGATACGATAGAAAAACAAAATAAACAAAATAAAGATACAATGGAAACTTAAGGAAAACAGAAAAGGGAAAACACAAACAAAACAAACAAATAACCCCAGCCCATGTTATGTTCCCGTATACTATGTGCATTTTAACATCTATGTGTATGCATTTAAAATGAACCCCAATCATCTAAGAAAAGAAAAACTAATAAGTCTTCTGCCCGTGCTTGAACTCATTAATTAATTAACTCGTTAATTAATTAAATCCTTCAGTTCCGTGCTAAAACAATAACCAAAATAAACGTCGATGATAAAGGATCCTATCCCTTGGGGTTGAAAATCAGTAAGCGGATGTTCATTGTTTGTGAGGTTGTGTAGGATGTGTAAAATCTCTTATTTCACTCCGTATGTTCCATTCTCAGCTTTATCTATTTGTTATCAAAGGAACATTTCTAAAGTTATCTTTCATTTAAATAATGAATTCATTCATCCCCTGTTATCCAGACTTTTTTTGAATTGGCAAAAACAAAGTCTTCATCTTTAGACACCACCATGTATTGGAATTATCCAATAGCATGTCTAATGATCTGCAAAACTGAAAACTATGGTAGACATATTAATTCACAGATTCAGCCATTACAAATTCTGGATCCAAAACTTTAAAACAATGTTGTCCACAAGGCAACTAACAATTAAAATTAATTAAACAAATTAAAATTATTATTAATGTTTATGTTCTCTATAACGTTAACAACAATCACCCTCATGGTCTAAGATAGTTCTTGAAAACTCATTCCCATCAGCTCTTTTGTAAATAATCTCCCTTTCCTCAGGGTGTTCCGCCTGGCATAGTTATATCAAGTTATGCCACTTGTCACATCCAAGGAATGCGGTTCCCTATCGGTCAGTCACTACAACGTAGGTCATGACTGACCAATAGGAATCTCGCTAGAGAGGCCAATCTACTTCGAGTGAAACTAAAACAAGCCAATACACATTGGCGTGCAATCATTTGCAACAGCTGTGCAGCCTCGCAGCGCGGGTATTTAGCAGCAGCTGGTGTAATTGCACACTAGCTTTTTGCTTCGGAGCCAAACACTTCGATGTCTCTGCTTCAATTGAGTTTGAAATTCTACGAGCCTTTCTGGACCTCTCCTTCCCGGTGCGGGCGTGACAGCACGGCAGCGCGAGCAGTTTCACTTTCTCTCTCTTCCTTTTTTTGTTGTTTTGAAAAAAAAAAAAAACTGAGCAAACAAAAAGAGCTGTTTTAACAGCTGGTGAGGTGCGCTTCAGAGCGCTCAAAAGCTGTTGTAACAGCTGGTAAGGTGTGCCTGGCAAGCACTCAAAAAGCTGTTGTTACAGCTGGTAAGACCTCCCAGTGAGAGAGATTCAGCGCACAGAACGGGTGCACATTCCCGTCTGTGATCGCTGTGACTGTTCCCCTGTGTGTTTCAGCACCAGTGAGAGTAGTCCCTAAAAGAGCTTACACAGATAGTTCGCGTCTTTTTCAAGATGCCGTTCGATCTGTGTGTTTCTGGATGCGGTCGTTACCTGGGGTCGCGGCAGTGGTGTAGTCTAGTTTTTTGTAGTGAGTATACTGTGATATACCAGCCCAACCACCCCCCCCCCCCCCCCCCACACCCGAGAAAAAAAATTTTGGGGCACATTTAGCATTAGATGTTATATGAATATGGTCCCTGAAGCACAGGTTTTATCAGCTGACAATTACAATACTTAAACATTGTAAGCACAAATAAAAATGTACTTTTTAAAAACTTGTGTGATATTCCTTTAAAATTGTGTTTTAATAGATTTGATTATTATTATTTTAAAAAGTACATCTTACTATGCAATTTCTTTCATAATTCCCTAGTTACTTAATTTATCTACAAACTTTTATTTTGGTGGGTTGTAAATTAAAGACATTTGAGCTTCTGTGTTTTAATAAAATATTATTATTATTATTATTATTAGGCCTACTTGAAGTATACTCTACTGTGCAATAGTAAAATATTTCTGTTATATTTTATATTTTAAGTTATACAAAACTTTGATTTTGAAAGGTTGTCATGAAGACTTTAAAGTTTGTGAGTGTGTATATGATATGAATGAACGACGGTAGTTTTATCAAATGAAATGGTAAAATTCTTGTGAAGTGACTCTCATAAAAGCTCTGCAATGAAGTTCAAATGTGTGCATGTCCTCCTCATAGACGCTGAAAACACCACGAGTGTCACGCGCGCGTCAGTGTGTAGTGTTCAGTGTTTAGTAGGCTAGAGCACACATTGAGCGCTCATTCACAGAAACACGCAGAACATTCAGAGTTTATTTCAATAGCAGTCTTTTTGAGCTTTAATATTCATAGACACTTAGTAAATATCGAGATTTGATTCTATCATTAGCCTACTTTTGATTTATTTCGTTCAAAAATGGCTAAATTGCGTGACGTTCCGCTTTACAGTAGCCTAGGTTATTTGTTACATTTGTTGCTGGCTTCCGCGATTCGATCATTGGCGTGTCTAGAAGGGGGGCACGGGGTGGCACTGGCCCCCCCTGGAATATGATTGCCCCCCCCTGGTGCCCCCCCCCAACATCATTGGGCTAGATTTACTGTTAACCTGACAATGCCCAACGCCATTGGATCAGAGCGCTGTCAATCACTGCTTGATTTGCGATTCGCAAAGCGGAATCACAGGTCCGCTTTATTCAAACAGTTGGAGAGAGAGATACCTCGACACGTCATTGTTTATGGTAGGCTACATACACACTCAATTACAGTATATATTTTGAAATATCGCACCGTATGTTAGTCTGATTACTTTCATGTGTGACTGATCAAGCCAGTAACGTTAGATCAGCTAACGTAACTTCGGCAGTCTGAATAGAGATGACTTGTCAGTGTTATTCCGCGGCAGCGCACACGACGAGATGGTCCTCACTGCAGAACATGAAATCCACGGGGAGGAGTCGGATCTAGATCCAACTCCTCCCACCTTACATACCTAAACCTACCCAGCTCCACCCCTTATCCCTAAACCCACCCCTAAACCTACCCAGCTCCACCCCTTATCCCTAAACCTACCCAACCCCAACCCCCTTAATCTGGATCCGACTCCGCCCCCGGATCTCGTGTACTGCAATGAGGTGCTACTGGAGACGACCTAAAAAAATTTTTTTTTATACATTTTTAATAGTTTACTTTATCTGTTGTTTTAAAGACTAGCGGCATTAAATATTTACAGTGGCGTGGTGTGCTTGAAAGCAGCTTTTGACGCATTTGACCCGAGTTCGAATCCGCCTTTTGCCGAACTCTCTCTTCTCCCTTTTCCCAACACAGATGTAAAATGTATAGCCTATACCATAAAGGTCTCTAGCGTTATATTTTGCCAACGAACTAAAATAAAAACCGTGATATGGCTTTGTGCCTTTATAAAACATTACAAGACTGTAATTAAGTAGCCTATAGGCATTCTGATTGTGATGCGTGATTTAAAGAAAAGTGCGCTCTTTGCTCACGCGATCAGCATGGTGATCTGATGTTTTCTCCTAAATAAAAGCTCAAAGGTTTATTTCTTGGAAGTGAAGAAATTAGGACAAAAGTATTGTAATTTTCCTATACAATAGTGTAAGTAAAATATACTTTTGAAATATTAATTTCCATGTACAGTAGGCCTACATGTATAGGCGATATGGATTTTACGTAATAGGAATAATTATATAAATCATTATTACATTATTATAATAATTGTTTGGCATCCTAAAACACCAGTGATGATGTAATGTAGACTGAGACTCTATATCATAACTAAAAAGATATTTGATCCCTCTTTAATGTCCAGGTACAAGTCAATGCTTTTTCTTTGTTCAATGTCACAGTTGGGTTGAAGCCGGTTAAAGCTCTTAATTTTGAGCTCTCAAAGTGCACCAGATTGATGCATTTAACCTTAAAATGTACAAACTTTTCTTGCAGGGGAGCATGCCCTCGAACCTCCCTAGCAGGACAGTGGTCCACCCAACATAGTTTTAAAAAATCCTATGGGAAAGAACAATAATTTAAAGGCTTTAAAGCCTAGGATGACTATTTATTTAGGTAGGCTAAAGACTATTAAGTGATGTTTTTTTATTTATAAGAACAAAACTGTGTGGTCCAATACATACAAAATAATTTTCAGGCTCTTGTTCAGTACCACATTTAATAGGGCACTGGACATTGCAAATTATTTTTTAAATCGCATTTAATATTTTCTAAACAAGTTATTTCTAGTTGGATTTTCTAGCTGATTTCCCATGAGCCCCCCCTAACTGGTTCTTGGTCCCCCCTGTGCCCCCCCCATTTATAAAATCCTAGAATCGCCCCTGGATTCGATCCGTGTCGCTGCGCAAACACAGACGTCACGGCGGGGTGAATTTATGAATGAAAATTCTTTCACAAAACGATGTTGTTACGAATCCTCACGCGTTTTAAAGTGGGTATACGGAGATCTTTGACATTTCCTAGTGGGTATACGGAAATCCTTGACATTTTCTAGTGGGTATACGGCGTATACCTGCGTATCACGTAGACTACACCACTGGGTCGCGGGATGGTCACGATTGCTGCCTCGTGTGTCTGGGCCTCGAACACGCACAGGCAGCATTCGTGGATGAGTCATGTACCCATTGTGGGAAGATGACCATCTCGGAGCTGAGGTCGAGACTCACGTTCCTGCAAAGGGGCGGAGTCCCCGTGCCTGCAATTCGTTCCAACCCCCCTTCGCGGGTTGCTTCGGGCAGTGACACGGGTGACCTGAGGGTTACAGTGAGTGCGCTTCCTTCGGGGAACCAACCCCCTAGGAACCCCCACCCCTCTCACGCTTCGCAACCAGTGGAGCTGCCAACGGAGCGTGCTGGACCATCCTCGAGATGCGTACTGGTCGTTTCGTTCGGCGCTCCCTGCGACGACCAGATGTCGATCGCTGCATCGGAGGGTGGGTCAGAACTCTCCGCGGACGACGGCTCAGAGCCACTGCCTACTTCTGGTGTGCCAGCAGTGCCCGAGTCGGACCCGGAGATGATGGCCATGCTTTCCCGGGCCGCCGACAGGATCGGGCTCGTGTGGAACCCTCCACCGTGTCCCGAGCCCTCGAGGTTGGACGATTGGTATCTCGGGGTGGCGCGCGCTGGTTCTCAGCAACCCACCCCAGTGCCTTTCTTCCGGAGGTGCATGAGGAGCTCACAGGGACGTGGACGGCACCTTTTACTGCCAGAAACCGTCCCAGTGGCTCCTCCTCCCTCACCACCCTTGATGGCGGGGCGGCTAAGGGATACACGCGTATCCCGCCAGTGGAACGGGCCGTTGCCATGAAACTGTGCCCTAACTCCACTTGGCGTGGAGAACCGTGTCTTCCTTCCCGGGCCTGTAAGTACTCGTCGGACCTGACCGGCAAGGCTTACAAGGCCTGTGGGGAAGCTGCCTCTGCCATGCACGCCATGGCGTTGTTGCAGGTTCATCAGGCCAAAGCACTGAAGGACCTGCACAAGGGTGGTCATGATCCACAAGTTCTCCAAGAACTTCGTGCCGCAACGGACCTCGCGCTTCGTGCGACGAAGGTCACTGCGCGGTCAGTGGGTCGTGCGATGTCCACTCTAGTGGTCCAGGAACGCCATCTCTGGCTGTGTCTGGCTGACATGCGGGAGGCCGACAAGATCAGGTTCCTTAATTCCCCCGTGTCCCAGACCGGCCTCTTCGGCGACGCGGTTGAGAACTTTGCCCAGCAGTTCTCGGCTGTACAGAAGCAGACTGAGGCCATCCGTCACATCCTGCCGCGGCGGTCAGCTGCTGCCTCCACCCCACCGCCTACGGCCCCTCAGTCTGCTCGTCGCCGTGGGCGTCCTCCTGCGCCTGCCCCTGCTCCCGCGCCGCAGCAGCAGCCTCCATCCAAACGGCGCCGCGGAGCCAGTCGCAGGCAGGGTGCCCCGCCCGTCCAGGCCCCCGCCAAGAGGGGCGGCAAAGCCAAGGGTAAGCGGCCCTAGGACGGGCGACCCAGAGATGGAAGGGACTGCTCTCCAGTAGACGATGACGGCATCGCTCCCTCCCCCGGAAGAGGGCCGGGTGGTAAATCCTTTGTTTCATGTTGTTTGTGTTCCGCCGCTGGCCTCAAAACCAGCGGTACCCAAATTTTCTATAAAAGAGCAGTTTCTATCATCTCTGGGTCCAAAGGAGACCCGGAGAGCAGTGGGGGGACAGAATCCTCACCACTCTCATCCGCCTCTTCTATCGCCAGTCGGCAGCTGTGTACGGTCCGAGAACGCCACCGAGCCGCCTCCCGCACCTCCTGCCCCGTGGAACCAGGTAAGTGCTGCACAGCACACTCAGACCCCGCTACGGGCCGCCTCCCGGAGAGAGCCTCCCGAGCCGCGTCCCTGTGTTCCACCTCGCTGCCCCACTCCGGGTACGCCTACGGTCCCTTTGGTCCCACTTGTACGGTCTCTGCGAGCCTGGTTAGCGCTCCCCAGTCCGTCTCGCTGGCTCATTCGAACCATCAGGCTCGGCTATGCAATTCAGTTCGCCCGGCGTCCCCCCAAGTTTCGGGCCATCCACTCCACTACAGTGAGAGCAGCCGATGCCCATGTCTTGCGTGCGGAGATCGCAGTCCTACTGGCGAAGGATGCGATAGAGCCGGTCCCTCCAGCCGATATGAGGTCAGGGCACTACAGTCCCTACTTCATTGTACCCAAGAAAGGTGGTGGGTTACGGCCGATCTTGGATCTGCGAGTTTTGAATCGGAGCCTCCACAAGCTACCGTTCAAAATGCTCACGCAGAGACGCATTTTTCAATGCATCCGTCCCCGAGATTGGTTTGCAGTGATCAACCTGAAGGACGCGTACTTTCATGTCTCGATTCTCCCTCGACACAGGCCATTCCTGCGCTTTGCGTTCGAGGGTCGAGCATATCAGTACAAAGTCCTACCCTTCGGGCTGTCCCTGTCCCCCCGTGTCTTCACGAAAGTCACGGAGGGGGCCCTTGTTCCCGTGAGAGAACAGGGCGTTCGCATCCTCAACTATCTCGACGACTGGCTCATACTAGCACATCTCGAGATCAGCTATGCGAACACAGGGACCTCGTGCTTAGGCACCTCAGCCAGTTGGGTCTTCAGGTCAACTGGGAAAAGAGCAAACTCTCCCCTGTGCAGAGGATCTCTTATCTCGGTATGGAGTTGGATTCGGTCGCTCAGACAGCGCGCCTCACAGAGCAGCGTGCTCAGTCGGTGCTGGACTGCTTGAACACGTTCAAAGGCAGGACGGCGGTCCCACTGAAATTCTTTCAGAGGCTCCTGGGGCATATGGCAGCCGCAGCAGCGGTAACCCGCTCGGCCTGCTTCATATGAGACCGCTTCAGCACTGGCTTCACGGCCGAGTCCCGAGATGGGCGTGGCATCACGGCACTCACCGGGTGGCAATCACACCGGCGTGCCGCCAGACCTTCAGTCCGTGGTCAGACCTTTTGTTCCTGCGGGCAGGAGTCCCCTTGGAACAAGTGTCCAGGCATGCTGTGGTATTCACAGATGCCTCTGCCACCGGCTGGGGTGCCACGTACAACGGGCATGCAGTGTCAGGGGTGTGGACGGACCCCAACTGCATTGGCACATCAATTGCTCGAGTTGCTAGCAGTACATCTCGCTCTGAGCCGCTTGAAAAGGCCGCTACAGGGCAGGGACGTGCTGGTCCGTACGGACAACACGGCGACCGTTGCGTACATCAACCGACAAGGTGGTCTACGCTCCCGTCGCATGTCGCAACTCGCCCGCCATCTCCTCCTCTGGAGTCAGAAGCATCTGAGGTCGCTTCGAGCCATGTATGTCCCCGGCGTGCTCAACCGTGTGGCCGACGAGCTATCACGAGCGGTGCTTCCGGGAGAATGGCGACTCCACCCCCAGGTGGTTCAGCTGATCTGGAGAGAGTTCGGGGACGCTCAGGTAGACCTGTTTGCCTCCTCAGAGACCTCCCACTGCCAGCTGTTTTACTCCCTGACCGAGGGAACACTCGGCACGGACGCACTGGCACACAGCTGGCCCCGGGGCCTTCGCAAATATGCGTTTACCCCAGTGAGCCTACTTGCACAGACACTGTGCAAAGTCAGGGAGGACGAGGAGCAGGTCCTTCTGGTGGCTCCCTATTGGCCCACCCGGACTTGGTTCCCAGAACTCATGCTCCTCGTGACAGTCCCTCCCTGGCCCATTCCTCTGAGGAAGGATCTTCTGATTCAGAGACGGGGCACCTTATGGCACCCGCACCCAGACCTCTGGAAACTCCATGTCTGGTCCCTGGACGGGACGCGGAGGTTCTAGGTGACTTACCCCCAGAGGTACTTAACACCATCACTTCAGCACGGGCGCCGTCCACGAGACGTGCTTACGCCCTGAAGTGGAACCTGTTCGTCGAGTGGTGTTCTTCTCGCCGAGAAGACCCCCGAAGGTGTTCGATAGGGTCTGTGCTTTCCTTCTTGCAGCAAGGGTTGGATCGAAGGCTGTGTCCCTCCACCCTCAAAGTACATGCTGCCGCTATTTCAGCGTATCACGACCACATAGATGGCAAAACAGTTGGAAAGCACGAACTGGTCGTCAGGTTTCTTAGGGGGGCGAGACGATTAAATCCTCCTCGACCCCCCCCTCCATACCCTCTTGGGATCTTTCCCTGGTGCTTCGAGCACTTCAGGATGTTCCCTTTGAGCCTTTGCAGTCAGTAGACTTAAAGCTTCTTTCCATGAAGACTTTGCTGCTGGTTGCACTGGCCTCTGTCAAGAGGGTAGGAGACCTGCACGCATTTTCGGTCGACGAATCGTGCCTGGAGTTCGGGCCGAGTGACAACCATGTGGTGTTAAGACCCCGGCCTGGTTATGTGCCCAAGGTTCCTACCACTCCCTTCAAAAACCAGGTAGTGAACCTGCAAGCGCTGCCTTTGGAGGAGGCAGACCCAGCCCTGTCTTTGCTCTGTCCCGTTCGCGCTCTGCGTATGTACGTGGACAGAACTCAAAGCATCAGGACCTCAGACCAGCTCTTTGTCTGTTACGGAGGCCAGCAGAAGGGAAAGGATGTCTCCAAGCAGAGGATGGCCCACTGGATAGTGGATGCCATCGCCTTGGCTTACCAAGCCCAAGGCGTGCCCTGCCCGCTCAGGTTGCATGCACACTCCACGAGAGGCGTTGCATCCTCCTGGGCGCTGGCACGTGGCTCCTCGCTAACAGATATCTGTAGAGCTGCGGGCTGGGCGACACCTAACACGTTCGCTAGATATTATAGCCTACGTGTAGAGCCGGTCTCCTCCCGTGTTCTCACCCTAGACGGGTAGAAACACTGAGAGGCCTGGCTCTGTCGGCTTGCTGCACCCTACTGTGCACCCTTATTGCTCCAGAGTAAAACCTGTCGAGTCCTCCAAAACCCCTCGGCCCGGACTTGGCGGAGCGTCCGGCGCCAGGCCCTTATCTGCTGAATCCTTGAGAACCAGATCTGGGCTGGGTTCCATATGTGTGACCCTATGGGGATCCCATATGTGTATATTCTCCACGGCTGCTCCTATTGGAAGCCCGTGTCTTTCCCTTGGGCTAAGTCACCCATTTTTTTTTTCATATGCAGTACAGCCTTCGGGCTAGTCCATATGTATTTCCACATAACTCTTTGAAGAAGTGGCTTCCGCAGCGTTCCTTCCTAAACAGAAAGGGCACGCTTCCCAGTGTTATCCAATATCTTACTGTATGGGTTATCATGGAACAACAGTGTCAGACTTCTCTGTGTAGGCCTCCTCCTATCGTCCTTCCAGGCAAGAAGGTGTAGAGGCTTGCACAGAGGCGCTGGATGGGGTGCAGCAGCTGTGGCGCTTTGGTAGGGATTCCTATTGGTCAGTCATGACCTACGTTGTAGTGACTGACCGATAGGGAAAGTCTCGGTTACATATGGTAACCCTCGTTCCCTGAGGGAGGGAACGGAGACGTAGGTCCCGTCGCCACATCTGCTGCCGCCCGCCGGGGCGGCCAGCTTTCTCAGGCTTGGCTCCTCAGCAAAAAACTAGTGTGCAATTACACCAGCTGCTGCTAAATACCCGCGCTGCGAGGCTGCACAGCTGTTGCAAATGATTGCACGCCAATGTGTATTGGCTTGTTTTAGTTTCACTCGAAGTAGATTGGCCTCTCTAGCGAGATTCCTATTGGTCAGTCATGACCTACGTCTCCGTTCCCTCCCTCAGGGAACAAGGGTTACCATATGTAACCGAGACGTTTCTGGTGATCAGGCATTGGAGAGCTCACATTTTCCCGGACAGACTGCTGTAACCCTCAATGATGATGTTGGCCTAACAAACATCTGCTCAACCATACCCATTTCACATAAACACCTCCCTTCAGAGTAGATGCCAGTGGCGGTGACCCTCTGCCTTAGGTTGTCCTCTGTTGGCCATTAGAGAATCGTACCCGTCTTTGAGAAATCACCTCATGCACACTGTAACCGCTCTTTAGGAAATTTTAACAAGTATTTTCTGGAACTCAGGAAAGTGCATTCAAGAGCCATCAGAGCCATTTGGAATGCCTAATAGTGTAAACACATGGAGACAAATTGATGACAGCATTTCATCACTAAGATCCATTAGACATCTTTAAAACATCAGCCATGCTGAGTTATACTTAGTGAATTTAGTTATTACACCCGTTCATTCAGTGTAATGTTCTGTTACACCAATAACCGATGCCATCAGCCCTGTTCATGGTGAAGACAAAGATGAGACAAAGAAGTTACTGGTCATGGGATAAACAAATACAAAGAATGTTCACTTCTATCATTCAAGGTAGATTATAATTTCTAGAAACATTTAACATCTCTGTGTCAATAATTTCCAACTGAGACACTGTGCTTTACTATAAATAGCTCTTGACTTATGACACAGACTCAAATAGCAGAATCTAACTGACTTTGAGTGAGAGAAAAACTCTGAGAGAAAGTCCATAATGCCTCAGAGTAATTCTGCATTTTCATAACTTAATAATTTCATTCTACTCACTTTTACTCTGACTTAGTCAGAAATTACAGGTTTTATATATATTCGTAATTTTTCCTTATATATTTTCCCAACTCTCATTCTTTTGGAGTTATTATCTATAATTTTCACCAGCTTGTACTTGTCAATTAACTATAAAACTATACGCTTCAAAGATGTTTGAACTGCGCACCCGTGCAATGACTTCAATCAGCATTACCGTAGATCTTTCCTAAAAGTAATTCCTTAACTTCAATCTTATGATCTTATTTTTTATCTCTTGTTCTTTTTAGACAAAATTAAATTTTGTAAGATTAACAATGCTTTACTTTTAAACCCACATTAACACCAGACATTCTTATTCAAAAGCTTAGATTGTTTTTCTCTTCAAATACCCAAAGATAATGTTTTGCTATTCATTACCTCCGGTCATTTCGGAGTGTTCGGTCACTCTCTGTGTATACTACAGAAACAACAGGCTTCCTATTTATATCTGTGTGTGTCTCTAGGAGGGTATAGATTTCAAAGAAAGGGCTGCTTCATTCTCCCTTCTCCCTCAGTTGTCTTTTCCCTTTCTTCCTTTATCAGTTTAACTCAGATCTGTTTCTTTTTCTTTCTTTTTATCTCTAGTTTATCTCAGATTATTATTTTATTTATTTTTTACATTTTTTTTTTCCTTTTTTCCTTTAAGCTTACTCAGATCAGTATCCTCCTCAAATATTTGAACAGCTCTGCGGTCAAAATCAGAATGCCCGCGATCCTAGCTCTTTTTTTTTTCATTGATACCCTTCTTCTAAGGGTTCAATCCTCTGCGTATTTACGTTTTAGGGTTTCTTTGTATTTTTTATACTTCACTGCACTAACTCGGAGCACAGACCCTGAAGTGGATTAAACTTTTCTGTAAATAACTTCACAGAGATCTTTGATTCAGAAACAATTAGACTTTATTCTGGAACGCCGCTCCGTTCCATAGAACGGCGCTCAAACAAAGCCGAGTGATTACTGCAGGGTAATCACTCTAACGCTCTGGCCATCCGGCCTACTGGCGCTGTCGAGTCTTTTTGGGTTCAGAGTTAAATACATACATCATCTTCCATAGAAGGTAACACACCCTATAGATGGGTGAAGGTCCTGTACCATGTGACATCTTAGAATAGAGTTGACTGCTGCCTCAACCTTTAAGGTCTTGTTACAGGCACAAAGAGGAAATCCAAAGTCAAACACAGAGAAATAAATAATTGTGTATTCTTATAAGGCTAAATTACTTGTTTTGTAAATATAAATAAAATAAATAAAATAAAATCTTCAACAACCCGCCACTGTAAACCGCTATAAATCACTGCTTGTCACACTATCTTCGTCTTCTTCTGAAACGATTTTCCGTGTATTGGATATATTTTAGAGATAAATCTGCCCTTTATCGCAGTCTCGCCATATTCCAACCACCATACTGTCACGTTTTGATGTATTTAGTTATGTTTTGAGATCTTGTTTCCCCTGTCTTCGTGATTTTTGGTTTAGTCCTGTTTAGTTTTCCCGCTCCTCGTTTGTGTCCAATTTTCTGCACCTGTTTTCAGTTAATTATCTTGTTTGGTTCAGTTCATTTAAGCCCTGTGTTTTCCCTCAGTGTTTGTCGATCGTCGTCAATGTATGGTTGTGTCTTTTCTGAAGCCCTGGAGTTTTGTTCTTTTGTTTCTGTTTATTTTTGGAAGTTTAATTTTGTAAATAAATCTTCTAAACCTCAGCCACGGTGTCCTCGTCTTCAGCTACCTGCAGCAACCCTGACAGAACGATCGACCGTAAGAAAGAAAAGGAACGTAAGCCTCATGGAAATACCAATTCTTCTCCAACAAGAGCGCTCACTTGAAGAGTATGCAGGACTCTATATAAAGCTGTATGATGATGAGACTCAGGATGAGGAGAAGCTAAAACGGAGTTTCTGGGGTGGTCTGAAGGACCCGCGAGTCCAGATATTTCTAGTAAGGGACCTCCATCTATCCTTCCTGGAGTTCGTGGATCACACGCTGTGGTCGTGTGGATCTGACTACTTCGTGGAAGATCTCCCACTCCAATCAGTCACCTGCACGTCAGCGCCTGAGCCCATCACCTGCACGCCAGCGCCTGAGCCCATCACCTGCACGCTAACGCCAGAGCCTGAGTCTGACCCTTATGACGACCTTCCTGAGCTTCTTCCCCCGGAGACCGTTCAGCCAGAGCCCGTCGCCTGCCCGCCAGAGCCTGAGCCCATTGCATGCCCGCCAGAGCCTGAGTCTGACCCTTATGACGACCTTCCTGAGCTTCTTCCCCTGGAGACCGTCCAGCCAGAGACCGTCCAGCCAGAGACCGTCCAGCCAGAGACCGTCCAGCCAGAGACCGTCCAGCCAGAGACCGTCCAGCCAGAGACCGTCCAGCCAGAGACCGTCGCTGTCCGCCAGAGCATGAATCCAGTTCCGAGTCCCCTGATGTGCTGGCCCCGTCCAGTTCCGAGTACCCTGATGTGCTGGCCCCGTCCAGTTCCGAGTCCCCTGATGTGCTGGCCCCGTCCAGTTCCGAGTCCCATGATGTGCTGGCCCCGTCCAGTTCCGAGTCCCATGATGCGCCACGTGAGTCCAGAGCCCCGTTGATCCAGCGCCAGAGCCAGAGCCCGTTGACCCAGCGCCAGAGCCAGAGCCCGTTGACCCAGCGCCAGAGCCAGAGCCCGTTGACCCAGAGCCAGAGCCCGTTGACCAGCGCCAGAGCCAGAGCCCGTTGACCCAGCGCCAGAGCCAGAGCCCGTTGACCCAGAGCCAGAACCCGTTGACCCAACGCCAGCGCCAGAGCCCGTTGACCCAGCGCCAGAGCCCGTTGACCCAGCGCCAGAGCCCGTTGACCCAGCGCCAGAGCCCGTTGACCCAGCGCCAGAGCCCGTTGACCCAGCGCCAGAGCCCGTTGACCCAGCGCCAGAGCCCGTTGACCCAGCGCCAGAGCCCGTTGACCCAGACCAGAGCCCGTTGACCCAGAGCCCGTTGACCCAGACCCAGAGCCCGTTGACCCAGAACCCGTTGACCCAGCGCCCGTTGATGTCAAGTCAGTTCCCGATCCTGAGCCTGTCCTCCCCAAGAAAATTTTGGGGGGGGCGCTATACGCCTTCGCCGTGGCCGGCCAAAGATCCATGGAGACCTGAAAAAATAACACCGCCATGGCCACCCGAAGGGTCCTCACCGCCATGGCCACCTGAAGGGTCTTCACCACCACGGCCGCCTGAAGGGTCTTCACCGCCGTGGCCACCCGAAGGGTCTTCACCACCACGGCCGCCCGAAGGGTCTTCACCGCCGTGGCCACCCGAAGGGACTTCACCGCCGTGGCCACCTGAAGAGCCTGCACCGCCATGGCCACCCGAAGGGTCTTCCCACCACGGCCACCCGAAGGGTCTTCACCGCCGCGGCCACCCGAAGGGTCCTCACCGCAGTGGCCACGCCCACAGCCTGCACCGCCGTGGCCACGCCCACAGCCTGCACCGTCGTGGCCACGCCCACAGCCTGCTCCACCATGGCCACGCCCACAGCCTGCTCCACCATGGCCACGCCCACAGCCTGCACCGTCGTGGCCACGCCCACAGCCTGCACCGTCGTGGCCACGCCCACAGCCTGCACCGTCGTGGCCACGTCCACAGCCTGCACCGCCGTGGCCACGCCCACAGCCTGCTCCGCCCTGGAGGCTTCCTGGACCTGCACCATGCCCTCGTCAGCCTCCAGGGCGCCCACCCTCCCACCCCTTTGGATGTTATACGGCGTGAGGACGCGCCTTCGGGGAGGGGGGAGGTACTGTCACGTTTTGATGTATTTAGTTATGTTTTGAGATCTTGTTTCCCCCTGTCTTCGTGATTTTTGGTTTAGTCCTGTTTAGTTTTCCCGCTCCTCGTTTGTGTCCAATTTTCTGCACCTGTTTTCAGTTAATTATCTTGTTTGGTTCAGTTCATTTAAGCCTGTGTTTTCCCTCAGTGTTTGTCGATCGTCGTCAATGTATGGTTGTGTCTTTTCTGAAGCCCTGGAGTTTTGTTCTTTTGTTTCTGTTTATTTTTGGAAGTTTAATTTTGTAAATAAATCTTCTAAACCTCAGCCACGGTGTCCTCGTCTTCAGCTACCTGCAGCAACCCTGACACATACAAGCTTTTTGCTAAATCGCCTTACAGCTATTTCCAAAATTTGACTAAGATGGTCTTTTTTCTAAAAAAGATCCACTTTTCAATCCAGCATATCAAATAGTTTTAGAGGTATGCTTTTCAGAGAAACTTAAATAAGCCAAATTAAAATGAATTACGCAATTTAATTCCATTTTCTTAATTGTGTTTTATTTTATGTCTGACACATATTCTTTGGCAACACATCTGGTACTTTAAATAACACAGTTCTTTTAAGCAGTCTCAGTCAATGTCTCAAATCATCAGGCAGACTCAGAACTATTTTAGAATAGGAAAAGTCTTACCTGAAATGACTGAGACAAATGCCTGAAGATGCAATCCTGTTCGTGACGCCAAATGTAGACTTGCAATTAAAGCCTCTTTTGTTTCCCCGTTATTATTTGATTTACGGGACCGGACACCAATTATCTTGCCAAGAAAGGTTTTTATTTTTATGTGTCAGGAGAGAAACTTCAAGATGTTGTATTCATGCCAGGTCTATGCATGTGCGTGTTTCTCTGAGGTAGTACAGTAAGATTGAGCTTTTATACACCAAAGATAGTCTTACAGCTTCCTTGTAAGGTAACAAAACATGTTGCTTTGAGCTTCTTAAAATTAGAACACATATGTAATATGTACACGTCATGCTTAAACATGGCGCAATCCACTTCCATATTAAGAACTAACCTTGGTGTATACATTAGTGGTACATTTGCATCAGTGGAAACATTCCTTTCCCTGCAAAGAACATGCCAACTGTCTCAGTGAACAGTGCATACCTCTAAGCAAAATATAACTCAAGCAGCTCTCTGCTCAGCACACATGTACAAACACTGGCTGACTTCATAAAATTCATTACGAAATTATTGTGAAAATGAATAAAGAAAAATAATACAAAGAAAATAAAAAATAACATTAAACAGTATTTTTTTCAGTCTTCAGTTGTATTTTACACACATCAACATATTTTGTCAGAAAGTTACACACTTGTAAAGCCTATATGAACTAACTTTAAAACATAGGCCTAATCTTTATACAGAAATCACACACGTCCAAACAAACATACAATATTCAAAAAGACTAAATCACTAAGAAAAGAGGAAATGAAAAGCATTTGTTTATAAGAAATACACAAAAGTTTGCAAATGACGGTTTATCATTAGTTTTTAGCCATCTTGCTCAGTAGATGACACCGTTCACATCTTGTTTCTCGGATTGTATGTGTATGACATGATGTACCTGTACCACATTATTGTAATGCAAACACATTTGAGGGTTAACGTCACCTGTCCTTGTAAAGCATATGGATAAAATTCAAAGATTATGTTTGCACGAAAGTAAACTGAAGAGGTCAACTTGCTATTACGATGTTTACATCTTGTTTGTTTTTATTTTTGTACAGTGTGCAAAACTATAGTCTCTGAGAATGGACAAACATGTTCATATAGGAATTTATGGGGAAAAACACGTACAAATATAGCATAAAGAGAATTAAATGACCGTCCTTCTACACGACTTCTACATTTCTTTTACAACATATTTCTTTTACAACATATTTCTGCTATCTCTACGAAACATCGAGATGAAAGATGAGTATCGCTTTTTTTCTGTTACCTAAAAAACAATAACAAACCCGTCTAACTATTACACTTAAAGATGTGCATTTCACAGCACAATCATAGATACACCGTTATTTTGTGTGTGTGTGTGTGTGTGTGTGTGTGTGTGTGTGTGTGTGTGTGTGTGTGTGGTCACTAAACAACAGTTAAGATAATGAATTCTAAATGATACTTATTTTTAAGTGAAAGGTGGGATAATTAGTTTTAATTCTTTCCATTTAACATAACCATTCTCAATCTATTGCAGCGTGTCTATTTTCCTTTGAAAAACAAACCTTGAAACAACTATGCTTTCTTAGAATGTCATCAGCCGTAGAAATGTCTTGCGTACGTCTCTCTCACAGCTATCGCCGGAGTTCCCCTCATCACCTAATGTACAGCTAAAGAAAACATTTACAAGAGTTGTAAAATGTGCCTTAAATTGAAATCTATAAGTGACCCTCAAATTCTGTGCATGCAACAAAACATCTACCTGTGTTATATGTACAGTATGTTATGTCGTGCATGTCGTGTAGACTTCGACTGTGTCTCAGGGAGCATGTAAGGGCATGTTTATCGATGTTCAACGATATAGGATGGATGCAAAGGATATGCAAAGGAAGTAGGCTATATGTATTATTTATTACATTAAATACATTTATACATATACCTTATAACCTTCTAATTAATACGTGGGTATTTATTAACGTGGTCCACGAGCAGTCTGTATATTCCTCATTTGTTAATTCAATTCAATTCAATTCAAGTTTATTTGTATAGCGCTTTTCACAATACACATTGTCTCAAAGCAGCTTTACAGAAAGTGCATTTCAGAAATGTACAAAGAAAAATACAGTTAGTTAATCATGTATAAATTTAGGCATAACATATCGCCGGTGTTTAGTCGTCTCTTCACAGGCGTCGAGTCGTCTCTCCACAGGCGTTTAGTCGTCTCTCCACAGGTGTTGGGGCATCTGAAGTCTTCGTGAGAGGCTGGATACAAACTGGAGCTGACGAACGCTATTTACCTCGGGACTAGCGTCCCGAGATAACAGCAGAAAGACAGATGGGAAATAATTAGCATAGCTGATGTTCATAATATTAATGCATTCGAACTGATTCAGAAGTAGTATAAAAGGTAAGCATTAAGTGAATGCTTGGTTAAAGAGATGCGTCTTTAATCTAGTTTTAAACTGGGACAGCGAGTCTGAGTCTCGAACAATATCAGGAAGGCTATTCCAGAGTTTAGGAGATAAATGTGAGAACGCCCTCCCTCCTTTAGTAGACTTAGATATCCTAGGAACGAACAGAAGCCTCGAATTTTGTGATCTTAAAGAGCGCAATGGATTGTAGGGCGATAGAAGGTCTGTTAAATACACAGGAGCTAAACCATTTAGAGCTTTATAAGTCAATAGTAATACTTTGTAATTGATACGGAACTTAATAGGTAACCAGTGTAGAGATGATAAAATTGGTGTTATATGATCATATTTTCTTGATCTAGTAAGAACTCTAGCGGCTGCATTTTGCACTAACTGTAGCTTGTTTATTGAGGATGCAGGACAACCAGCTAATAAAGCATTACAGTAATCTAGTCTCGAGGTCATGAATGCATGAACTAACTTTTCTGCATCTGAAACAGATAGCATGTTACGTAGCTTAGCAATGTTTCTAAGGTGGAAAAAGGCTGTTCTTGTAACATATGAGATATGATTTTCGAAAGTCAAGTTGCGGTCTAGTATAACACCCAGGTCTTTTACTGTAGTGGATAAAGTAACAGGACATCCTTCTAAATTAAAGTTGTATTGTAAGGGATTTTGTGGGTAGTTTTTTGGACCAATAAGTAATACCTCCGTTTTATCTGAATTTAATAGCAGGAAATTACACGTCATCCAGCATTTTATATCTTTTAGACACTCTGTCAAGTTAGATAAGTTAGTGTTTTCATCTGGTCGTGATGAGATATATAATTGAGTGTCATCAGCATAACAGTGAAAACTAATTCCATGTTTTCTTATAATATTACCAAGTGGCATCATATATATTGAGAATAGCAGAGGGCCTAGGACAGATCCTTGCGGCACTCCATAGTCTACTGATGTTATCTTTGATTTTTCCCCATTTAAACAGACGAAATGGTAACGGTCTGATAAGTACGATCTAAACCAGCTTAATGCCTGTCCCTGAACACCAGTGTAGTTTTGTAGTCGATCTAAGAGTATTTTATGATCTATAGTATCGAACGCAGCACTAAGATCAAGTAGAACTAGTATTGAGATACAGCCTTGGTCAGAGGCTAAGAGTAAATCATTTGTAATTTTAACTAGCGCAGTTTCTGTGCTATGATGCGGTCTGAATCCCGACTGAAATTTTTCGTAGATATAATTTTTTTGCAAGAAAGAGTACAATTGAGCGGACACAATTTTTTCTAGTATTTTAGACATAAATGGAAGATTTGAGATGGGTCTGTAATTTGCTAGGTTATTTGGATCTAATTGCGGTTTCTTAATGAGAGGTTTTATTACTGCCAGCTTGAATATTTTTGGAACGTGACCTAAAAATAAAGACGAGTTAATAATATTGAGAAGAGGCTCTTCCACTACAGGTAACACTTCTTTAAGTAGTTTAGTGGGTATTGGATCTAATAAACATGTTGTTGGTTTAGATGCAATGATTAGTTTATTTAGTTCTTCCTGTCCTATAGTTGTAAAGCGGTGTAGTTGTTCTAGGGGGGCCATAATTGAGGCCGAATCATAAGACACCATAGAGGATTGTACATTTACAATTGTGTTTCGGATGCTTTCTATTTTCTCATTGAAGTAATTCATAAAATCATTACTACTATATTGTAACGGAATATTTTGCTCTGGAGATGTCTGATTATTTGTTAGTCTAGCCACGGTGTTAAATAAAAACCTTGGATTATTTTGGTTATTTTCAATTAATTTGCGGATATGCTCAGCCCTGGCTGATTTTAGAGCCCTTTTATAACGTGACATACTGTCTTTCCACGCGATTCTGAAGACCTCTAAATTAGTTTGTTTCCATTTACGCTCTAAGTTACGAGTTTCTCTCTTGATAGCATGCGTAGCACTGTTGTACCATGGTGTTTTAGTTTTCTCTCTAACCTTTTTTAATCTAATTGGTGCAACAATATCTAGTGTACTAGAGAAAATGTTGCTCATACTGCTAGTCATTTCCTCTAGTTCATCTGTTTGTTTGGGTTTACTGAGCAGCTGAGATAGATCAGGTAAGCTATTTGAGAATCTATCTATAGTGGTTGGAAGGATTGTTCTGCCTGGTCGATAACGTGGTGCAACATGACAAATTTCAGCAGTGCGTATTATGCAAGTTACCATGTAATGATCAGTGAGATCGTCACTTTGCGGTATAATATCTATATCGGTTGGATCGGTTCCATATGAAATAATTAAATCTAGTGTATGATTAAGCCGATGAGTGGGACCACTGACGTTTTGCTTCACCCCAAAAGAGTTTAATAGATCTCTAAACGCAGCCCCTAACGCATCATTTGTATTATCTACGTGTATGTTGAAGTCGCCAATAATTATTGCTTTATCGACATTGACCAATAGGTCTGAGAGAAAGTCTGCAAAATCTTTTAGGAAATCAGTATATGGCCCTGGAGGTCTATATACGGTAGCCAATGCTAGAGATAATAAGGATTTCTTTCTTACATCTAAGAGCGTAACATTTAGCACAAGTACTTCAAACGAATTAAACCTGTGACAAGTTTTCTGAGTAACATTAAGAATATCTCTATAGATTGTTGCGACACCGCCGCCACGACCGATCAGACGGGGCTCATGCTTATAACAGTATCCTGGTGGAGTAGACTCATTTAGACCGAAATAATCATTTGGTTTAAGCCAGGTTTCAGTAAGGCACAGAACATCGAAATTATTATCTGTGACCATTTCATTTACAATAACCGCCTTAGGTGTGAGCGATCTAATGTTTAGAAGACCTAGCTTTAGAAACTGTTTTTGTTCACTGATATTTAGATTTTCTGGTTTAATTACAATAATATTCTTGCTAGATCTTACAGTAGATTTGTTGTTTGGCTTCACTAAGCGAGGAATAGACACAGTTTCTATATAATGTTCTACATTGGTACTTATATCAATTAAGTTGGGACAGCAAAGACTATGATTTGGACTTTGACTTACTAGTCAGATGGTGTGTAGCGTCTTGGAGATGTTGTCCGACAGAACAGCCGCTCCGACTCTGCTGGGGTGCAGACCATCAGGACGGAAGAGCCTAGGTCGCTCCCAAAACAGATTCCAATTATTTACAAAGAGCAGTTTCTGTTCATTACACCATGACATTAACCATTCATTTAAAGCAAATAATCTACTAAACCTTTCTTGTCCAAGTCGGTACGTGGGAAGTGGTCCAGACACGACGATCGTTGCTCTAGGCGATGTGCTGCGTACCGTCTCGATCAGGCTCCTGTAGTCCTTCTTCAGAACCTCCGTCTGCCGCAGTCTGATGTCATTCGTCCCCGCGTGCAGCACGACAGCTCCGACGCGCTCGTCACCGTTCAGGATCTCGGGAACCTGCGCAGCGACATCAAGAACACGAGCACCAGGAAAGCAGTGAGTGCGCACCTTACCTTTACCCGAGGTAGCACGGACATGGCGGACCATGCAAGTGCCGATGATCACGGCGTCGTCGCGTTCCGACTCGCGAAGAGGGGAGAAGCGGTTCCGGGTGGAGATCTCGAAGACCGGGAGGGGCGGAGAGGTTCTTGCTCTGGTCCTGGCTCGTGTCGTGACCCAGGGTGCAGGAGTGATTGAAGGCAGAGATGATCGCGTCCTCCTGGGCAGAGAAACGCACGGAGTAGACGAAGTCGGAGTCAAAGTCACAAAGTTACTAACCACTGACTTGTGAGCATCGGCGCGTGATGTTTCAAGCGCTGATTGCCGATCTCGCAGCTCGGCTTGCTTCTCCAGCAGAACACGAATCTGCTTCTCCACCGACTCCAGCTCCAGTCGTACCGAAATCAGCTCGAATGTGTCCTCACCTGCACTCAGAGGTAACGTTAGACACACATCCGATATGTTCGCCATTATAACAGATGAACAGTAAATTAGTAGTAATAGTAATCAGTAAAGCAATCCGATTGTTTTTTTTTTTTTTTTTTCTTTATAAGGAATAGTATCGAGGATAAGTTCACATGATATAAAAATAGAAAGTGCCTGTTTACAATTGAGTGGTAAAGAAGAAAATCAATGATTAATGAATCAATTCGAGGGAGCTCCAAACACAAACACAGACCGCACGCAGATGTGCTTATGCCCCGTTGATGCAGGCTCTAAGCACAATCAACGTGTGTCTGTACTTTCAGAGAAGCTTTCAGAGAAACGGGTGTAAAAGATGAGACGACGCTCGAATAGGCGCGAGGCCACGCGTGAAATGCTAGAGCGGCTAAAGGCTAGTAGCCGAGATTCGGAAAGTTGGATCTAAGTAGCGATATCAAAGCAATCCGATTGTTTTTTACAAGGAATATTATCGAGGATAAGTTCACACGATATAAAAATAGAAAGTGCCTGTTTATAATTGAGTGGTAAAGAAGAAAATCAAGGATTAATGAATCAATTCGACGGAGCTCCAAACATAAACACAGACTGCACGCGCATGCGCAGTTGAACGAATAATCATTCATTCAATAATCCGTTAATCCGTCTCCTCAGTCTTTTCATACCAATCCATAATGTGGTAAAAAATAAAATCCAATATCTCGCTCTGTGAAAACCAAATCGAAGGTGCTCTGTTGTATTCCATGTAAATCTTCTATCGTTATATCCACATTGATCAATCAAATGTAAAATATGTTCCACATGTTCCGGCTGGTTAATTTTGTTAATCACGATCCTTGTAGCCTAATTTTCGAGGAGCTAAAGTTAAATCCATCATAGCTTCATCAAGGCATCTCTCGGGAGTCTTTGGGTCTGACTCTGCAGTAGCGTAGCCTAAATTCCAAGAGAATGTAGGCCTACGTCGAGTTTGCAGCTTTTCAAACGGAGCACGGGGGCATCTCTTCTTTCATTATGTGGGAGTGCTTGTGTGACGTATGTGTGACGTTTGTTCTATTTCCCACGCTCCCAGGTGTGGGTGTGTGTGTGCGTGTGTTTGTGTGTGTGTGTGTGTGCACGTGTGTGTATGCACGCGCAACGCATGGGCTGCGGACGTCTATTCTTTCATTATGTGTGTGTGTGTGTGTGTGTGTGTGTGTGTGTGTGTGTGCGTGTGTGCGCGTGGGAACTCTTTGTCATCCTTTCCCACGCCTCAGCACCTGTTGTGGGAGGCGTCGAGGTGTGGGATGGCTCTAGGGGTGGAGTCTGAGTCAGGTTGGTTTGTAGACTTCACAGATGTCAGTCTAACTTTTGGGATGCCAGTGAATGGACGTGTTTCGTGGAGCTCCCGGGAAATTACATTTACACAACTTTTGGAGTTAAAATCTCTAAACCTTTGGATATACCTTTATAGTGATGGATTAATACCTTTGGATATATCGATGGTGTTGGATTAAATCTTTAAACTGGACTACTTTTGTTCTTCTTTCAACAACAAAGCGTGGATGTAAAAAAACGTAAGTCAGTTTTTTTTTTAAAATGTATGTATGTGTTTTTGATACTGTGATTTTTAACATGATGTAATTTTAATGTCATGACGTGTTTTATGTAAAATGTAACACATTTTACAAAAATAATGAAGGTTAAATGTATCTTTTGTAATGAAGAAAAAACCGTTTAATTCGTTTTACTTTTCTGTAAATAACAGGATGTTGATCTTTTAACGTTTTAACCTTTTAGATGTTTTAAGAAAACATTTGGATAACTTTAAGAAATGCGGTTTAAACTTTTTCATTAATGTTTTAACAACTTACAAGTGTATGAACACTAAAGACAAAAGTATCTTAATGATATAAATTGTTTTAATAGTTTTAAACACTATATGTGTTATGTGAAAAAGTACATCTTCAAATATAGTGATTAGTTATATTTGTTTCATGTAATTTTAATACACACAGTTTTAGATGTTTTTAATGCTAAAACATTTTGATAACTTTAAGAAAGCACAATTTAAAACTTTTATTTATTTAATTATCGTATTATATTTTTAAATGTATTAATTATTTATTTTTTATGTCTAAACGTTTTAACATTTTACAAATGTATGGTGACCGCTAAAAAACTATATTTTTAACACAATGTAGTTTTAATATTATGACGTGTTTTATGTAAAATGTAACACATTTGACAAAAATAATGAAGGTTAAATGTATCTTTTGTAATGAAAAAAAAAACTTTTAACTCGTCTTACTTTTCTGTAAATAACTGGATGTTGATCTTTTAACGCTTTAACATTTTAGATGTTTTAAGAACTAAAACATTTTGATAACTTTAAGAAATGCAGTTTAAACAACTTACAAGTGTGTGTGAACACTGAAGACATATTAGATCTATTTGTTTGATGTAAGTAATTTTAATACAAACGGTTTTAATGCTAGAACATTTTGATAACGTTAAGAAAACAGCTTTTAAACTTTTTCGTTAATGTTTAAGTGTATGAACACTAAACACAATAGTATCTTAATGATATAAATTGTTTTAATAGTTTAAGCACTGTGTGTTATTGTGGAAACACAATTTTAACTTTCTCATTAATGTTTTAATGGTTTTAATCACTACGTGTTATGTGAAAAGCACAACTTTTGCCCAAAATATATGTTATTTTTGTGATTGAAAACTCTTTTTAAAACAGATGTTTATGTAAAATGAAACATTTTACTAAATAATGTGTAAAGGTAAAGACATATGTATCTTAATGGTTTTAATCACCACGTGAACACTAAACCTATCTCTGTTTTCTGTCATCCTTCTTAAATGATTGAAAATGTATTGTTTTGAATGTTTTTCCAACATTTTGAACATTTTTTACATTGATCAAGACAGGTGCCCGTAACAGGTGTACAGCAGGTGTCCCGTCCGGACCGGGTCCGATGGGAGGGGTTCCGGAACCGGTTCGGATGGGAGGGGTTCCGTACCGTGGGAATTCCCACGGTCACATGACCTCTCCGGAAGTGGGAGGGAGGGGGCGGGGCTAAGCGTGGGAAAAAGGGGCGGGGGCTAAGCGTGGGGGAAAAGGGGCAGGGCTAAGCGTGGGGAAAAGGGGCGTGGTCAATCATGGGGCAATAAATCACTCAAAAGTGACAGAAGCCGCCCCATATAGTCTCTCTTCCATAACTTAGTTACATGTTAATTACATTTTGTTACATGTTATTACAATGTCTACTACTAAGTAATTAATTAAGTAATTACTCTGTATCACGGACACCGTAAAATAAAGTGTTACCGCAGGGGTTTCTTATATAATTACATTGTACCAAGTCGGTAACACATATGTAATTGACTCGGCCTGTTACACGTGCAAAATTATCTGCCTATTACATGAGTGCTATTTAGATACTTATTTAGAATAAACATGTTGTATGATTTAGATATTATTTATGTAATTATTATAACCTTAATCGATCAACAATGTACAATTTTAGTGAAACAATCTTTATTATGTACAGTTTAAATGAATAAATATATAAAGGTAATATAAATATGCTTTAGAATCAATAGATAAACTATACAATGACTACATTTGAGCTTAAATGTTCAATTCTCTCTATACCTTTACCAATTGTATAACTAACTTCACAACTTTTACTTGCACTGATATACAGTAGCGAGATTTTTCTTTTAGTTGTCCTCTTTCATAGACAGCAAAGCTATTTTCTTCTTGCTGTGTAAATTTGTTTAAAACCTTAACATTTAAATACTTTATTTATTTAAAAAGTGAATTGCACTGCTTCTCTCACGAGAAATGAATTTCAATGAGTTTTAAATTCGTTTCGGTAACACTTTATTTGAAGGGGTGTGCATGATACTGACATGACACTGTCATAAACATGACATAATACCTGTCATGAACATGAAGGAGTCTTTATGAATGTTTATGACTGTTGTCATTAAGTGTCATTCGGTAAATTATGACACTTTTAATTCAAAGTTGACATTGTTTAAAATGTCTTTGTTATGACAACTTGACATTACCCAAGACAAAAATGTCTTGATTATGACAACTTGACATTAACAAAGACAGAAATGTCTTTGTTATGACAACTTGACATTAACCAAGAAATCATAACCTGTCAACCTGTCACAACTTTGGCCGTCATGACACCATTATAACTGTGTCATGAATATTACCTGTCCTCAAGTAAAGTGGAACACATTGTACTAGTTATAAAGATGTCATTAAGGGTTATTACACAGCAAAATGGTTTAAGTTTGATAATTAGACCTGTTATGACATATTTGTGACAGGTTGACAGGTTATGATTTCTTGGTTAATGTCAAGTTGTCATAACAAAGACATTTCTGTCTTTGTTAATGTCAAGTTGTCATAATCAAGACATTTTTGTCTTGGGTAATGTCAAGTTGTCATAACAAAGACATTTTTTGTCTTTTCTAATGTCAAGTTGTCATAACAAAGACATTTTTGTCTTTGTTAATGTCAAGTTGTCATAAAAAAGACATTTTAAACAATGTCAACTTTGCATTAAAAGTGTCATAATTTACCGAATGACACTTAATGACAACAGTCATAAACATTCATAAAGACTCCTTCATGTTCATGACAGGTGTTATGTCATGTTTATGACAGTGTCATGTCAGTCTTATGCAACACCCCTTCAAATAAAGTGTTACCTTAGTTTCACTCTTTCTCAGCATGTGATTGACTGTTTGCTACTGATGTCACACCTAAACTCCTAAAGTCAGGATCAAAGCCTGAGTTGACAGAGAAAGTTGATGATTAGCATCATGGTACCAACAAAGCCTGGTTGGATTGGTTTGGTTTTGTCAACTCAAAACTAATCCTGTAACCCTGAGTTTGTTCAACTACCATCAGGGTACAGGCCCCTGGTCACGTCAATGAATTGCAGTTGTTTGTTTGCCTGGCTTGTTTGGATTTCCTTCTGTTTGGATTATGGACTTTCTGGATATTTTAGTAATATTTGCTAATACTCTTAGTATTTTCCCTGTTTTGATAAGTTTTCCTGGGAAATTGATTTTATTTAATTTTATTTTGTCATCATTATTCTGCTTTAAGGAGATGAAAATGGTCAACCTTTATTGACATGGAAATAAAATTCAATCACATTATTTTGGCAGTTAGAGTTTTGGTTGGGTTTTTATGGGCTGGTTTATTAATACTAAAAATGTGTAACATATTTAACAAGGGCACTGTCATCATTTACTCACCCTCATGTTGTTCCAACATTTTTGTAAATACATTATTTTGTGTTCTACAGAAGAATGGCACACAGACATGCTTGTAAGTAAATTATGAAATTACATTTTTGGATAAACTCTCCCTTTAATATAAGCACTTAACCTTACTGTCTCCCATACATTGTCTGGGTTATGGGTTTAGGTGAGTGTAGAGGGGGGAAACAGTTGATGAGCCCATGAAACCCTGTATCCTGCCATTTTTATGGTATTTTTCCTCTTAATTCCACAGTGTGGGGGTGAAGCAAAATCCGAGATTAAATTTACGTAGTTTTTTTTCCTGTTTATTCAAATTAAATTGTTTACTGAGACACAATACACATATAGAAATATAAAAAAACAAAACCCCTATAACATTAGAGTAGAATGTTTAATTAAACTAAATGCATATTTTTGTTGTTGTTGTTATTGTGATAATAATTGTTGCACTCAGTAAAAATGTTGCCTTTTCACAAATGTTTCGCATTTGTAAACCTTATCTGGCCATCATGTTCTTTTTTGTATTTTTCTCAGGTTTAAGCAGAAGGATGTAACATTTTGGGGTGAATATACACAACAACAGGCCGTAACTTGAAGCCAAAATGGCGAAAATCTCCACAGCCACAGTGTACTTCCCTGGTGAGCTGACGTACGCTGGCACAAATGCAATCCACACAGCACAGAAGATCAGCATGCTGAAAGTAATGAATTTAGCCTCATTGAAATTGTCTGGGAGCTTTCGAGCAAAGAAGGCCAGCAGGAAGCAGACCACTGCTAACAGACCGATGTAGCCCAGCACCAGTACAAACCCCACAACAGATCCCACTGTGCACTGCAGTATCACTCGAGCGCCAAGCTCACCTGCACTCTCTGTGGGTAGAGGGGGAGCCAGCAGCAGCCATAGAAGACATATGACAACCTGAACCAGCGTGCAAAGGAAGATGCCTGCCCTCTGCTGGATGGGCCCAAAGTACTGCATCAGGTTAGGTCCAGGCAGAGTGGCTCGAAAAGCCACCAGCACCACCACAGTTTTACTAAGGACGCAGGCTATGCAGATCACAAAGCTCACTCCAAACAGGGTGTGACGTAGCATGCAGTTCCACGGCACAGGTCGACCAATGAAAACTAGGGCGCACAGGAAACAGAAGGTGAGTGACACCAATAACAGGAAGCTCAGCTCAGAGTTGTTGGCCCGCACAAGTGGTGTGTAACGATGATGGAAAAAGGCAGCCAGAACAGTTGTGGTCAGTGTCGCCCCAGTGATAGATAAGACTGTCAGGACAATTCCCATGGAATCTTGCAATGACAGAAACTCTACAACTTTTGAGATGCACCTTGTTCTTTCAGTGTTTGACCAGAACTGCTCAGGGCATCTTGTACACTCTGTTGAGTCTAAAGAACATTATTACATAATAGTAAAGGTTGGTTTTTCATTGTACAGATTTCTTAATGTTACCTACATAGCTATTGCAATGTCTAGCACAATGTTCAAAGGAAATAAGTTATTTCCAATCAATTAAAAATGATCATTTAATCATGTTATTGATTACTAAATATATATGTAAAATGTAATATCCTGTCATAACAGCAGAACAGGTTTTCCTTTTTGTACAGCCTTTCTAGTGCCTGGAAGACAGCTCACACTGCACACAGATACAGGAACCTGAATGATAACGCAATAAACTTAATTAGACTTACATCATCCTTCTAGCAACACAATATCTTTCAGCAGAAGCACATAAAGAAGTGCAGAAAGAAATAAAATCCTCACACAAAGGCATTCCTCTCTTTCTATAAAAGACAGGTACACTCTCATACACACAATCATTTACTCAGGACATGTCTTTCCAGTCTCAGCAGGGGTTTATCCATTAAAGGGCTGTATCTGCTCCATACTGAGAGGTTTGATAATGGACGCATTCACCTGCACACTTCTTGTACCCTTTTTTACATAGGTCACTTGAGAATGTAAAAGCTTGACTTTTTGTGGTAACACCACGCTAGACTGTTTTCATTAGTGAAAGAGATTGTTTTTTTTGCCTGCTAATTTGTTTCGCCTTCTTTTTCTACATAGCAAGAGAGCCCTACAGACCCCTTATAGAAAATAATATAAGCAGAATAAGTATATATAGCACACAATTGTGAAAGCAAAGAATGCCACTTGCATGTTTTTTTTTTTTAAAGTTGTTTAGGCAGACAGGTTTTAAACCCAGGACCCCTCGCATCAAAAGCAAGAATTATACCACTGGAGTGACAAATTGAGTACTTTGTATATTTATCCAAACAGTATGTATTTAATTTATTAATGTTTTAATGTTTTTTTCTGTTTGATTTCTCACAAATGTATGTAGGGTTGGAAAATAGTTTCAAGGCTGAAATAAATGTGTCTGATGGGAGCATGTCATGTCATGACATATCTTGCTAGTCCATAAGAATCACCACCAGATTTTATCTCAATATAACCCCTGATTATGAGTGACATATCAGGGGCCTATACAGTGAAGCCAATTTAGAAGGATAGCCAGATATGTTTCAGTTTAGTTTGCCAACCCTGGGTTTTAGGCACAATGAAAGTGGCTTGCCACAGTACCTTATCCTCCATGGCTAACCTGCAGGTTATCTTCTAGGTAAGATATTTCAAACCGATATTGGACCAATCAGCATTAAGCAGAGTGACACATCTCTGATGCAATAAAGTCACTCCTTCAGTTACTCTTGTTCTAAATTAAAGGTCACTACATAGTAAAATTGTCGGGCTTTTAGTGATGAATATTTATTATAATTATTTATAATTACATGTGATCTTACATGTCCGAGTCTCTATATGCCTATATATATATATTTATATTTATTTATTTATTTATTACATGGCTTGGTTGAATTCTAATGTAAAATACTAAGTATAGCACACCGTTGCCATGAAAAACAGAGCGTTGCCATGGAATCTAACCGTAGAGATGGAACAGACTATTTTCTTTAGCGGAAGCAATACAATCGTTTTTAAATCAATAAACTCCTTTTTAAATCAATATCTTGAGTCAAATTATTGATTTATTTGGTAGGTAGCCATGTAATAAGCGGGTTAATGTAGAGCGAGGTAGTTGTTATAGCGAATACAACCCCTTCAGGCTGATTCAAGACCCATCCGCTTCACGTCGGGCTCCTGATCAGCCTGTCAGGGTTGTATTCGCTATAACAACCGCCTCACTCTACATTATCCCTTATATATATAAACTGTATTATAACTATATAAACTAACTTTATAACTTTCACTTGAACTGATACAGCGAGATATTTTCTTGCTGTGTATGCATTGTATGCATGTAATTCATGTCCGTCAATCTCTTAATCTTCAGTAGAAGAGAGAAATTATCTTGCTGACTCTCTCACAAGAGGTGAATCGCAATTTCTTTATGTTTCAATGCATGTGATTGTCAGTTTGCTACAGATGCAACACTTTCATTTGCATGCGCTCCATGAACTCAGAATCAAAGCCTGAGTTGACAGAAAAAGTGTCAAGTTACCAACAAAGCCTGACTGAATTGGTTTGGTTTTGCCAACTTTAAACTAATCCTGTAATCCTGAGTTTGTTCAACTTCCATAATGGTACAAGCCCCAGATTGAGCGCCTTAATGTTTGTTTGTATTTGCAAGTCAAATATTTAACTAAAAACATTTAAAATTATATAACGAATGAAAAGTCACTGGATTCTCACTTTGTCAGTCCAGCCCCCACCCCAAAACACTTTCTTAAGGCTTATGTTCAGCTCCTGGCCTGGTCCTTTGGCTGCATCAAATTGTCCAACCTGGACGAAATTCACTGCTCCATTTTCATCAACATGCCAGTTCATAATGTCATAAGAGGCAGATGGCTCGCCGTTATCTTCAAAATAAACCAGCTCACCCACTGGTGTTGTGAAGTTTACTGCATTTAAGTAGTACAGAAGCTGTAAAAGTAAAATAGTACAGATTATCATTTGCAGTGATTAATTTAAATTATCCACGTTTACATAAAACATAAAAATGTAAAATATTATTTAAAATATTATTTTTAGACCGTACCTGTCTGGGCTTTATTTGAGTCACATCAGGACATTCTCCATTTTCAAACGGCCCTCTACCAGGCTGACAGGTCATCATGTTGTGAATAGCATTGGCAATAGCATATACAGCCTTATACACATTGTAAGTAACTCTCAACTGTGAAACATCTATGTAGATGTGACCACGTTTCTCCACATTCTCTGAGCCTGTGCACCTTGGAGTTTTAAATGAAGGCTGCCAGTCCTGTGCCAGCGAGCAACCAAATATTTCTTCCCATACATTTTCTACAAACGGATCATTTGGCTGCTTCACAGGGCTCAGCTGGGCAAGATAAGCACCAAGACCCCAAATATCAGCTCGGCGCAAGGCAAAGCCAATGGTACCGGCTAGAAGAGGAATGCTCGCTTGGTCAAAGAACTGAATGGAGGTGCTCCAAGCCTCTGTAGCTATCCACTGCCTGTTGGTCACATTCTGCACCACCACTTCCTTGAATAGGACTACTAAGTCGGGTGCAATGGCAAATGTCACCACCACACGAGCTGTGGAACTCTGGATCCTCTCCACAGTTCGTCTGATCCTGCTTTGTGAGTGTGATTTAGGAATGAATTCCAAGTAGTCCACACAAATCCCTAAATGTTCCAGTTCTTTCAAGAGTAGCTGTGCACCACTTTTACCATATTCATCATCCCCTGCAACCACCCCCACCCAGGTCCAGTCCAGCAGGTGCAGCAGACGGGCTATTGCCTTAGCCTGGAAGGCATCACTGGGAACAGTACGCAGGAAAGAGTGAAATCTACGACGGTCAGTCAGACAAGCACAGGATGCAAAATAACTAACCTGGGCAGACAAAGCACAGAGACAAGACCCGAAGAAAAACTGTGAAAAATGTAAATAATGCATACTGTTTTCAATAGACCTGTGCACACATAACAGTTGCTTACACTCTAAAATTAACTATTGCAACAAGTTTAGCATGTCAAAGTTACACCACATTGTCATTTCCTACTGGCACCATTACTGGCTATATATATATAAACCAGTAAGCAATTGAGACAGTTTGTATTATATTTTTCAACACTGACATAATGTTTACTGTTATTCACAGAATAATAGACAATACAAATAGGAGTGCATTGAGAGTCTCAACATATCAACATATCTTTACACCTTCTAGCTTATTGGAGATTTTAATAAATGTAAGACTCCACTGTTCAACTCCCCTGTATCTTAATATGCATTTTAAGTTAATTATAAAGTAAATAACCCAGTTCATTAAATATTGGAAAAAGTACTTGAAAATGTAATGTGATTACAGTGAGAAAGATTTTATGAGTATAATCTTTGCAACACTTTTCTAAAAGTCACCCCAAAACAAAGAACGCATAAACACAACTCCCCACCCCCCACCCAAAAAACAACAACATTTAAGTGGGAAAAAAAGAATCAATGATTTGGTCTCTGAGGGTCAATTCATTATACCATGGGGATATCAAAAACTCCTAGAGTGTCAGCCACCACAATTGAGGCAGAGGAACGAGCGTCACCGACAATGACAGGCACCATTGGAGATCCGTTGCACTCAGCACTCGACACTGTCTCCTCCTGCCCTGTTACCAGAGCTAATGCACCACTCAGTGTCGTGCTCTCAGCTAGGCATGTATCGGCAACCAGGTATCCCAAAGTAAAGTTTGGTAGCAGAACAGGGTCCCGATTAATCTCCTCCACAGTGAAGATCATAGCTTTGAGCCAGCGGTATGAACGAAGGTCAACACTAAAAGAGAATGTAAAATGCAAAGTTTTGTAATTTAAGAAATAACTGAATTGGGTCAGTTCAGTAATAATCTATATGGGGGACATCCTGATGTGATATGAAATCCTAGTATGTTGGAATATGCACAATGAAAATATTGTTTCAGGCAACCTAAATGAGTTTTTATTAAATTAAAAATCAAATAAAGGTATTTTAGGCTGAGTAGAAAGGCAGGGTGAGGTTAGGTAACAAGTTAACAAACAGTTAACAAAATCCTCCATGAGAAAACATTCAGATATATTGAATGTATTAACAGTTGTTTGACAAATTGCCTTATAATTAATTTGACATGTTCTCATTATTCTTACCCCTGGCAGCGAGCCCCATGCTGCATTTCAGTAAAAGCATGATCGGGTGCTGGTGCTTCAATATGAACTGGAAACAGACCACCAATGATCACATCTCCCTCTTTATACAAGCTCTCTGAAAAATATCTGCCCTGCAGACTACATGACAGACCTGCACCACAAACCCTGACCATCTCAACTATGAATCCCACCAGCCACAACCACATAATCAATGCCATCACTCTACACATCTACTCTACTCTACAGACAGAGAGAGAGAGAGAGAGAGAGAGAGAGAGAGAGAGAGAGAGAGAGAGGAGAGAGAGAGAGAGAGAGAGAGAGAGAGAGAGAGAGCAGCACTGCAGGCTTACGCTTTTCCAGCAAATAAGGGTTAGATGATAACTCCTCTTTTGTAGAATTTATTTTGCCTGGGGCATAAGAACATGCAACAGGAAAACAAGTGAGTGGGGGATAATTGTAGAAAGCCCTTGGAGAGCACAAAAACAAAGAAAAAATACTTTGAGAATTAAAATGATTTTGTGATATTGTGCAGCTGCAAGCACAGAGCAAAAAACATCAACAAGAACCAAAAGTATAAAAATGTTCAAAGATTACTTAATATTTTACCAGTCAGGGAAGTTCCAACACAAGGTGAACATTCACTTGAAATACAGTCAGTGGCTGTTGGTAGGTTTTAAAATGGAGGAAGCACACACAATTTTAGTGGTCGGATCCCCTGCTCACTTTTAGGCAGAAAATTTACAGAAAACGACACATATACAGAAAGACAATATAAATCTACTTTTACTCACGTAGCCTATCAAAATACACCCTTCTGTCCTGTTTTGAAAATGTCCATGTTAAGAGAGCACGTTTAAACTCTAAACTCTGCCATTTATTGAAGCTAATTTCTGTGGCCTAACTATAAAAACATTGCTGTAAAAAAAGAGTCCAATTCTGACAGTAACATACTGTTCTCTTACGAGAGGTTCTCTCGTATTGCGTAAGCTAGCTTACGCTACGGGAAAGATTCCATCTTTCTGAGAAATTGAAGCCAAAAATTATCCTATAATTTTGTATCCATTGTCAACGCAGTTCAGCTGCAGCAGACCATGAGAGGGCTAGCTAGCCGCTCATTGGTTCGCTCACGGAGAACTGCTTAAGCCTATGAGGGAGCGCGGATGAACCCGCGACCAATGAGAGTCTGACTCGCTCTCATTACGTCACCGCCCTTGAGACGGGCGTGGACGAGACTATAAATACCCCGAAATAGGCTGAATAATCTGATTTTTCATCCTTCAGCGACGCACCTGCATCTGCTGATCCTGAGAGAGAAGCCGCCGTCGTCGAAAAGGCACCTTCTAGCGAGCGTTTGGGAGACTGAGGAAGCCGGCCGTCTTCGCCGCCTTCAGCCGTCCTGTGAGCTAGCGCCATCCGACGGAGTGTATCCTTTACTCAGAGTTTTAAATCCTATTTGTATCTAAATGAGCGAGCGTCTTTTTAAAGATGTCTCGGAATTCCTGCGGCTCCTGCCGCGCTCCTCTCGAGGCTGGAGACCGCCACGTCATCTGCGCCCTCTGCCTCGGACCGGAGCACGCTGAAGTCGCCCTCGCCGATGGCGGCTGCGACTTCTGCGATACAATGCCTATGTTGACCCTGCGGGCTCGACTGTTGGCCGCTAAAAGCGCTCCCAAGCCACCTCTGTCTGCGCCGCGGAAGAAGAAACGCCGCGCTCAGAGGCCGCCGGAGCCCCAGCAAGAAGCGTTCATTCCGCCGGAGCCTGTAGCCTCCCGCTCTCCTTCTCCGCCGCTTCCGGACGAACAGTTGCCGCCGAGTGGCCGCTCTGTTGCCTCCGATGACGCCGCGGACATTAAGGACTCATGTTCGCTTCTCGCTTCCGACAGTGAGGATTGGTCCGGTTCTCAGGTCTCCTCGAACCATGAATCTTCCAGGACTCGCGCTGGCATTGAAGAGGAACTAATGCGCCTCCTCACACAGGCCGTCGAGCGCCTCGGTCTCGAGTGGTCTCCTCCCCCCGAGCAGACCTTTAACCGCATGGACGGCAGCTATTTCCGCCAGCGCTTGACTCCCGCTGCCAAACGGGCTGCGCCCTTCCTGCCCGAGCTGCACGCTGAGCTCTCAAAGTCCTGGAATGCCCCGCTCTCTGCCAGGTCTAGCTCTGATTCTTCCACCCCACTCCGCGTTGTGGACGGAGCCGCAGAGAAGGGCTACCTCACCATCCCGCCTGTTGAACACTTGGTCGCCGCACACTTATGCCCGCCCTCTGCTAGATGGCGCTCATCACCTGTGCTTCCCTCAAAAGCCTGCAGAGCGACTTCAAGTTTTCACGGCCGCGCATATTCAGCCGCCGGCCAGGCGGCGTCTGCACTCCACTCGATGTCCGTGCTGCAAATCCTGCAAGGCGATTTGCTGCGTGAGTGGGATGGGAGCGGAAAGAACCCCCTTCTGTCGCGGATTTGAGGAGCGCCACGGACCTTGCCCTTCGCGCTACAAAGTCTGCTGCTCTAGCCCTGGGGAAATGCATGGCCGCCATCTGCGTGTCTGAGAGACACCTATGGCTCACTCTCGCCGACATGGGAGATTCCGAGCGCGCCGCCTTTCTCAACGCCCCGCTCTCTCCAGCCGGCCTCTTCGGATCTGCTGTCACGGGTATCGTCGACCGCTTCTCGAAGTACAGAAAGCTTCGCAAGCCATGAACCTCTTCCTGCCTCGTCGCGCTAGCTCCTCTGCAGGCCGCCCACGTGATCAGCCTCCTGCACGAGCCCCACCCCAGCGCACAGCTCAGCACAACCAGACTGCTCAGCGACGCCAGGGCGGCCGCCCGCGTTCCCGCTCTGACAGCAGTCACAGGCCGCCGCCTCCTCGGGGGCCTCGGCCTAGAATCACGCTGAAACCTGAGCAACCAAAGTCTGCCTAGCACAGCTGAGAAGAAAAAGACGGCGCTCTCCCGCTGCGGCCGGACCGCCGTCAAAGATTTGCCCTCTGTTAGTCCCCGCCCAGGCGGTTACTACAGCAGTGTTTTCTGCCATAACCAAGCCGGTCTCCCTTCCCGCTTGCATGAGCACAAACGCCGTTTTTACGGCGACCCAGAGAAATCTCAAAAAGAGCATAAAAGCCTCTTGTGTACGAAATGTGCCCACAACACTGTGTTCACTCATACACAAAAGCACTTCAGTTCCCCTGTCTCACACAGAGTCCACTCTCATAAAACGGGCCAAGCCCGCTCGAGTCTCAGAGTGCATACGCGCGCCCACAAGCCCGTGTGCGCGTCCCACCTCTGTTCACTCTGTTACAGGGCCCTTAAGCTCCTCTCCAAGTGTAAGTCCCGCTGTTATAAGCACTATCAGCGCGCTCACGCAGCCCGCGAAGTGCGGCAATGGGGACCATGTAGCCATTCACCCCCTAGCGTCACGCTTCAAAGCGTGGGAAGCTATTCCGGGAATCTCCCAGTGGGTGTTAAACACAATAAAGCTAGGCTATCGCTTACAGTTTCGTCGCCGCCCTCCTCGCTTCCGAGCGCGGCTAGAAACTACTGTGAACCCAGAAGCAGTGTCACTGCTCCGTTCAGAGATAGCAAGTCTGTTGTGCAAGAAGGCTATAGAGAGGGTGCCTCTGGCTATGAGCGAGTCGGGGTTCTACGGCCGTTATTTTCTTGTCCCCAAGAAAGACGGCGGTCTCAGACCAATATTAGACCTCAGATATTTGAACAAAGCTCTCATAAAGAGACCGTTCAAAATGCTCACTATCAGAAAACTCCTCGCGCATGTGCGCCAGGGGGACTGGCTCATATCACTAGATCTGAAGGATGCATACTTCCAGATCCAGATAAATCCCCTTCACAGGCCATTCTTACGTTTCGCCTTCGAAGGCCAGGTTTATCAATACACCGTCCTACCGTTCGGCCTATCCTTGGCACCCCGTACGTTCACGAAGTGCATGGATACGGCGCTCGCCCCCCTGCGGAGTCAGGGGCTGCGAATACTGAACTACTTGGACGACTGGCTGATTCTGGCACAGTCTCAGAAAGAGTTACTGTCTCATCGTACAGTTCTCCTCGACCATCTGAAAGCTTTGGGCCTCTCTGTCAACTGGACAAAGAGCGTACTACAACCCAGTCAGACTATCTCCTTCTTGGGTATAGAGCTGGACTCGGTCACGATGACGGCGCGTCTGTCGACGCAGCGCGCGCACCGTGTGCAGCGTCTCGCCGCATCTTTTCAGATGAACAGACTCACGCCTTTGAAAACTTTTCAGAGAGCGTTGGGTTGTATGGCCTCAGCCTCTGCGGTACTCCAGCTGGGGTTACTGCGCATGCGCCCGCTTCAGCTCTGGTTGAAGAGCCGTGTGTCTCACCGAGCGTGGACCTCGGGCCACCAGCTGATAAGGGTAACGCAGACCTGTATTACAGCTCTGCAGCCATGGTCAGTGGCAGAATGGTTTCAGCGCGGCGTCTCCATGGGGACAGTTTCATGCCGAAAAGTCATCTCGACAGACGCCTCCAACACGGGGTGGGGGGCGGTCTGCGAGGGCTCACCGGCCTTCGGCCCCTGGTCAGCTCAAGAGAGCCTCCTACACCTAAACTGTTTGGAGATGTTGGCGGTCGAGAACGCGCTCAGGCGGTTTCTCCCGTGCATTCAGGGCCATCACGTGCTGATCCGTTCGGACAATATGGCCGTGGTCTCCTATCTAAACCGTCAGGGCGGAGTCAGATCCAGGAATCTTTTCCAGCTGACAGAACGCATCCTAGTTTGGTCTCAGTGTCACCTGCTCTCGTTCAGAGCGACGCACGTGCCGGGACAGCTGAACGACGGTCCAGACAGCCTGTCCAGGAACCCCATTCCCCCCGGGGAATGGTCCCTGCATCCTCTTACAGTCCAGAAACTGTGGCGTCTATTCGGCAGAGCAGAGGTGGACCTCTTCGCCTCGGCGGAGAACACCCACTGCCCAATATTTTTCTCAAGGAGCGAGGACGCGCTAGCCCAAACCTGGCCCAGCCGCCCGCTTTATGCTTTCCCTCCGGTCTCTCTGCTACCACAGGTGCTTCAGAGAATCAGAGAAGCGCAGCACTCGGTGCTCCTCATAGCCCCGCACTGGGAGGGTCAGACTTGGTTTCCGGAGCTCACGCAGCTGTCACAGACAGCGCCGTGGCCCATTCCAGTCAGAGCAGATCTCCTCTCCCAAGCTCGCGGCTCGATCTGGCATCCCCACCCAGAGCGCTGGGCGCTACACGCGTGGGTGATCAACAACTACCCGTTGCTTTGCCAGAGGGAGTGTTAAACACGATCATACAGGCTAGAGCGGCTTCTACCAGAAGGCTCTATGCGTCAAAAAGGGTTTGTGTTCTCAAAGTGGTGCACCGATAAGGGTTTGGACCCACGGTTATGCGAGGTTCCCTCCTTGCTAAATTTTCTCCAAGAGATGCTGGACAAGGGCAGATCCCCGTCCACTCTTAAGGTATATGTGGCAGCCGTCGCGGCGTTTGCTGAACCCCGGCGCGGCCAGTCACTGGGCAAAGACGGGCTGGTAGTCCGCTTCCTCAGGGGAGCTAGAAGGATGAACCCCCCTCGCCCCCCTTCGGTGCCGATTTGGGACCTTTCCATAGTTCTTGATTCTATGAAAGCTCCCCATTCGAACCGTTAAGCACCGTGGACCTAAAGTACCTGTCGCTAAAGACCGTTTTTCTACTCGCGCTCGCGTCAGTAAAACGGGTGGGAGACCTGCACGCGCTGGTAGACAGAATGGGCTCTCTGTCTGGACTCCTGTCTTGAGTTTGGACCTAATGACTCCTTAGTCGTTCTCAAACCTAGGCATGGCTATGTTCCCAAAGCGATTGGCACCCCGTTCAGGGCACAAGTTATATCCCTATCGGCTCTGCCTGCTTCCGATAGCGAATCAGATTCTAATCTCCTATGTCCGGTCAGGGCCCTGAGATTATATGTTACTCGCACTGCTCCGGTCAGACGATCCGAGCAGCTTTTTGTTTCGTTCGGCGGGCGCACCAAAGGGTTGGCCGCCTCGAAACAGTCCCTATCCAGATGGATTGTTGATGCCATTGCAGCAGCATACGCATCAAAAGACCTGCCATGCCCTCTGGGCATCAGGGCTCATTCCACTAGAGGCATGGCCTCATTGTGGGCATGGTCCAGCGGAATTTCCATTCACGACATTTGCGTGGCAGCGGGATGGGCTTCCCCCTCCACCTTTGTCAGATTTTACAATCTGGAAGTACCCGCCTTGCAGGCTAAACTACTAGCAGTCTAGTATGTTTCAGCTCTTCTGGTTGAGTTGCACTATAGGAGGTTAATCACACAGACCGAGTTCGCTCTGTCCCTCTCTTTAATGTGCTTATGTACTACACAATCACCGGCCCGCTCCGCTGGCCGTTTGTCACAGGTACATATATTCATTCCCACTTACGGAGTTCCCCGGGGTGCCCCGCGGGACTAATAGTGGATGCTTAGCACGCACGGCGTTGACCAGGGGTTCCCGTAGCGTAAGCTAGCTTACGCAATACGAGAGAACCTCTCGTAAGAGAACGAATCGGTTACCTAACGTAACCTCGGTTCTCTCTAGATGAGGGAACGAGTATTGCGTTCCTGGCCGTGCTTGCGCTACTGGCGATGTTCGCTTCAGTATTGAAAAAAACAGATTATTCAGCCTATTTCGGGGTATTTATAGTCTCGTCCACGCCCGTCTCAAGGGCGGTGACGTAATGAGAGCGAGTCAGACTCTCATTGGTCGCGGGTTCATCCGCACTCCCTCATAGGCTTAAGCAGTTCTCCGTGAGCGAACCAATGAGCGGCTAGCTAGCCCTCTCATGGTCTGCTGCAGCTGAACTGCGTTGACAATGGATACAAAATTATAGGATAATTTTTGGCTTCAATTTCTCAGAAAGATGGAATCTTTCCCGTAGCGTAAGCTAGCTTATGCAAAACTCGTTCCCTCATCTAGAGAGAACCGAGGTTACGTTAGGTAACCGATTCGTTTTTCATTAAGGCGAGACACTACAGGTGAATAGGGTATTTTTTTTAAATAATAGATATCATCATGAAACTTTCTCAGTTGATTACTTATGCAAGTATATTAAAAAAATGTATTACAAGTTTTTGAAATTTGTATGTTTAATTATGCAAATTAGGCATTATCTCGTTAAATATGCACAATTTTGCATATATTTTCGGTAGATAGATCTGACCATATGATAAAGCCAGGTGCAAAATTATTTTTTCATTTTGTTCACACACAAGATGAAAAAAGAATTTCAGAGGGATTTCAGGATATATGCTTTCATTACCTAGGAAATCAAAATATACTGTCCATAGCCTTAAAAAATCAATTCTCGCCATATTTTTTTTTATTAAAAAGTCACATAAATCAGGCCAGAAATGATTTATAAACAAATCCCTCTGAAAATATCTTCAGAATACTGCTAAGTGTATAACTGGAAAGTTTGGTGTACATAGGTGCTACACAGGCTGAGAAGTTTCTACTGGAGAATGACAAAATACTCATTTTGAGAAAACAGCATTTAAAGATTTGTAATGTAAAAATGAATACTTTTTTTAGTGGAAACAACTATTTACAGACACAATATCTTATCAAATCATCAGCACCAACAATACAAACCAACTAAATCACATTACAACTTATAACACAGCATTTATGGCCTTCAAATGAACAGAAAAAGGGTCAAAAACACACATCTAAATGTCAGAGCGTGTCACGTGATGCATCTGAACCAATCACGTTGTCAGAAATTGACACCAGCCAATGAGATTTCGGTTTTAGAGTTAAATGCCCATTTTACTTTCACGATTGGTTGCTGATAAAAAGGAAATGACCATATTTGGATCCGACAGCGTTGAACAGGAGAAAGAGAGCTTTCCAACGGTGTGTGTGATGACAGGGTGCAGATAGCGATCGCAGAGCAGCATGTTGATATATAACGACAACTTTTTGTTGAATTTAGGAGAAATCTACAGACGCAAATGGACAAAGTGTAGTAAAATAAACACCTAAATGTGTATTTTGGAATTTTTTTCACCTCAAGTCTGAAAGAAGACATGTTATTGAAGACAAATAGCCCAAAATCTCAAAATTGACCAGTGAAAAAAAAAAAACGATGTTTTTGCCTGCCGTGTCTCGCCTTAAAACAATAATGTGCTGCTGTAGAAAACAATCAATTCTGGGCAATATTTTTCACAGTAAGAAACTGCTGTTAATTAATAGCCATTTTCAATAGTAATTACTGTATTTATGTATTACGGTTTTGTACTGTTGTACGCAATGCATTGTGAGCTGGTGCATTTTTGAATAATGGCGCTAAACGGGTGTTTCACAGGAGTTTGAGTCTGAGCTTCCAATCTGAAACTTGTAGTGCTCATGACAGGAATATAATGTGGAAAATAGAAGAAAACTAATTGAAGCAGAGAGGAGAAGGTACTTTGAAACTGACTGCAGCGAGGAGCGTTTTTTTTAAAAAACTGGAACATTAACTGTGTCGAGCGGGAAGAAATTAAGCTCTAGCATAAGTTCTGCCGAGAAGACTCAATTGTTACGTCACTCATTACCTTCTCATCTATCCAATCGTGTTCTTATACTTGTGGTATATAAGATAGGTACTTACACATGTCTAAGTTCACAGATGCTGACGGTTCAATTTATGCTCTAGTTCAGTCGCCAGCCAACATGTTTCAGGACACGCATATTGTTTAGCATATTCAGTGCCGCATCTCCCCATGGGCACAGCGGTCTTCGGAGAGTTTTTGATCAGCCAAGGCTTCTCATGAGAAGTTCTGCTCCTCTAGACCCAAAATACCCTGGGTAACCCATCAGTTTCCATTTTCATGTCATCAAAAGCCTCAACAGCGTCAGCTCAGCCAGGATAATCCGGCAGGAAGAGAACTGCATGGTCATCCTCAACTTGTCCAGCAAAAGAACCTGTCTGCACGGGTGCCATTTATCCTGCAGATCATCGATCCACCGACATAAATCAACAACTCTGCAAGTCACAAGAGGCGATCTTCTCTCACTGGTTTCAAGTTCAAACTCCACTTCTAAGACTTTCAAGTCGTTTGTTTTCAAGTTTTGGTAGGCAACGGGGTTCATATAGGTGACGCCATATGACATTTCGTCGAAATCCTACGCACATGGCACCCTTTAGCGTCAATATAACATGCACTGTTATGGGTAGGTTTAGGTCTGGGGTAAGGGAAGGGCGTCGGATTTAGACGAAATCCCACAAGCGTCAACTGTATGACGCCTTGGGATTACAACCGCTGCGTCTCATATTGACGCTAAAGGGTGCCATGTGCGTAGAATTTCGACGAAATGTCACAAGCGTCAACTGTATGACGCCTTGGGATGAGAACGGGCTGGCTTTTTTTAGTTTGGAAATACCCAATAACAACTGCATAACTGATTAAGAGTACTCAAAGGCCATCTTTCAATTTAATTGTGTAACAATTTATACAGAATCTTGTATGAAAATGTCAATTTAAAAAGACATACATAATACATATGTTTTACAACAGCTACGGGCAGAAATTAAGAAAAAAGTGTACCTATTCTAAAGACTATGGGGCGGATCTAATCCATGGGGAATTTGCATAAATTAATTAATAATTGGTAATTAATAATTATCCATACATGTTGGGATTAGATCAGTCTTACATGTTAATAAATCTCCCTCTAAGGGAGGATGTCATTTTACCTGCATGCATACATGAGTATTCTTGTACTGTAACTACAAGTTGATTGCAGTTAATTACACTGAATCACGTCTTACAAAACAGGCAAAATTAATTTAGCTCAATTGTCAGAATAATATTGTGGGGATCCCCAATATCATCTTACTTTATAGGATTTCAGGAAACTCAATTCTTTGGCCAGAAGAATTGGGTTTTCTGCCCTATAAACAAATACTCTTTAAAATATCTTTGATTTGTAAAGCTTGTAGCATAAGATCTCTGGGTCGCTGCATTCCTGAACGGCCCGGTCTCGGCCACGTGCGTGAGCAGCGTCCATTGTGTGTAACCGTCACGTGGCGCAGAACAGAGGTTAGAAGTCTTTGAGTTAACATTACCAACGGAAAATAGCTCGACTGAGTCCGTTTCGCTTCGTGGAAGTGAACAGAGTCGACTATGAAGACAAACTTTGACTAACAGGAACGAAAAATCTCCGAAGGGAGATCCCAGAGAAGCGCGTGTGCATCTCCTAGCCCGGCGCGTCACGTGGTTACGTGCACGTGTCTCTGCTTCAGAGAGAGCGCGCGTTTGTTTGAATGTTCCTTGTAGTTGGATTTGCTGAAGAGATATGTCACTCGGTGTTCTTTTCACTCGTCGATCGGAATTAAACCCGGGGACTTATCTTAAGACTGAAAAACACAAACTAAACTAGAACACATAAAAGAAAGGCGAAAGGCTCGCCTAGGGATGAGACGTTACATTCTAAAACCTGGATGAGCACGGAAGAGAGAGGGCGGAGCTGGGAAGCAACCTTTATCACCTTTGAGAAATCCGGCCTCTTCCCGTTGCCTCGGCCAATAAGAGAGAGGGAATCACGAGCGGGAGTTTGGGTTTTTATGACCTTTTGTTTGTAGAAAGGCATTTGAAAGGAGGGGGGAAAATGAGAGAAACTTCGAAGAAACGATGAAGAAAACTATGAAAACATCCTGGTACTATTCCTATGTTGTTGTTATCGACATATAATTGACTCAGTCATCTTAATCTTCCCGGTACCAGGTTGTAGATACCAAATATGCCACCCATTCTGTTGGTTAATCATAGTTTGTAAAGAACAAACATTATACCCTTAGGTTTTCAAACAACATCGATTAAACACAAAATAAAAGGCACATCGTGAGATAAGAAGATGAGATAGATTGTTCATACAATTCTCAAAGGGGACATATGATAAAATACATGAATGCAGAATACATTTCTCCTTCCTAGTTAACTTCTGAGAATCAGCAGTTACATGTGAAATACATAATGATAGTCACAGTTATTCCAATGTACCATGGACAAACACACATTGACATAAGACACATTGAATATATTTGTTTAAATGTCTTTAAACAAAGAGGAGTTTCTTTCCTCTTTAGAATTCACTTCCTGTGGCACATTCCACATTCCAGTCTTAGTGTCTTGTAAGCGGACACCACGCTGGGGGATGTGTGTGTGTGTTAATTTGGAGTTCAGGCCTTTCAAGGCTTTTGGATGTAATGGTTCACCCAGATACCCTACACTATTCTAAGCTAAGCATGTTGTCTGAGGATCTTGCTCGAGTTGCTAAAAAAAAAGAAAAGCTGGAGGAGCTATTGTCGGAAGTCAAACAATTGAAAAGTTTGGTAAAAGAAAAGGACATGATGATCGACCAATTGGAAAGAAGGATTGATGAGTTGGAACAAAATGCAAAAGGGAATGACTTGATTATTAGTGGGCTAGACATCCGAAATAGATCTTACTCAAGTGTGGCTACTGGAAAAGACGGTGAAGATATTTCGAGCGAAGAACAGCAATCGCTTGAATATCAAGTGATGCAATTTTTTAAGACAAAGGATATTAATATTTAAAGTGAAAATGTGTCATCTTGCTACAGTCTTCCAGGGAAAAACAAACAAACAAAGCCAGCAATTGTCTTGAGGTTTGTCGCGACTAAACATAAGAGAGACATTCTAAAGCAAGGGAAAAAAGTGAAGGGGAGCGATGTTTATATAAATGAACATTTAACCAAAAAGAATGCTGATATAGCTAGAGTGGCGAGGAACTTGAGGAAACAAAGGAAGATTCAAGCAACATGGACAAGAAATGGGAAGGTGATAAACTAAACGGAACGCCTGAGGAAGCAAAGATTATCACGGTAAGAGATCTACGTGAACTTGAACGATTTAAAACATGAATCCTCAAATGAATGAATTGCACTCGGATGAATTATTTTGCCTGGGAATCTTGTGAAACTGGATGGATGGACTGTTTGTGTACACGGATCAGAGATAGAGGATTGGGCTTACAAGTGTTGCATACTTTAAAAGACAATGACTGATTGTATGTTTAAAGATTATGTGTTTCCCTTTACTGATGGACATGACAAAGACTTAGACCTGCTGAAAAATGATAAAATGGACAATGAAATGCCAATGTCAAGTTTGGTAACACCATATCTGAATTACTCACACAGTGGAAGATTAGAAGATTTGGATGAAAGAGCGTTTGATGTGGGGAGTGAAATAGACCCTGAGAGGAATTTCAATTATGACTCCACAACAGATGGGTCCAACTGTAAATATTTTACTGAAAAACAATTCAATGACATTGTAGAGAGGGATGGAGTGTATATTATCCATCTCAATAGCAGAAGTTTAAATAGAAATTTCGGCAACATCATGGATTATTTGAAGCGGCTGAAGAGGGTATTTGATGTCATTGGAATTTCAGAGACATGGTTGCGAAATGACACTGTTGAAGACTTTGGAATGACAGGCTATGAAATGTTCTTTGTAAATCGGACTTTAAAGAAGGGAGGCGGAGTGGCCTTATATGTTAATACTGCCCTGCAATGCAAGCAGGTTGTCTCTATGTCGAAAGAATGTGCTGGGAATTTTGAAATAGTCACTGTAGAAATAGAGATGAAAACAAGTAGAAATTTAATAGTTAGTTGTGTGTATAGAGCGCCTGGAACATGTATTGACAAAATAAATGATCAATTAGTTTGTATGTTTGAGAAGGCGGTAGGTAGAAAAAATGTTTTTGTTTGTGGAGATTTTAATGTTGATCTTTTGAATCCACAAGACCACAAAGGTACCACAGACTTTATTTACACAATGGATAGCTTAGGTTTATTTCCAACAATCACAAAGCCGAGTAGAATTACAGAACAAAGTGCTACATTAATTGACAATATTTATTCAAATGTTGTTGATAATGACATTGTAGGGGGATTGTTGGTGGAAGACATAAGTGACCATTTGCCAATTTTTGTTTATTATAATTGTAAATTAAATGAAGAAGCACCTGTAAGGAGGAAAAGGGAATGGAGGCTGAGGACTCATGTAACCTTGAAAGCCTTTAAGGAAGACCTATTAAGATATAATTGGAAAAATGTTTATGTTAATGATGTAAATGAAGCGTATGGCTCTTTTCTGAATATTTATTTAAAGTTATATGAAATGAATTGTCCTTTCAAAATGTACATTGAGAAAAAGAGGGAACAAAAACCCTGGATGACAAAAGGGTTACTTAATGCATGTAAAAAGAAAAACACACTATATAGGGCTTTCTTAAGACAAAGAACGGAAAAAGCTGAGATGAAATATAAGGCATATAAAAATAAACTAACGAAAATACTTAGGTTAAGGAAAGAGACATATTATAGTAGTTGTTTAGAGGAAAATATAGGAAATATGAAAGGAATGTGGAAAGTTATAAATGGTTTTATGAGAAATAAAGTCAATGAAGCTGCATATCCTAAATTTATAATAAAAGATAATATGTGCATAGACAAGAAACAAGATGTGGCTGAAGAATTTAATGATTTTTTTGTTAATGTGGGACTGAATCTCGCAAGGGATATTGTTGACAATCTGCAAAGTTTGTATCTAAGTGAGGTTAGTGAATCTGAAGTGAGGGGAACGGTTTTAAACTATAAAAGTAAGAGATCACAAGATTGCAATAACATAGATATGTCCTTAGTCCTAAAGAAACCATAGAAGAAATTATTAAACCATTGACACACATATGTAATGTTTCATTTAGGACGGGAACATTCCCGGACCAGATGAAGGTAGCAAAGGTCATACCTTTGTTTAAAGCAGGTAATAAAAATGATTTAGCGAATTATAGACCTGTATCACTTTTTCCACAGTTTTCTAAAATATTGGAAAAACTCTTTGTTAAAAGGTTGGATAGTTTTATTAAAAAATATAATATTTTGATTGAGCAGCAGTATGGATTTCAGGCCAAGCAGTCGACGGGACTTGCAATAATGAAACTAGTGGATGAGTTAAGTAAGGCTATTGATGATAAGAGAGTCAGTCTGGGTGTCTTCATTGACCTGAAAAAGGCATTCGACACTATAAATCACGATATTCTTCTAAAGAAGCTGTTTAAGTATGGGGTCAGAGGGGTTGCATATTCTTGGATTTGTTCTTATATAATAACAGAACACAATTTGTTTCAGTTGATGGAATTATGTCAAGTCCCCTGAAAATTCTTTGTGGGGTTCCACAGGGCTCGGTCCTGGGACCAAAATTGTTTATTTTATATTTAAATGATCTCTGTAGGGTCTCAAGTGTTCTCAAGCCTATTCTTTTTGCGGATGATACCAATTTTTTTTCTTCTGGGAAAGAGTTAAAAGACTGTTAAAAAAATGTGGAAAGGGAGATGGAAGGGGTTAAGAAATGGTTTGATATTAATAGGCTGTCCCTGAATATGAGTAAAACAAAGTTTATGATTTGGGGTAAAAATAGTGTGACAGAAGTGATTGTAAGAATAGGGGAGGAGGAAATAGAAAGAGTAAATGAAATAAAATTTTTGGGTGTTATAATAGATTGTAAATTGGGGTGGAAAAAGCATATTGATTATGTGAAATCTAAAATCTCAAAGACAGTTGCGATATTAAATAAAATTGGGAATTTGTTAAATAAGAAGGCATTATTTATGTTATATGCATCATTATTTGTACCATATTTAACGTATTGTCTGGAGATTTGGGGTAATACGTATAAGACATACACCCAACCACTTTTTATTTTACAAAAGAGAGCTTTACGTATTATTACAAGATCACAATATAGGGATCATACTAACGATTTATTTTTAAAATTAAACGTTCTAAAATTTTATGATTTAGTGGATTATAAGGTTACATTGATAATATATAAAACTGTATATAAAACTTTATTACAGGCTCTAGGCCCAACAACAGGACATACACCACACAAAAGGAATGAAATAAATAATAATAATAAAAAATGTACATAAACATATACAATACACCCTTTTTTTAAAAATCTTAAAGGCACTCATACCAATGCTTCCATATGTGTGATTGATATCGGACCGAGCTACACCTGGGACTTGTGAGCCTTACTATAATATAGTTTTGTGACTCATCAAGTCGACCCATAAACTTAAACATTAGGTTCCTCAAAAGGGCCTGTAAACAGCTTAGCCTCAAGTCACAAAAAAGCTTACTTGCACTGCTGCTCCTGGGCTTCTTCAGCAGTATCCTCAGACAATCATTATACGCTACCTGCAGTTTGCGCATGGTCTCCTTTGTGTAGTTGACCCATAATGGGGCTGCATACATAGGGGTACAGTAAGCACGAAACAAGAGCACTTTCACATCGTCAGAACAGTAATGAAATTTCCTGACTAACATGTTCGCTTGTACATACAACATTCGCCTTTGCCTATACATGTCAGCATCATCTTCCATCTTGTCAGTAATGATATGCCCAAGATATTTTGTACAGTTAGATACACAGATACATTGCCCTGACAGGTAAAACATAGGAAAATGCAGCTTCTGATCTTCCCTAGTCCTACAGACCAACACAACACTCTTCCTTGCATTGTACTGTACATCAAACTCACCCCCATACTTGGAGCATATATCCAATAACTGCTGGAACCCAACAGTACTGGGGGACATAACAACTAAATCATCTGAGTACATCAGGTGGTTTAACAGAGTGTTCCCTATTACACATCCCGTCTTACATCTCCCCAACTGCTTTGAGAGGTCATCCATATACAAGTTAAACAGTGCCGGAGACAAAAGCCCCCCCTGCCGTACTCCATTCCTTACACTGAATGGTGACGATAAGCTATTTCCCCATTTAACCTGCATGCTTTGTTTTGCATACCAGTAAGCCAGTATACGTATGAAGATCCCGGCACACCCCTAAGCATAAGTTTAGTAAAAAGCTTCTGATGATTTACTCTATCAAATGCCTTGGACGCATCAATAAACCCAATAAACATTGTAGAGCCCTGCCTTCTATAGGATTCAACAGCTTCTTTCAATGCATAGATACATAGATCAGTGAGACTTAAAGCCAAATTGATTTTCAGTGGTGTAAATGAACCCACTGAGTCTATCTAGTAGCATCTTTTCTAACACCTTTGAAAGAATGCTAGCTAGAGCAATGGCTCTATAGTTATCCAAACTCCCTATTTTCCCCGCCTTGTCCTTAATGACGGGCACTAATGTGACGGTCAACATGGTGTCTGGCAGTACACCATGAGTCATCAGCCCTGTCAGGCAAATAGATAGAAGGGCTGACACTCTATGGCTGGCTAACTTGAGATGCTCCGCAGTGATATCTTTGCCACTAGCTTTATTATCATCGAATTGCTCTATAGCATTATAAACCTCATTGGGAGTAAAGTGGATTACATCCTCCTTTAACTCCCCCACACAATAGGGCTTACTTTTAATGCAATTAAACAGAGTTGCATAGTGCTGCCTCCACAGCTCTGCTATATTTTCTGCACCAGATACCCCTTCAATATGGCAAGGCAATATTGTCCTGGCCCTATTTGTAACTTTCACCTCCTTCCAGAACTCAGTGACATTGTTGCCAATCAAGTTTCCCGCCATAGATTGAGCTCTTAAGGCTTCCTCATGCTTTCCAACAAAGCACACTGCATATTTATATCTAGCCCTGGTTAGTTTTTTGTGTTCTAACTCTGGCCCCTGTCTGGGTTTACCAGCTATAACCCAAGACCTATGAGCCGTCTTAGCAGCTTCATGGTGGTCAACTACATACTCATTCCAGCCAGGCTTGATATTCTTAACCTTTCTGGGGTGTGTGCATAGAAGATGACTAGCATCATCTATAGCCCTTACTATACCATTGTACATTTCATATAGGTCATTACAGTGAGTGACATCATCACAATTAATATTTGAACATAAAATAGCACCCATGGGTAGCTGTACTTCCCTTAGAAGAGCATCCGACCTCCCGCAATAATACAATACATCCTCTCTATTTAGTTTATCCCAATCCACTTTGACCATATTGGCACCATCTTCTGTCAAACTACTGCAGTCAGGTAAGTTATCAACATTTATAATCATAGAGACAGGTAAGTGATCAGTTGTAGTCAAGTCATACAGAATTTCAACTTTTTCCAGACTTTCATGAGCATCGGCTGTACAGATTACATGATCCAGCCATGATGTCGTGTTCCATGCTTCACTAACGTAAGTATAACTACCGGCAGGTAGGAAATTCATACTGGAAAGAACCAGTTTACTATCCTGACACAACTGTAACAAGTGCCGACCAAAGAGAGATTTATCATCAGAAATGTCTGCATTGAAATCACCCATCACAAATATATTTGCATATGTACACTCCTTAATATAAGAGTTTATAAAGGCCAACCTATTCATATATTCATCTTCATTTTTATAGCAGTCATATGGGGTATAAACAATTAAAATAATAAAAACATACATAGAATGCACAACTTTAATTGCAATGCACCAGTCCACCTCTAATCTGATAATACTGGGCCCGGTTTCCCGATAACGCTCACTCTTAGCGCGCTAAGAAGACTCTTAAGGTATAACTTAACTGAAGGTATACCATTTCTCGGCGTGTTCCCCGAACTATACCTTAGAAAGCTGCTTAAGATATACCTTCTTACGTGCGACGTTACCGGGTGCTGTCCGTGGCGATGGTGCTGAATCTGTTGATATCGATGACTCGCGAATCAATTATTCTCTCGTGCAGGGGCTGTTTATGTGAGAAAACGCTGTTCTTTATAAAAGAAGCACTTCAGAAATAGTTGAAATTGCATTTACAAGGACTCATGGGATATTATAAAAAATTATCCAAACTATAACAGCCTATAATAGCCTTGCCTACATATTTTACAATTGTATCATATATTGCTGCCATAATAACCATTTAAATTTTTTATGTGCTTTCTTCTCTTTCCCATTTTTGTTTCTTCCCATTTTTGAGGTGAGCTGCGATGAAATATTGTTCTTGTAAATACTTTCAAGCATTTCAGTAATAAAAGTGTACGTCATAGCTACGGTGCACGGTAGTGATCAAAAAGGATTTAAACAGTGAATTTTGAATCTCTTCTTGTAAACTCAGAGATGTGGATTCAGACGGCAATTCAATTACCACACGACCTGTTTTTTAAAAATCAGTAGGTACTAATTTGCACAGAGATTTTTACGCGGGTTGAGTGAGAAAAAACACTGATATTATGGATTCGGACGGCACTAAAATAACCGATTTACCCCTGTTAATGTTTTAAATACCGTACAAGCCCATGACAAACAATATTAGCGTCCAAATAGGACTTAACTGACAGTACCCGCCTTTAAAAGCGCTCTTTAATTAAAATAAATTTATAAAATTGTATTATTGCCTATATAATAATATAATTAAAATTCTAACAACAATCAGTGTAATGACAATTTTATTATTTGCATGAAAACACTTGAATTAGCCTAATTGAACACTGTCTGGGTGTATTAAAACTTCAGAATTATATTCATATAGACATTTAACAGTGATAAGGTAAAGCTAAGAGTGGTCCAGACCAACCTTCCGAAAGTATGACTTACAGAAGGTATACTTAACTAAGAACGTTTCGGGAAACACGTATTAACGATAAGGTACAGCTTAAGGTGTAACTTAAGAACGACGTAGCGTTAAGAAGGTTTCGGGAAACTCAGCCCAGATCATTGGATCATATTTCTTACGCCACAAAATGGCCACACCTCCAGGTATTCTACCACGCACCAATTTGGTGCTTAAATCTGTTGTGGATTCTCCTGCTCCATGAAAATCACTGTGGACAGAATTGAGTTTATCAAGATCCTGTTTGGCTAAAAATGTCTCTTGCAGGCAGATAATGTCTGTGGTCTCCAGTAACTGATCAACCACAATCCGATGTGCTCTATCTCCAGCACTCTGTCCTAGGCACAAGCCTCATGAATTGTATGACACCACTCTGAGCACCATCACTGTTTCTAGTACTAGACATCAGATCCCCCAGATCCCATTTCAGGCACGTTCAACACTGATATTGGCACAGCTATAGATTTAGGTTTGCGTGCCTCATAGAATCGCCGCACGAAAGTGCCTTCCGGCCACAGCTCTGGATTATACATTTCATCTACTTCTTTACACTCTGCGGTTATTTAAAAAGAACTGAACCGACTTTGCACAGCTTCTATCTTTTGGCAGGTTACATTACGCCCAAGTTTATCTTTCATATAGTTAGTCAAAGTCTCAGAGTCCAAATCAGGTGAGAATTTTGGTGCAAATTCACTCACCATAATGTATAAAGTATACTATAAAATGCTGCCTGATAAAGTTTTGAGTATGTTTGAGAAACGTTATTGTAAGTATGAGTTAAAAGGAACTTGTTTGTTTAAAAAACTGAAGGTACGAACAAATATTAGATGTAGAACTATCGCTGTAAGAGGAGTGAATTTAAGGAATTGTTTGCATATAAATCTTAAATTGACACAAACAATAAGTGGATTTAAACGGTTCCTAAAAAACAAGATGATACTTTCATATAGATAGATTTTGGGTAATTAATATATGACTTTGTTGTTTCAAGTGTTTGTAAGAAGAGAATTGAGCACTGTTTGACCGTTGTAAAAATTGAGAGGGATAGGCGTCAATAAGCCTTGAGCTTCAGCCTATACCCTTTGGTTTAATCAAAAGTTATGTACATGATGAGTTGAATATTTGTTATTGTATATTTGTTAATGATAAACCAAATAAAAAAAAATGAAATGAAATGAAATGAAAGCTAGGCTCCAAAAAACGCCCTTTTCCAGAGAACACGTCATATGACGTATCGACAGGCAAACATAGGCGCTGCTGCCCTGGTTCTCAGTGTGGGTTTATGTAGTCTGAGAGGTGGTAACAGAAAAGAGAGGTTGTAGTTATCGTTATAGTTGAGTAGGTTTGAGTTGTCACAATGGTGAATACTTGTGTTTGTTTTGGATGCAACCACTCCAACTTGTCTGGCCATCGGTTCCACTGATTTCCAAACAAGAAACACAAAGCACTAGCAGAGAATCTGCACGTCAAAAATGGGAGCTTTGCACAGTAAGTCTTATAATACCTTTATTGTAACCAAATTGTTGCATCGAAATGTAGCTCTGCATGTAATTTCTGCAAATGTATTTTTCTTGACTTTATAATTGATTAGTCTTGGCAAAGACTGTAATGATAATAGCCTTGAGAAGTTAGCACCATGAAGGCACGGAAAGCCCGCCTAGCTGCCGTCAGCTTACTCTTGTTATGTTAACCCCATGAATCTCTTTAATAATAGCAATACAAATACGTGTTTTTTCCTGCAGGACGGGATGGGAACGGGCGGTAATGGTCAGAAATTTGGTGAGTGCGGGCGGTATGAAGAAAACAGTCCCGCGCAGGGCTCTACCTCCTAACAATTATTTTATTGAGCTAATAAGATGATCTTTTTGGAAACGCATCCAAGTAATGCTTTACAATATTAGTTTTATGGTTTTCTTAGTTACATCTCCCTTTTCCAGAGGTACCTAATCCAGAAGTACCTATTTAAATCACTGCACTTTCAGTCACCTGGCTACCTATCTGACCTGCTGCATCAGTATATTCCATCAAGAAGCTTAAGATCTGGTGAACAGAATCTTATTCTAATTACACATTCGAGACTTAAACGCAGAGGTGACCGTGCCTTTTCGGTAATCGGTCCGCGCCTCTGGAATGACTTGCCAGTTTAAATGAGTTTGGCTCCGAGTTTGACCATTTTTAAGTCTCTTTTAAAAACTCATTGTTTTCTTTGGCATATTAGGCAAATTAGGCATATTTAAATAATGCATGAATGGGGGATATTCATGAAAGGACTACATTTTTTAAAGTTCTAAGTTGTGATTTTGGTCTGTTTTCAGATTTTGGGAGAGAGTGCTGCCAGTAAAGACAGGGCGGTTGCAACTGCCACTTCAGATCCTGTAGATCAGGGGTCGGCAAGTAACTTTGGCCGCGGGCCAATATTTTTTTTAGCCAGTAGATGGCGGGCCAGCTACACGGAGTAGGCCTATGGATACAAATTAAACCGCTTAAAATACCCTCTGTGTTCACCCGCTTTTTATATCCCGACCTGACGAATCCGCAAAATTTAGATCTCATTTCCAGAATCTCTCATTCAAATGTCTCTAACGGAAAGAGAGAGATTAAGTAGCATATAACAATTATAAATGCTATACAAAAATTGTGTTCGTGTCAATATAAATATTATTTATTACTGTCAGCAGAGAAAAAAATGTCACAGAAAAAAAAATATGAAATGTAAATAACATAAATTAAATAGGGCAAAGCCTATCACTCAAATCACTCAAGCAACGGGTAACACGGGTTTAAAACAATCACATGCAAACGTAAAAAAATGCATATTTTTAGGAACACATCTACAAAAATATGGCTGTATTTCAAGTTGATAAAATAATTAAAAATCCACATCAGTTTATTTGTGGCCACGCCCTCCCAGGACCTATAACGTTATTACTTTCACTTTTAAAAATTCCTCATTACCGCGCGCGCGCGATGCCGCGATCTGCAGTTGTCGAGATGGATGCTGAGGTGTTGAAGAAAAGAATAGCTAGTGGGGATTGTAAAGTTGTCGACAAAAGTCATCAAAAATCAAGTCCCGTGTGTGGGAGAAATTTGGAGTTATCTGAAGAAAATATTGTGAAAGACTGAGATGAAACATGCATTTTCTTGTTGGATAGCCCCAAATGTGGAACTTCATCATCGCTGAGGAAGCACGCAGATAACTGTGGTAATAAAGCAGTTCTATCAAACAGTATTTTTCAAATTTAACACTGTTTAGTATGTGTGGTTTGCAGATCAGCATGTGAGTGTTTGAATCCACAATTGTCAGATATAGGCGCGCGGCTACGGCTTATCTCAAGTAGGCTAGTGGAATAGTTTTGTGCAGCATTTATAGTGCAAATATTTTTTATCAGGTAATACATATTATTTATCAGTGTGTTATACCCGAATAAATAATTATGAAAAAAGTTCAAAAGTCGGACTGTAAGCGAATGAGACTTACAGGAGAGCATGATTGCTATTCACACCCTTATTAAAATGGCTGTAATCTGTTACCACAATAGTAGCTACTTGATCTGCTTAAAATGATTTCATTCGTATATGTCTTATAAAGTGTTAAATTAAGATTCAAAATTAAAATTTGTCTATACCCGTTATTCATTCTTTCTATTTTTGATCTGAGCGCACAATCACAAAATCGGAAAACGAGTCGTTATTCGTTTTTTTTTTATTTTAGTTCAGGAAATAATGGAAAAAACAAGTTTTTTTTTATTTTTGTTTTTACTTTGAAAAAAAAAAAACGATTGAATGAATGATTCATGGCGCCTGTTTGTAAACCGTTATTGTAAAATAAAAATAGGCTGATAAAAAAAAAAAAAAAAAAAAAAAATGGAATTCCAAAATAATCCGGCGGGCCAGAAAATATTGCTGGCGGGCCAGTTTTGGCCCGCGGGCCGCCTATTGCCGACCCCTGCTGTAGATGATGGAGATGGAGACATGTCTACAATGGACCCTGAGCCAGTAGTTGTCCATCGTGGATCACAGTGCAACATAAGATGTTTACATCGTTCATTAGGTAGTTAGCTTATATCTAGCATTCACCATTCATGCCATATACAATCAAAATAAGGATTACATGTCAAAATCTTTCATGATCTCCATGGTTATGATTTTGTAATTTACACTTTTCAGACAGTAAACATAAAAAATTATGAACTTCATAATGTTAGAAAAATATATTTTGCACTGGGTTGCATTAGATAGTGCATGTGTTGTTACCAATGAATGTACAATGGTGAACAATTATTAAGATGAATCTCTGGTAACACTTTTTATTACGACCCGCAAACAACTACGTAAGTAAACCGAAATGACGGTGTACGTTTCTGTAATTATAGTGTACTTCCGTGTAGGTATAAGGGAAAAATATGTTAAATTTTGGGTAATAAAGGGGTAACAAACAGATATACAACCTGCAAAGAACTTCGTAAGTACACTGAAATTACGGTGTAGCTTTCTGTAATTTTAGTGTACCTCCGTGTAGGTATAAGGGAACAATATGTTAGTTTTGGGTAGTAAAGGGGTACAACCAGATACACAAGCAAATTAATTATTATTTTAATGTAATTATTTTAAAACTTTATATTTTTTGACATCTGTGAGTTGTAAATTATACGTATATACGTTTAATTTACAACCCACAGATGTCAAAATTACCCTGCAACTACATTGCACAAGAACATAGTTTGCCAGAAATGTGATGATAACTTTTATATAAAACAGACGGACAATTTTTGCCTGGAATAAATTAACAGAATATGTACCTCTTTTTATGTAATAAAAGCATATTGTTCCCTTATACCTACACAGAAGTACACTATAATTACAGAAACGTACACACTAATTTCGGTTTACTTACGAAGTTCTTTGCAGGTTGTATATCTGCTTGTTACACCTACCTTTATTACCCCAAAACTTAACATATTGTTCCCTTATACCTACACAAAACAATGTATACACTATAATTACAGAAACGTACACCATAATTTTGGTTTACTTACGCAGTTGTTTGCGGGTCGTAATATAAAGTGTTACTGAATCTCTTTCATCTAAGCTGTTCAGGTAAAGCCTCAGATGGTGGATGTGGGGACTCAAACCGAAAGGTTTGAGCATCACAGATCAACTCCACTGGCCAGTCCTGAACAAAGTAATGATGAATGGTAATTTTTTGATATCATCAACCATTCTGGTTATATGTCATGGGGTATGTCTGGTGATAGAGTCCAGGGGAGGAGATGTTGAGCGAGTCCTCTGAGGAGGAACCAGAAGAGCTGGAATCTCTCAGTGACCCAAAGTAAAAACCTTTTTATTAATGGAAACTGTTTCTGATTGTGTATCAAAAAATGTCATAGTCAGATTTAATGTGTTTTTTCCTTTTCTTGTTTTCAGTGCTGTTGACAAGTTCATTGTTTGCCAGAGGCAGTTGCTGTCCTTCATACTGGAAAGAACCAGTTTACTATCCTGACACAACTGTAACAAGTGCCGACCAAAGAGAGATTTATCATCAGAAATGTCTGCATTGAAATCACCCATCACAAATATATTTGCATATGTACACTCCTTAATATAAGAGTTTATAAAGGCCAACCTATTCATATATTCATCTTCATTTTTATAGCAGTCATATGGGGTATAAACATTTAAAATAATAAAAACATACATAGAATGCACAACTTTAATTGCAATGCACCAGTCCACCTCTAATCTGATAATACTGATCATTGGATCATATTTCTTACGCCACAAAATGGCCACACCTCCAGGTATTCTACCACGCACCAATTTGGTGCTTAAATCTGTTGTGGATTCTCCTGCTCCATGAAAATCACTGTGGACAGAATTGAGTTTATCAAGATCCTGTTTGGCTAAAAATGTCTCTTGCAGGCAGATAATGTCTGTGGTCTCCAGTAACTGATCAACCACAATCCGATGTGCTCTATCTCCAGCACTCTGTCCTAGGCACAAGCCTCATGAATTGTATGACACCACTCTGAGCACCATCACTGTTTCTAGTACTAGACATCAGATCCCCCAGATCCCATTTCAGGCACGTTCAACACTGATATTGGCACAGCTATAGATTTAGGTTTGCGTGCCTCATAGAATCGCCGCACGAAAGTGCCTTCCGGCCACAGCTCTGGATTATACATTTCATCTACTTCTTTACACTCTGCGGTTATTTAAAAAGAACTGAACCGACTTTGCACAGCTTCTATCTTTTGGCAGGTTACATTACGCCCAAGTTTATCTTTCATATAGTTAGTCAAAGTCTCAGAGTCCAAATCAGGTGAGAATTTTGGTGCAAATACACTCACCATAATGTATAAAGTATACTATAAAATGCTGCCTGATAAAGTTTTGAGTATGTTTGAGAAACGTTATTGTAAGTATGAGTTAAAAGGAACTTGTTTGTTTAAAAAACTGAAGGTACGAACAAATATTAGATGTAGAACTATCGCTGTAAGAGGAGTGAATTTAAGGAATTGTTTGCATATAAATCTTAAATTGACACAAACAATAAGTGGATTTAAACGGTTCCTAAAAAACAAGATGATACTTTCATATAGATAGATTTTGGGTAATTAATATATGACTTTGTTGTTTCAAGTGTTTGTAAGAAGAGAATTGAGCACTGTTTGACCGTTGTAAAAATTGAGAGGGATAGGCGTCAATAAGCCTTGAGCTTCAGCCTATACCCTTTGGTTTAATCAAAAGTTATGTACATGATGAGTTGAATATTTGTTATTGTATATTTGTTAATGATAAACCAAATAAAAAAAAATGAAATGAAATGAAATGAAAGCTAGGCTCCAAAAAACGCCCTTTTCCAGAGAACACGTCATATGACGTATCGACAGGCAAACATAGGCGCTGCTGCCCTGGTTCTCAGTGTGGGTTTATGTAGTCTGAGAGGTGGTAACAGAAAAGAGAGGTTGTAGTTATCGTTATAGTTGAGTAGGTTTGAGTTGTCACAATGGTGAATACTTGTGTTTGTTTTGGATGCAACCACTCCAACTTGTCTGGCCATCGGTTCCACTGATTTCCAAACAAGAAACACAAAGCACTAGCAGAGAATCTGCACGTCAAAAATGGGAGCTTTGCACAGTAAGTCTTATAATACCTTTATTGTAACCAAATTGTTGCATCGAAATGTAGCTCTGCATGTAATTTCTGCAAATGTATTTTTCTTGACTTTATAATTGATTAGTCTTGGCAAAGACTGTAATGATAATAGCCTTGAGAAGTTAGCACCATGAAGGCACGGAAAGCCCGCCTAGCTGCCGTCAGCTTACTCTTGTTATGTTAACCCCATGAATCTCTTTAATAATAGCAATACAAATACGTGTTTTTTCCTGCAGGACGGGATGGGAACGGGCGGTAATGGTCAGAAATTTGGTGAGTGCGGGCGGTATGAAGAAAACAGTCCCGCGCAGGGCTCTACCTCCTAACAATTATTTTATTGAGCTAATAAGATGATCTTTTTGGAAACGCATCCAAGTAATGCTTTACAATATTAGTTTTATGGTTTTCTTAGTTACATCTCCCTTTTCCAGAGGTACCTAATCCAGAAGTACCTATTTAAATCACTGCACTTTCAGTCACCTGGCTACCTATCTGACCTGCTGCATCAGTATATTCCATCAAGAAGCTTAAGATCTGGTGAACAGAATCTTATTCTAATTACACATTCGAGACTTAAACGCAGAGGTGACCGTGCCTTTTCGGTAATCGGTCCGCGCCTCTGGAATGACTTGCCAGTTTAAATGAGTTTGGCTCCGAGTTTGACCATTTTTAAGTCTCTTTTAAAAACTCATTGTTTTCTTTGGCATATTAGGCAAATTAGGCATATTTAAATAATGCATGAATGGGGGATATTCATGAAAGGACTACATTTTTTAAAGTTCTAAGTTGTGATTTTGGTCTGTTTTCAGATTTTGGGAGAGAGTGCTGCCAGTAAAGACAGGGCGGTTGCAACTGCCACTTCAGATCCTGTAGATCAGGGGTCGGCAAGTAACTTTGGCCGCGGGCCAATATTTTTTTTAGCCAGTAGATGGCGGGCCAGCTACACGGAGTAGGCCTATGGATACAAATTAAACCGCTTAAAATACCCTCTGTGTTCACCCGCTTTTTATATCCCGACCTGACGAATCCGCAAAATTTAGATCTCATTTCCAGAATCTCTCATTCAAATGTCTCTAACGGAAAGAGAGAGATTAAGTAGCATATAACAATTATAAATGCTATACAAAAATTGTGTTCGTGTCAATATAAATATTATTTATTACTGTCAGCAGAGAAAAAAATGTCACAGAAAAAAAAATATGAAATGTAAATAACATAAATTAAATAGGGCAAAGCCTATCACTCAAATCACTCAAGCAACGGGTAACACGGGTTTAAAACAATCACATGCAAACGTAAAAAAATGCATATTTTTAGGAACACATCTACAAAAATATGGCTGTATTTCAAGTTGATAAAATAATTAAAAATCCACATCAGTTTATTTGTGGCCACGCCCTCCCAGGACCTATAACGTTATTACTTTCACTTTTAAAAATTCCTCATTACCGCGCGCGCGCGATGCCGCGATCTGCAGTTGTCGAGATGGATGCTGAGGTGTTGAAGAAAAGAATAGCTAGTGGGGATTGTAAAGTTGTCGACAAAAGTCATCAAAAATCAAGTCCCGTGTGTGGGAGAAATTTGGAGTTATCTGAAGAAAATATTGTGAAAGACTGAGATGAAACATGCATTTTCTTGTTGGATAGCCCCAAATGTGGAACTTCATCATCGCTGAGGAAGCACGCAGATAACTGTGGTAATAAAGCAGTTCTATCAAACAGTATTTTTCAAATTTAACACTGTTTAGTATGTGTGGTTTGCAGATCAGCATGTGAGTGTTTGAATCCACAATTGTCAGATATAGGCGCGCGGCTACGGCTTATCTCAAGTAGGCTAGTGGAATAGTTTTGTGCAGCATTTATAGTGCAAATATTTTTTATCAGGTAATACATATTATTTATCAGTGTGTTATACCCGAATAAATAATAATGAAAAAAGTTCAAAAGTCGGACTGTAAGCGAATGAGACTTACAGGAGAGCATGATTGCTATTCACACCCTTATTAAAATGGCTGTAATCTGTTACCACAATAGTAGCTACTTGATCTGTTTAAAATGATTTCATTCGTATATGTCTTATAAAGTGTTAAATTAAGATTCAAAATTAAAATTTGTCTATACCCGTTATTCATTCTTTCTATTTTTGATCTGAGCGCACAATCACAAAATCGGAAAACGAGTCGTTATTCGTTTTTTTTTTTTTTAGTTCAGGAAATAATGGAAAAAACAAGTTGTTTTTTTTATTTTGTTTTTACTTTGAAAAAAAAAAAAACGATTGAATGAATGATTCATGGCGCCTGTTTGTAAACCGTTATTGTAAAATAAAAATAGGCTGATAAAAAAAAAAAAAAAAAAAAAAAAATGGAATTCCAAAATAATCCGGCGGGCCAGAAAATATTGCTGGCGGGCCAGTTTTGGCCCGCGGGCCGCCTATTGCCGACCCCTGCTGTAGATGATGGAGATGGAGACATGTCTACAATGGACCCTGAGCCAGTAGTTGTCCATCGTGGATCACAGTGCAACATAAGATGTTTACATCGTTCATTAGGTAGTTAGCTTATATCTAGCATTCACCATTCATGCCATATACAATCAAAATAAGGATTACATGTCAAAATCTTTCATGATCTCCATGGTTATGATTTTGTAATTTACACTTTTCAGACAGTAAACATAAAAAATTATGAACTTCATAATGTTAGAAAAATATATTTTGCACTGGGTTGCATTAGATAGTGCATGTGTTGTTACCAATGAATGTACAATGGTGAACAATTATTAAGATGAATCTCTGGTAACACTTTTTATTACGACCCGCAAACAACTACGTAAGTAAACCGAAATGACGGTGTACGTTTCTGTAATTATAGTGTACTTCCGTGTAGGTATAAGGGAAAAATATGTTAAATTTTGGGTAATAAAGGGGTAACAAACAGATATACAACCTGCAAAGAACTTCGTAAGTACACTGAAATTACGGTGTAGCTTTCTGTAATTTTAGTGTACCTCCGTGTAGGTATAAGGGAACAATATGTTAGTTTTGGGTAGTAAAGGGGTACAACCAGATACACAAGCAAATTAATTATTATTTTAATGTAATTATTTTAAAACTTTATATTTTTTGACATCTGTGAGTTGTAAATTATACGTATATACGTTTAATTTACAACCCACAGATGTCAAAATTACCCTGTAACTACATTGCACAAGAACATAGTTTGCCAGAAATGTGATGATAACTTTTATATAAAACAGACGGACAATTTTTGCCTGGAATAAATTAACAGAATATGTACCTCTTTTTATGTAATAAAAGCATATTGTTCCCTTATACCTACACAGAAGTACACTATAATTACAGAAACGTACACACTAATTTCGGTTTACTTACGAAGTTCTTTGCAGGTTGTATATCTGCTTGTTACACCTTTATTACCCCAAACTTAACATATTGTTCCCTTATACCTACACAAAAGTACACTATAATTACAGAAACGTACACCATAATTTTGGTTTACTTACGAAGTTCTTTGCAGGTTATATATCTGCTTGTTACCCCTTAATTACCCAAAACTAACATATTGTTCCCTTATACCTACACGAATGTACACTATAATTACAGAAACGTACACCATAATTTTGGTTTACTTACGCAGTTGTTTGCGGGTCGTAATATAAAGTGTTACTGAATCTCTTTCATCTAAGCTGTTCAGGTAAAGCCTCAGATGGTGGATGTGGGGACTCAAACCGAAAGGTTTGAGCATCACAGATCAACTCCACTGGCCAGTCCTGAACAAAGTAATGATGAATGGTAATTTTTTGATATCATCAACCATTCTGGTTATATGTCATGGGGTATGTCTGGTGATAGAGTCCAGGGGAGGAGATGTTGAGCGAGTCCTCTGAGGAGGAACCAGAAGAGCTGGAATCTCTCAGTGACCCAAAGTAAAAACCTTTTTATTAATGGAAACTGTTTCTGATTGTGTATCAAAAAATGTCATAGTCAGATTTAATGTGTTTTTTCCTTTTCTTGTTTTCAGTGCTGTTGACAAGTTCATTGTTTGCCAGAGGCAGTTGCTGTCCTTGTACATGGTTTGCCCTGCATGTGGGGAAACCCAGGGACACATAATGCACCCAGAAGGAACCTTCATAAAAGTCAAGCAGGTAATGTCTTAATTATTGTCAACTGTCTGTGAGGAGCTGAATTATATTCTGTGAATGTACAGTATGTATATTAATTATTATTTGTGTCTTAACTATACAGGTATTTCACTGCCTCATCTTAAAGCTGCTTGAGTCTTGAATCTTCTCTCATCTTTCAGGCCTGCGGAACTTGTGGTTATAAGCATTACTGGCAAAACCAAGAAAAGGTGCATCGAAACATGCCTGCCTGCAACCTTTTACTCATCGTGCCATCCACTTCTCAGGTTGCATGGTTACTCAGACCATCAGGATGCTGAAGCTGTTTGGACTGCAGTGCATAAGTCCCGGCACTTTTTTCCACCATCAGCGATATTACACTATCCCTACCATCGTGCAGGCCTGGAGGAATGAGCAGAGATGGTCATCAGGGAGTTGAAGGAGACTGGGGGTGGATTGATCCTGTCTGGTGACTGCAGGTAGAATGGTCCAGCTCACGTCACTGATGTAGAACAGGTCAGTGCGCTTTTGCAGTAACCTCTAAATGTAACTGTTTTTGACGTTCTTAGATCAGATTCTCCTGGGCACTATGCCAAATAAGGTAGCTACTCCTTGATTGAGGATCGAATTAACAACTTGTCCAAGTAAGTTGATGTCACACAGAAATCTTGTGTCTGATTTAGTTACTGATATTACTGATACTGTTCAGTAATAATCAGTTGGTTTTACAGAGCTGAAAGTATTGACATCCACAGTATGACTCAAAATAAATTTCTAAATTCTATAAAATCAATTTGTGTGTTCTTTGTTTTAGGTGGCCAAGTGGGTACGTGAGAAAATGTGTTCAGAAGGAACAAGGCATTTCTTTGACGTCTGGCATATTGGGAAAAGTATGTATTGTGATGTTGGTAGTTCTATATAACAGAATTGGGTAACACTTTATTTGAAGGGGTGTGCATAAGACTGACATGACACTGTCACAAACATGACATAACACCTGTCATGAACATGAAGGAGTCTTTATGAATGTTTATGACTGTTGTCATTAAGTGTCATTCGGTAAATTATGACACTTTTAATGCAAAGTTGACATTGTTTAAAATGTCTTTGTTATGACAACTTGACATTACCCAAGACAAAAATGTCTTGATTATGACAACTTGACATTAACAAAGACAGAAATGTCTTTGTTATGACAACTTGACAATAACCAAGAAATCATAACCTGTCAACCTGTCACAACTTTGGCCATCATGACACCATTATAACTGTGTCATGAATATTACCTGTCTTCAAGTAAAGTGGAACACATTGTACTAGTTATAAAGATGTCATTACGGGTTATTACACAGCGAAATGCTTTAAGTTTGATAATTAGACCTGTTATGACATATTTGTGACAGGTTGACAGGTTATGATTTCTTGGTTAATGTCAAGTTGTCATAACAAAGACATTTTTGTCTTGGGTAATGTCAAGTTGTCATAACAAAGACATTTTTTGTCTTTGTTAATGTCAAGTTGTCATAACAAAGACATTTTTGTCTTTGTTAATGTTAAGTTGTCATAACAAAGACATTTTAAACAATGTCAACTTTGCATTAAAAGTGTCATAATTTACCGAATTACACTTAATGACAACAGTCATAAACATTCATAAAGACTCCTTCATGTTCATGACAGGTGTTATGTCATGTTTATGACAGTGTCATGTCAGTCTTATGCACACCCCTTCAAATAAAGTGTTACCCAGAATTGTTTTATAGAGTTAAGTTCACTTTCCTAATGTAGTTTGCTCTGCTCAGTTTGTCTGCTCTGGAACAGGTGTACATAAAGTGCAGCTCTTCACCGCGTCGCCAAACAACCCAACCTGGGAAATTGGGGAGTCCAGGAATCGAACCTTGTCCGCATCCGCCATCTCAACCAGGCTGAGCCAACGATGGCACTCCTGGACCACTAAGGTGGACATCGCTAAACCGACTGCACACGCTGCGACAACCGTACCCCGGAGGGCATGGTCAGTAGCAGTGTGGAGCTCACTCATGAGTACACGGTCTAGACTACCCTTGTGCATGTCCATGAGTGTCTTGGCCTGGTAGACCTGTAACAACGCCATGGCATGCAAAGAGGAGCGCAAGCTTCGTAAGCTCTGACCGTCAAGTCTGACGCAAACTCACATGCCTGCGAGGGGAAAAAATGATCCCGCGTCCAGGATGTAGCAGCCGTTGGACACAGGTGTGCCGCAACAGCCCGCTCCACCGGAGGGATAGCCTCATAACCCTTCACCGCTCATCCGACAAGGGTAGCGAGGGGGGAAGAACCACTTCCACGACCAAGTAAATTCTCCATGCACTTCGAGAAAGAAGGGCACTGAGGCGGCGGGCTGAGAACCAGCACGGCCCGGCCCGGCCCGAGATACCAATCATCCAACCGAGACTGAGCAGGACACGGTGGAGGGTTCCACTCGAGCCCGACAGCCTCAGCGGCCCTTTCAGCATAGCTGACAATTCTGGATCTGGCTCGGGCAATGTTGCGCTCCCGGAGGAAAACAAGGCAGTCGAGTCATCATCTCCGGAGGCCAGCTCACCCCCCGATGCTGCAATCGGCATCAATTCAATTCAATTCAAATTTATTTGTATAGCGCTTTTCACAATACACATTGTCTCAAAGCAGCTTTACAGAAAGTGCATTTCAGAAATGTACATAGAAAAATACAGTTAGTTAATCATGTATTAATTTAGGGCATAACATATCGCCGGCGTTGAGTCGTCTCTTCACAGGCGTCGAGTCGTCTCTCCACAGGCGTTTAGTCATCTCATCACAGGTGTTGGGGCATCTGAAGTCTCCGTGAGAGGCTGGATACAAACTGGAGCTGACGAATGCTATTTACCTATATACATGCTATAACAGCAGAAAGACAGATGGGAAATAATTAGCATAGCTGATGTTCATAATGTTAATGCATTCGAACTGATTCAGCAGTAGTATAAAAGGTAAGCATTAAGTGAATGCTTGGTTAAAAAGATGCGTCTTTAATCTAGTTTTAAACTGGGACAGCGAGTCTGAGTCTCGAACAATATCAGGAAGGCTATTCCAGAGTTTAGGAGATAAATGTGAGAACGCCCTCCCTCTTTTAGTAGACTTAGATATCCTAGGAATGACCAGAAGCCTCGAATTTAGTGATCTTAAAGAGCGCGATGGATTGTATGGCGATAGAAGGTCTGTTAAATACACAGGAGCTAAACCATTTAGGGCTTTATAGGTCAGTAGTAATACTTTGTAATTGATACGGAACTTAATAGGTAACCAGTGTAGAGATGATAAAATTGGTGTTATATGATCATATTTTCTTGACCTAGTAAGAACTCTAGCGGCTGCATTTTGCACTAACTGAAGCTTGTTTATTGTTTATTGAGGATGCAGGCATCCTGTCCTCTGGGGAGCTCCGGGTGAAATGGCTGGCTCATCCATTACAGATGGACCAGCACGCACCACAGGAGGCTCCGGCGGTTGCAGTGGAAGGGAGGAGTGAGGAGCCCACAGGGAATGGTTACCAGGCGAGACCTCCAACACTATCCTCCTATCACCCATCGCACGCGGCACCCGAGGGTGAGGCATGATAATGGGGACTCGTGTTTCGCGGACGAAGTCGAGTTTTGATTTCAACACTGCAACAGTCATATTCCCGCAATGGAAACATGAACTGTCCACAAAAGCTGCTTCAGCTGTAAGCCCAAACACGTGATACAACAATTGTGACCGTCAGAGAGGGACACGGAACAAACGCAACCGTGTTGCTCTTTCAGGAAGTGAAAACTCTCACCAGTGCCGAAGCACACAGGGGAATGACCACGGAAACACTACGGGAACACTAATACAGGAATGGTGCAGCCTGTATCAGTGAATCACTCACTTTCTCGCCCTCAACCGGCCGTCAAACAAACAAACACAAACAGAATTTGGTTGCTGTGAAACAGCCGTTAAGAGCTCGGAAGCTCACGATCACCGCTGTCTCGCGTTGTAAACACCAACACCAGTAGAGACTTCCAGAAGAAGCACCGACACACTGGCTCGTTGTACAACAACACTCTTCAGAAGACCTAGACATGAAGCTCAACTCCGAAGCGAAAGGCAAATGGTGCATGCATCTACTTCCGTATTTATGTGTGACACATCCGTTCTCGCAAACAATGTGTATTGGCTCGTTCAGTAATTACTCGAAGACAATAGGCTCCCTGGCGTGATCCCATTTCAGTCGAAGTCGACTACGTCTGACGTTCTCGACTGAAAGGGATCTGAGATTAGTCAGAGAAGCGGTTCAGTCAGGGTGGCCAAACTCAAAAGGCCAAGTACCAAAATCTATACAGCAGTACTGGACTTTTAGAGAGGAACTTCAAAAATGGTAAACTAGTAGTCCCAAACAAAATGCGAGATGAAATGCTTGAAACAATCCATGAAGCACACGTGGGTATCGTAAAGTGCAAGGAAAGAGCCAGAGACGTTTTGTTTTGGCCAGGAATGGCAAAGCAAATTGAAGATGTTGTCAATAAATATGACATCTGTAATAAGCACAGAAACAGCATTTCCAGAGAGCCACTTGTGTCACATCCTGTCCCAGAAAGAGCATGGTCAAAGTTTTGGAATGGATTTGTTTCACTTCAGAGATGCTGATTACCTCCTCTGTGTGGACTACTTTTCCAAGTACCCCGAAATCGCTAATTTAATTGATATGACAAGCAAGCAAATCATTGCAGTTCTCAAATCAATGTTCGCCAGACACGGAGTGCCAGATGAACTCTTTTCAGATAATGGTAGAAAATTTGTAAGTGCTAGCGTTTGCAGCCAGCTGGGAGTTCATTCATACTACCTCATGTCCTGGATTTCCACAGTCAAACGGTCAGGCAGAGAGGGCAGTGCAAACAATAAAAAATCTGCTGAAAAAAGCACAAGACAGTATCAGAGATCCGTACATTGCTCTCCTGGAGTATAGAAACACACCGTTGAATGGAATAGGCCTTTCCCCTGCACAGTTACTTATGGGAAGAAGACTGAAGTCAAAGATTCCAGTGTCAAAGAAAATGCTGTTGCCCAAGGTTTTCAGACAGGTGCATAACAGACTGAGTAACAGGCAAGTCAAACAAAAGCAATAATTTGATCGTGGGACAAGAAAGCTACCTGAATTGAAGAAAAGTGAGAGAGTGAGAATTAGACAGGATAGCAAATAGCAATCTGCAGTAGTTCTCGACAAACTTCAACAACCAAGATCTTACATTGTGTAAAGACTCTTGGGCGGGTCTAATCCTTGGGGAATTTGCATATCATAATTAATAATTGGTAATTAATAATTATTCATACATGTTTGGATTAGATCAGTCTTACATGTTAATAAATCTCCCTCTAAGGGAGAATGTCATTTTACCTGAATGTATACATGTGCATCTTTTCATTTTAATGACAAGTTGATTGCAGTTAATTACACAGATCACGTCTTACAAAGCAGGCAAAATTAATTAGCTCAATTGTCAGAATAATATTGTGGGGGTTCCCCAATATTGTCTTACTTTATAGGATTTCAGGAAACGCAATTCTCTGGCCAGAAGAATTGGGCTTCCTGCCCTATAAACACATACTAATTAAAGTATGTTTCATTTGTAAAGCGTGTAGCATAAGTTTAGATCTTTGGCACTTAAGAAACTTGAGAATGAGCAAAGAGAATGAATCCATCAGTCAATATAGTGTATTTAAAAAATGTCTACTTATATATTTACTACGTTCACACGGAATATATATGTATTTACAAACACATAGAAGTACACAAAACAATAAGACATCAATGAACGAGAAATGCGTAAAGTTTGGGCAATGGATAACTTACACGCGAATGCGTGTAAGAGAGGGAGAGAGAGAGAGAGGGTGAGAGTTTAGAGAGTTGCATGGTTGCAGTGAGATTAGGAAGAGAGATGATCTTTCTAAATAAATTAGCAAATTCACATAGACAAACGGAACTTTGAGAGACAACAAGACTTCAACAAATCTTAAAAACGTGATCAAACACGGATACTTGCAGAGGTTTGGTACTCTTTGCATGGCTTGTGAAGAAGCGTGTGTGTGTGTCCCGCAGCCCTGCGCGTCACGTGCGCGCGCCTCTGCTTCAGAGAGAGCGCGCGTTCGTTTGAATCTCCCTTAGCTGGCTTTGCTGAAGAGATATGTCACGCGGTGTTCTTTTCACTTCGTGGAAGTAAACAGCGTCGAATATGAAAACAAAACTAACTTTAAAGAAAAGAAATAAAGATCCCAAAGGGGAAATCACGCGGAGTTACGTCATGGCTGGTGAAGAAACGCTTGTGCGTTTCTGGGTCCGGCGCGTCTCGTGGTTACGGCGCTTGCTTCTCCTGTGCAGGGATTTCGACGATTGGAATTAAACACGGGGGCTTATCTAGACTGAAAAAACACAAAACTAACTAGAAACAAAATAAAAGAACGGCGAAGAGCTCGCCGGAGGCGCGACGTTACATGATGACGACTAGGATCAGGAAGACAGAGAGTGTTTAAACTGGTGTTCAGTCCTTTTGAAGCCCTGACTTTTCCGCCTTCTTTTGGAAGAGGGTCCAATCAGGAGCTTTCTCTTTGGAGGGAGGTTTTATGGCCCATTGTGTTCTAACCAGGCATTTGACTCCCTAATTTCATTGGGTGTTTAAAAGCAGAATCTTCATAATTATTATAGTCATATGTGTAACAAAGTTTTAGCAAGATGTGATTTCAATGGCTAACTGGGGAGCGAAGATCGGAGCTCAGAGACTCCAAACTTGTCACAAATGGATTTGGTTAAACATTAGCTGGCAAGGTTTGAAACATTATCATTAATCAATAACATTATTATTATTATAAAAGACAAATCATAACATGATATTAGATACATTGTTCGTACACTTCTCAAGGAGAAATAGAATATATATATACATAAATGTAGAATTCATTCCTCCTTCTTTAGGACTCAGAGAGAGAGAGAGAGAGAGAGAGAGAGGAGAGAGGAGAGAGAGGAGAGAGAGACCCCCACCTTCTCTTACATTCCTCTGGGAGGTGTAAACGCTGTTATCTAAGAATGCCAGGCTCTGACAGTAAGTTTTGGTTCTTACTGTCCCAAAAAGCTGGTGCACATAGAATCATACATTTTACTGTAATTTCTTGTCTCTGATTAATTCAGCTGGACCCTGAGGATTAGAACAAGACCAAGAACGATGTATAACGCTTCTGGAAATAGCCAGTTATGTGTAAAGTGCCCAATGATAAAAATCATAGTTATTCCAATGTAACAATGACAACAAACAAACAGACACACATAAAACACATTGAATATATTTGTTTAAATGTCTTTAAACAAAGAGAAGGTTCATTTCTCTTTAGAATCCCCTTTCCGTTGGCATTCCGATCAGCCATCAAATTGTCACAAAACTTGACACAAATTGCTTGGTGTCGCTGTCATGCAAGGCAATCACGTACGGCATGCGGATGTTGATGTGAGTGCTGCCTCTCAAAATCTGACATGGACAATGTTCTTGAGCCGGTAGATTCGGCTTGACTATGATGGGTAAGTTCAGGGGAACGTCCCATTTTCTCTGCTTGTGGTGATGCAGAGTGGGATGGCACTACCCATGAGAGTAGGCAAGGTGTATTTTTAAAGAGTCAGTTGGCGTGGTGATGGCGGACGCCAGCACGGTTTGCATGAGGCCTAAGGGTATCCGGTGCGGTGGGATTCTACCCATGGCGAGGCTGTCGATGGAGGAGTTCACCCCCCCCTAGCAGGTTTGTCATCAGGGCTGTTACCAGCTGAGTTCGAGCAAAGTCATTCTGGAAGGCAGTAAGCAGCTGTTTCATGGAGTTCACTGTCGGGGTCGGCAGAACGCTGTGAGTGTTGAAAGTTACCACAGTTCCCTTTAGTGTCTTGTCGATGGTCTGCAGGGATGCACTCTGTTGTGAGTGGCTCTGTTAACTGTGGAATCTCCGTCTGAATTTCGGCTGCATGCCGTCCCACGTTGGCGAGGTTTACTGCATTCATGCTGGACATACAGGTGTTCAACAGAGTTCTGACGGCAGTGCGGCGGCGGTTGTGGCCACCTGGCTCCGCCAGCGTGACAGTCATTTTCGCAAGTTGGTTGAGCATGTGTTCGACATCGGCCTCAGTGTGCGTGAGGGCCTCCTCTGTCCGTTGGCACCTACCCAGCTGTATTGTGTCGTTACGCCGGGGTAGTGCGTTCTGTAGGTGTTGCGAGGATCAGGTGGCACAGACCTGAGTGCGGGTCCGGCAGAAAAGGGAGTCCTGGTTGTTCCCTTAGGACGATGCTTGGTGCCGGACCTGGTGAGATGTCCGATTGCGGCTGTCCTCTGGTTGGCTGGAGGCACAGCAGCATCCTGGTAAAAGTGAAAGGTGTCACGATTCAGTGTGTTTAGTTATGTTTTGTGATCTTGGTTTCCCCTGTCTTGTGTGATTTTTGGTTTAGTCCTGTTAGTTTTCCCGCTCCTCGTTTGTGTCCAATTTTCTGCACCTGTTTTCAGTTAATTATCTCATTTGGTTCAGTTCATTTAAACCCTGTGTTTTCCCTGAGTGTTTGTCGATCGTCGTCAATGTATGGTTGTGTGTTAACCCTGAATTCCTGGAGTTTTGTTCTTGTTTGATTTTGGAAGTTTCATTTTGTTTATTAAAACTATTATATTGAAGCTCCCGTGTCCTCGTCTTCAGCAACCTGCACCCAACCCTGACAAAAGGGAGAGAGAAGAGTGAAAGGGAGGAAAAATTTCAGCGAGTGTCGTCCTTGGTTGGCTAGGACAGTCTTTTCGCTTTGAGGACGCCGGTATGCCACTTGCTTCGGTGTCTTGCAAGTGTCTCTGGTGCTGCGGTGTGCAGCACACGGTGCATCATGGGCATAGGGCATACATTGGCATTACCCCCCTTTTGCACTGTGGCACCACAAGCTGTGGCGCGGTGATAGCAACAGGTGCAGAACGCTAAATGTTTGTCTAGTGCACGTGGCATGTGCTTGTTGACTTAGGTTGTCTGGGGCACCGGCTGTCGGTGGGTGCAGACGGCGTTCGTGGGTGGTAGGAGGGGTATGAGAGGTGGTTTCTCATAGTGTCCGTTGTTTTGTCGTCAGTCTTTGGTAAGCTGGAAGGTTAAGGTCAGGTGAAGCAGGGGCTCTGTGACATTTTTGTCTTGTGGTGAGAGCCTAATGCATGGCCCTAAAAGTTCAGAACCATGGTTTAATTGGTTCGCTAGGTATGTAGCATAAAGCTAGGTGTTTCACATGTAGCTAGCTAGTGAAGTGTGTCTTGTATCTTATCTTAGCTGTGGATGTTAGGAGGCTAAGAGGTATGTGGTTCCGAGATTATTCCATGGAAAGGGCATAGCCGAGATGAAATAAATGCCTTAAGATGGTTCTTATGACTAAATTATTTCTCTGGACTTAACTAGTGGTTCACTACGGCTTGACGAAGTGAATGATGGGGGAAAAAGGACAGCTTTCCTATTCAAATTATGCTTATTATCAATCCTCTGGACTATAGTTGTGCCCTAGTAAATTGTTGAAGTTACTTGTGTTGCAGGGTCACAAAAATGAGTACACTTGTGGAAAATAAAACAAAATCACAAATAAAGGTGTCTCTGTTTCCTTTCTGGGCCCTATGGGAAATGGAACCACATTTGAACAAGAGAGGAAATAAAATAAATTTTAAATCATATAGATGACCGAAAAGTAAAGGGAATAGCTGAGTGCTATTAATATCAAGGTCAAAGAATAAAATAAAATAAAAATTAAAGAGCCAAAAGCAAAAAAAATAAAATTAAAAGCAGAAACAAAGTGATCAAAACAACGGGAATGATCTGAAGGCGAGAATAATCAGTGGCATTAGTGACTAAACTTTGGATTTGCCTGGGCCAACACTTTATAGTGGGTTATAACGGTTGCTTGTTCGAGGCCACATCGTGTGTGTCCCATCAAAGGATTAGTCACCTGCCGATGAAGATTCCTATTGCTATATGAATTCTTCTCTAGCTACACAGTTTACATGTAGTTAACTTAAGTTTAATTAACAGGGTATCTTCAAAGTTAGCAAGACGGTTAGCAAGGGCTATGCCTCAACTAGTGAAGGTGAACTTTAGCTAAGAAGAATTGCAAACACGGAATGTGAATAATTAGGAACCCTAACTGGTGTTAAGGAAAGTATTTTAGAATATGTGCACTGTGTAAACACAAGAGGTGATTAAGGGTTCAAGTAAATTATGCTAACTGCTAATTGTAGAAGTTATTATTTAGCTTAGCCTAAGCTGGATGGATGTTAGGTTAGGTTAGCGTAGCGTAAGCTGGAAGGATGCTAGGTTAGCTTAGCGTAGCGTAAGCTAGCTGGATGCCATGTTAGTTTAGCTTAGCGTGAGCTGGAAGGATGCTAGGTTAGCTTAGCGTAGCGTAAGCTAGCTGGATGCTATGTTAGTTTAGCTTAGCGTGAGCTGGAAGGATGCTAGGTTAGCGTAGCCACCTAGGCTGGTTTGTTTACAAAGTGACATCACAAGTTAGCACTTCCTGTGACAAGTCGTTGTCATGGAAACTAGAGCATGTCAGACAATTCAAACAGTCCCTAAAGGCTGTCTGTACATTTTACATGAATTATGCATGTTTAAACGGGTTAACAGGGTGCAGCTTTATTTTAAGTCTTTCTAGGACTCGGTGTTACATGAAGTAAAATGCAGATGTGTTTTGGCATTAGCTAATTTTACTCATGGAACTCTTCTCTTTATTTTAAGCAACTTATTCTATTTGTTTACAGAGTAAGGAAATAGATTTGCTGGGAGTCAAAGCTTGTCTAAGCATATATAGTTACGTCCCTCTTGTGCACTACTGCTGACTTTTCAGCGATTAAAACAGTTTTGATCACTAGGTAGCTCTCTGTTTGTAGATGCAGCTAAAGTTTAGGTGAATTACATCAATCAAACAATAATTTGTAAGGCCTTTACATTTGTAGAAAGGGGAGCGTCGCCCAGATCTACCTAGATATAACTTTGTCCTGAGCTTTCTTTGTTAGACACAAGTTTAGTCATACTGCAATTTGGATTTCTTTTAAGCAAAGCAGAATAAACATCGGTACAGTTTACAGGCTGCTGAGATGAGGTTTCTTCATCAAACAGACTTACGCTTTACTGCTTAACATGCTAATTTTAGTTGGAAAACTAAGGCTATTTTACTTAAAGTAGAGATGTCAATTCCAGCAATCGTTTATCTGCATTTAGACAAGCCAGCGATCAAAAATGCGTACTGCACATTGTGTTTTAGTTGGATCGTAACGATTAAATGCACGCCCATAGGTTAACTGTAGTTTAAAGCTCAGGTGGTTTCACTCAACTCTGACGTCGCAGTGACGTATGCCCTATTTGGAGCTAGCGTTTCCTGTAACCCTTCATTGTCATAGAAACTAATGTTTAGCAGTGTCATTTCAACCAGCATGTTGCAAATGCTTGGTTCGAAAGAGTCGTGCATAGAATCAGAGCAAGAACCTCTCCCCCCCTCCCGGTCTTCGAGATCTCCACCCGGAACCGCTTCTCCCCTCTTCGCGAGTCGGAACGCGACGACGCCGTGATCATCGGCACTTCCATGGTCCGCCATGTCCGTGCTACCTCGGGTAAAGGTAAGGTGCGCACTCACTGCTTTCCTGGTGCTCGTGTTCTTGATGTCGCTGCGCAGGTTCCCGAGATCCTGAACGGTGACGAGCGCGTCGGAGCTGTCGTGCTGCACGCGGGGACGAATGACATCAGGCTGCGGCAGACGGAGGTTCTGAAGAAGGACTACAGGAGCCTGATCGAGACGGTACGCAGCACATCGCCTAGAGCAACGATCGTCGTGTCTGGACCGCTTCCCACGTACCGACTTGGACAAGAAAGGTTTAGTAGATTATTTGCTTTAAATGAATGGTTAATGTCATGGTGTAATGAACAGAAACTGCTCTTTGTAAATAATTGGAATCTGTTTTGGGAGCGACCTAGGCTCTTCCGTCCTGATGGTCTGCACCCCAGCAGAGTCGGAGCGGCTGTTCTGTCGGACAACATCTCCAAGACGCTACACACCATCTGACTAGTAAGTCAAAGTCCAAATCATAGTCTTTGCTGTCCCAACTTAATTGATATAAGTACCAATGTAGAACATTATATAGAAACTGTGTCTATTCCTCGCTTAGTGAAGCCAAACAACAAATCTACTGTAAGATCTAGCAAGAATATTATTGTAATTAAACCAGAAAATCTAAATATCAGTGAACAAAAACAATTTCTAAAGCTAGGTCTTCTAAACATTAGATCGCTCACACCTAAGGCGGTTGTTGTAAATGAAATGGTCACAGATAATAATTTCGATGTTCTGTGCCTTACTGAAACCTGGCTTAAACCAAATGATTATTTCGGTCTAAATGAGTCTACTCCACCAGGATACTGTTATAAGCATGAGCCCCGTCTGATCGGTCGTGGCGGCGGTGTTGCAACAATCTATAGAGATATTCTTAATGTTACTCAGAAAACTTGTCATAGGTTTAATTCGTTTGAAGTACTTGTGCTAAATGTTACGCTCTTAGATGTAAGAAAGAAATCCTTATTATCTCTAGCCATGGCTACCGTATATAGACCTCCAGGGCCATATGCTGATTTCCTAAAAGATTTTGCAGACTTTCTCTCAGACCTATTGGTCAATGTCGATAAAGCAATAATTGTTGGCGACTTTAACATACACGTAGATAATACAAATGATGCGTTAGGGGCTGCGTTTACAGATCTATTAAACTCTTTTGGGGTGAAGCAAAACGTCAGTGGTCCCACTCATCGTCTAAATCATACACTAGATTTAATTATTTCATATGGAACCGATCCAACCGATATAGATATTATACCGCAAAGTGACGATCTCACTGATCATTACATGGTAACTTGCATAATACGCACTGCTGAAATTTGTCATGTTGCACCACGTTATAGACCAGGCAGAACAATCCTTCCAACCACTATAGATAGATTCTCAAATAGCTTACCTGATCTATCTCAGCTGCTCAGTGAACCCAAACAAACAGATGAACTAGAGGAAATGACTAGCAGTATGAGCAACATTTTCTCTAGTACACTAGATATTGTTGCACCAATTAGATTAAAAAAGGTTAGAGAGAAAACTAAAACACCATGGTACAACAGTGCTACGCATGCTATCAAGAGAGAAACTCGTAACTTAGAGCGTAAATGGAAACGAACTAATTTAGAGGTCTTCAGAATCGCGTGGAAAGACAGTATGTCACGTTATAAAAGGGCTCTAAAATCAGCCAGGGCTGAGCATATCCGCAAACTAATTGAAAATAACCAAAATAATCCAAGGTTTTTATTTAACACCGTGGCTAGACTAACAAATAATCAGACATCTCCAGAGCAAAATATTCCGTTACAATATAGTAGTAATGATTTTATGAATTACTTCAATGAGAAAATAGAAAGCATCCGAAACACAATTGTAAATGTACAATCCTCTATGGTGTCTTATGACTCAGCCTCAATTATGGCCCCTCTAGAACAACTAAACCGCTTTACAACTATAGGACAGGAAGAGCTAAATAAACTTATCATTGCATCTAAACCAACAACATGTTTATTAGATCCAATACCCACTAAACTACTTAAAGAAGTGTTACCTGTAGTGGAAGAGCCTCTTCTCAATATTATTAACTCGTCTTTATTTTTAGGTCACGTTCCAAAAATATTCAAGCTGGCAGTAATAAAACCTCTCATTAAGAAACCGCAATTAGATCCAAATAACCTAGCAAATTACAGACCCATCTCAAATCTTCCATTTATGTCTAAAATACTAGAAAAAATTGTGTCCGCTCAATTATACTCTTTCTTGCAAGAAAATGATATCTACGAAAAATTTCAGTCGGGATTCAGACCGCATCATAGCACAGAAACTGCGCTAGTTAAAATTACAAATGATTTACTCTTAGCCTCTGACCAAGGCTGTATCTCAATACTAGTTCTACTTGATCTTAGTGCTGCGTTCGACACTATAGATCATAAAATACTCTTAGATCGACTACAAAACTACACTGGTGTTCAGGGACAGGCATTAAGCTGGTTTAGATCGTACTTATCAGACCGTTACCATTTCGTCTGTTTAAATGGGGAAAAATCAAAGATAACATCAGTAGACTATGGAGTGCCGCAAGGATCTGTCCTAGGCCCTCTGCTATTCTCAATATATATGCTGCCACTTGGTAATATTATAAGAAAACATGGAATTAATTTTCACTGTTATGCTGATGACACTCAATTATATATCTCATCACGACCAGATGAAAACACTAACTTATCTAACTTGACAGAGTGTCTAAAAGATATAAAATGCTGGATGACGTGTAATTTCCTGCTATTAAATTCAGATAAAACGGAGGTATTACTTATTGGTCCAAAAAACTACCCACAAAATCCCTTACAATACAACTTTAATTTAGAAGGATGTCCTGTTACTTTATCCACTACAGTAAAGGACCTGGGTGTTATGCTAGACCGCAACTTGACTTTCGAAAATCATATTTCATATGTTACAAGAACAGCCTTTTTCCACCTTAGAAACATTGCTAAGCTACGTAACATGTTATCTGTTTCAGATGCAGAAAAGTTAGTTCATGCATTCATGACCTCGAGACTAGATTACTGTAATGCTTTATTAGCTGGTTGTCCTGCATCCTCAATAAACAAGCTACAGTTAGTGCAAAATGCAGCCGCTAGAGTTCTTACTAGATCAAGAAAATATGATCATATAACACCAATTTTATCATCTCTACACTGGTTACCTATTAAGTTCCGTATCAATTACAAAGTATTACTATTGACTTATAAAGCTCTAAATGGTTTAGCTCCTGTGTATTTAACAGACCTTCTATCGCCCTACAATCCATCGCGCTCTTTAAGATCACAAAATTCGAGGCTTCTGGTCGTTCCTAGGATATCTAAGTCTACTAAAGGAGGGAGGGCGTTCTCACATTTATCTCCTAAACTCTGGAATAGCCTTCCTGATATTGTTCGAGACTCAGACTCGCTGTCCCAGTTTAAAACTAGATTAAAGACGCATCTCTTTAACCAAGCATTCACTTAATGCTTACCTTTTATACTACTTCTGAATCAGTTCGAATGCATTAATATTATGAACATCAGCTATGCTAATTATTTCCCATCTGTCTTTCTGCTGTTATCTCGGGACGCTAGTCCCGAGGTAAATAGCGTTCGTCAGCTCCAGTTTGTATCCAGCCTCTCACGAAGACTTCAGATGCCCCAACACCTGTGATGAGACGACTAAACGCCGGTGGAGAGACGACTAAACGCCTGTGGAGAGACGACTCGACGCCTGTGAAGAGACGACTAAACACCGGCGATATGTTATGCCTAAATTTATACATGATTAACTAACTGTATTTTTCTTTGTACATTTCTGAAATGCACTTTCTGTAAAGCTGCTTTGAGACAATGTGTATTGTGAAAAGCGCTATACAAATAAACTTGAATTGAATTGAATTGAATTGAATAGTCTGTTGGCAGGTGAGGCTTACACGTCCATTCAAGATTTTCTTTAAGTCAGGAAAATTCTAATTTTACGAATGCAGAGTCTTGCAACTCTTTGAGCAGACCTTTTCATCTACTTTTCAAGATTTTCTTTAAGTCAGTAAAATTCTAATTTTACGAATGCAGAGTCTTGCAACTCTTTGAGCAGACATTTTCATCTACTTTTAAAAGTTCTATGTTCTATGCTGATCAGGGACCCTTTTAGCAGAGTCTTGCACTGTGTTCGTGCAGTGTCTTCTGGTTTTTTAGTTCAAAGTCAGTGGGGTTTTAGGAATTCTTTCTGAGGAGCCTTTCTGTGTTAGAGGCCTTCTGAATTAGGTCACGCATCGTTGAGTAAGCATTGCGTGGTCTTTGGCGAGCTGGAAGGTGCAGGTTAGCGAATTGGAACCTTGACTTGGTGCTGAGGCTGTGTACCCCTGGATTGCTGCTGGAGTTCTTGGGAACTCTGACCTTGGAGTCTGGCTCTGGTGACCAGTGTGACTGGAGGGCCCAGACGGTCAGGTGTTTGAAGTCTAATAAAGCTTAGAGCATTCTAGCAGGTCTTTGCCAATCAGAAAGGGGTGCGTGCTCATTTGTGAGATGTACACTGGGTGGGTAGGCCTCAAAAGGACCAATTGTCAGGTAAGTGGGAGCTCTCTGTTCTAGCCGGAGGTCGTTCTGGTTGTACGACTGCACGTTCAGCTCACACATGTGGGGTATAAGAGTTCGATCTTCGCTCTTAGCTTTAACACTGAGTCTTTCAAAGAGTTGAGCTGACATTAAAGTGAGGTCTGAGCCGGGTTTCAACCAGGGTTTCAAGGCTCACCTCATTGTCTGGAGTGATGGGTAGGTAAAGTTTCCGGGCCACCCCCTTTTGATCAGTTCTTTTGGGGTTTCGGACCCAGCTGTGGGAAACTGTGCGGTCTCACTCAGGCTGTGCAGCTGTCAGCTGTGGTGGCAGTGTGCTGCTGTCACTTTGTGATGTGACAGTTCGCTCTGTGTCTGTGGCTGACGAGCAGTGTTCTGTGTGCCTGTAGGTCTTACGCTCAGGCATAGGATGTAAAGTTCGTACCTCTTAAATTTTTGGAAAGTCTTTTGTGAAGAAGCTTTTCAGCGACTTCAGGGTCTCGGCTGTCTCAGACGTGGCGGCATTGTGTTTGTCTGATGCGTGCTCAGGCTTGGGCTTACCAGTGGCCTGGAACGGACTCGACTCTCTGTGAACAGGGCTATGGTGTTATGGGGCGCCCTCTGGAGGCATCTCTGAGTAGTGTTCAGAGACAGTAGATCGTGGGGTTTTTCAAAGTCTTTTCGGATTCTGGATCAGAGAATTCTTTAATGAAGGCCTGCCGCAGCGGCTGGTAGTCTATAAGAGTGTTTCAACTCTGTGGGAAAAATGTCAAGTTCGGCTTTGAGATCGTGTCTCTGTTGAGTAAGTTCATGGATTTCAGCTCGGCCCGTGTGTAAGTGGTTTCAAAGGCCTTGGCTTTAGTGTCTCTTTCTTTTAGTTCAGTCTCTGCTGAACAAGCTTGTGGCTGGTAGCACGGGCCTCTTGCAAGTTTTTTTTTTCCTTTTTCAGGCCGTGGCTTTCGAGTCTCTTTAAGTTCGGCCTCTGCTCTTTGCAAAAGGGGCTTCACTTTTGTCGGAGTTTCTCGTTGAGTTCCTCTCTGGTTCTTTTTCTTGACTGTTCTCTGCGGTCTGTGTGTTGAAGATCAGACAGGGCAGGTTGAAGGCAGCTTTTCACTTCCTTCTGTAGCTCTGGGTCGTTGTCATCCTCGGCTTGCATCCTTAGCGTTGCAACTTCGTGCTCCAGGGCTATGCGGCTCCTTTCATGGAGACGTGCTGGTGCGATGAGCTGGCAAGCGAGGTTTTGGACGTGTTTGGCCGGTCTTTGTCGTGGGAGCTTTGGCTTGGTTTGTGCGCCATCAGCTTGTCCACGTCGCTCTTGGCTTTGGAGCTCTGAGTCACTGGCGACCTTGGGCAGGAATGGAGGTGTCATGAATCTCAGCCATGTGTCCAGGTTGTCCCAGCGGTTGTGGGACTGTAGGACCGGACATCCTGGTTTCAACTGTGGGCGAGAGGAACACAACACACACAGAGAGACCAAGCAAGTTTGTTCTACGTTTAAAGCTATAATACGGGCTATGCCCGCGTATGAAAATGTTGGTTAACTGATGCAGACAGTTAAATCATTAGGTGGGACAATTTGGTTAGATCAGCATAGGCCTGAATGAAATTTTAACAGGGCGGTAGCTTAGGGGTCACCTGTTGATGCTAGCGGCTTGTTGTCTAATTATTATTCAGCGTTCCTTGTTGTCTCAGATAGGTTCTGTCTTCTAGGTGAACTGAAAAGAACAGAGCACGACAGAAAAGAGCAGTGGCAAGATAGCAGAGTTTGAAGTAACATGCAACCATCCAAGATGGGACGGTCTGTAATGAAATGGCGTTAAGAGTACACAGGAAGTGTTACAGGGGAAGAGGAGGCCTAAGCCTGCGGTTTGTGGCTCGGAGAGGAGGAGGGAGCCAAACACTTCAATATCCGGGGGAATCTCTAGATTCTGTAGCAAATATTAAGTGGATGGGTTTAATATCTTTGTCTAGTTTGCCTGGGGTGGAATGAGGTCATTTGGGTTGGAGTCAGCATCGTGGTTGGTCTTTCTGTCGTCCCCAAACGCTTGACAGCAGTGTCCCGGGCCTTTCGTGTATCTGTACCGATGTGCTCCCTCTCACGCAACCTGACTTTGAATCACAACCGGCAGTGCCAAATTGGTGATGTCGTGTTGCGGGCCGCACTAACGGAGAGATACAGGAAAGTCCGAGACTCGCGCTCAGTCAGTGCTGGTGACGCAGGTCAGATGAACCAGCGTGCTGGACTCCAAGCAGAGATGACTGTCAAATCACCACAGCTCTTTAGTGGTTTCTACCTATAAATACAGAACAGTGTGAAGCTTAACAGTGAATGAAAGCTTTCTTGTTTAAACTGAATTGAGTAATTATGTATGTAGAAAATAGAAGCAAAGGTTTTCCTAAATAATGGTAAAAAGGAAATTATGAAAATGATGTTAATTATCAAAATAACTTAACCCAAAAAAAAAATTCCTAAAAATTTTTTTTTTTTTATTAAATTCCTTTTATTATTATTACTTTTACTATTAATAAAAATTAATAATTAAAAGTAATAAAGTAGGATGGACCCCGGGAGAAGACAGGCAGTAGTGGCGCGTTTGGGCCACAAAGGGGTTTGGGTCACTTCCTCCTAGTGGTCAACCTGGCTGACCGAGAACTTGATTCGAATTGCATTCAAACTGGTTTAAATACACTTCAAATCGAGCGTATGCATAGATGTTAAGTAACTTCTAGAATTGTTGTCATAACATATCAAATCAAAATTATTAAAAATAATTTGAGACCGGAAATATAGAAGTAAAGCCATAAAACTCTTCCCCACAGGAAGGAGACTTAATTCACATTAATCTTGAAATTTGTTTGTTTCAAATCAAATTTGAATAAGTGTAGGAAATTTAAGGTTGGCATTATGTATGATGAGGATAATATCCAACATAAAATCAACTGAGAGAACGCCACTTCGAAGCAGAAAGAGTAGAAATAAAAGATGAGCTGACTTAGCAGGGGAGGGCCACAAGGGGCCGCACTACTAAGTGTTCATCAGGGACTGTTAATACTTACTTTTGAATTTTTTTTTTTTTTTTAATTCAAATGTGGTTTGAACTAAATTCAAAATAAGTGTACACAGTCAGGAGTGAAAAATCATGTTAGTAACACTGGAACTTGCACATGCATTGAAAGTTGGAAACACAATTTCAGGAATTCACTGGAAAAATCTGAAATTGTGATGAGAGAAAATGTTTAGGAAAGGATGACCTTGTTACTAGTGTCCACACGATGGCGACATTTCGCTCATGCAGGATGAAGTCAGGGGGCGGTACGTAATTCGAGAACTGTCAAGCACTTAGGCCTAAGGGTTGCCCCAAACTTGGCTTGGTAAGTGTTTGTCAGCGGAATAAAAACCGGCCTGCTTCCATGTGTGATTCAAATTTGAGCGTGCAGACGCTTTGCTTTCTGTAGCGATCACACTTATCAAAATTAAATCTCAGCGGATTTTTGGTGCTATGTTTTATCAAACGGCGTGGCAGAATTTTTTTTCTACAAACACACATAGGGACACAGGAATTATACGTCTGTCGTTCGGATCCAAATACATTTATCAAATAGCATTTATGACTAACATGTTTTTAGGTTTTGGATTTGTCGGTGCTATATTTCAACAACCGGCGTGGCAGGATTTTTTTCTCTACACACACACATAGGGTTCACAGGAATTAGGCATCTGTTTTTCGCTTCCCACCAACAATTAGCACTATGATTCATACGTGTTCGCTTATAAGTTTTAAACCTCAGCGGGTTTTCCCTATTTCGACACGTGTGCACGGAAGGATTTCTTCGCTTCCCCACATTAATAGTAATTATACGGACAACAGGAATTATACATCTGTCATTCGAATCCAAATAACATTTATCAAATAGCATTTAATGATTAAAATGTTTTAAGGTTTTGGATTTTTCTGTGCTATATTCTAACAAACACGTCTGGCAGGGCTTCTGCGCTGCGCATAAATAAAACAGGAATTATTCGTCTGTTTTTTCGACTCCCATAACATATTATCAAATAGCACTTATGATTAGATATGCTTTAGGTTTTACAATTGAGTAGCTAAGTCAATTTTTAACCAGGAGATATATCGTTAATCTAACGACTATAATTATCAGGCCTTTTAGGTTGAATACAGGAGCATTGCTGTATCCAGGTCCTCTCTCGCTCTGTTCAAAAGATTCTCGTTTTGAAACAGGCTGATCAAAAGAAAAATATATTAACATGTAAACGTCTTTACAGAGGTAATATCTCTTTTGCTACGAACTACAGTTTACATTCAATACTTAACCGTTAATATCAGTATTACGAACTGCAATTCATTTTAGCAATTACAACGGCTAAAACGTTTAGGCGAATTTAGCAGTTTGTAATGTGCTCCGCTGACATGGACTGGCTTTGTGCCTTCTCAGTCAGCTGGTGAGTTCGCATTGCGTTCACTCACCCGAGGTGCGCGTACAATATTAAATCACATTATAGACAGACTGAAAACTGATCTCTTTTGCTCAAAACAAGTTTAAAGTGTGCCCGCATTCTCCACCATTCTGTAAAGACTCTTGGGCGGGTCTAATCCTTGGGGAATTTGCATATCATAATTAATAATTGGTAATTAATAATTATTCATACATGTTTGGATTAGATCAGTCTTACATGTTAATAAATCTCCCTCTAAGGGAGAATGTCATTTTACCTGAATGTATACATGTGCATCTTTTCATTTTAATGACAAGTTGATTGCAGTTAATTACACAGATCACGTCTTACAAAGCAGGCAAAATTAATTAGCTCAATTGTCAGAATAATATTGTGGGGGTTCCCCAATATTGTCTTACTTTATAGGATTTCAGGAAACGCAATTCTCTGGCCAGAAGAATTGGGCTTCCTGCCCTATAAACACATACTAATTAAAGTATGTTTCATTTGTAAAGCGTGGTAGCATAAGTTTAGATCTTTGGCACTTAAGAAACTTGAGAATGAGCAAAGAGAATGAATCCATCAGTCAATATAGTGTATTTAATAAATGTCTACTTATATATTTACTACGTTCACACAGAATATATATGTATTTACAAACACATAGAAGTACACAAAACAATAAGACATCAATGAACGAGAAATGCGTAAAGTTTGGGCAATGGATAACTTACACGCGAAAGCGTGTAAGAGAGGGAGAGAGAGAGAGGGTGAGAGTTTAGAGAGTTGCATGGTTGCAGTGAGATTAGGAAGAGAGATGATCTTTCTAAATAAGTTAGCAAATTCACATAGACAAACGGAACTTTGAGAGACAACAAGACTTCAACAAATCTTAAAAACGTGATCAAACACGGATACTTGCAGAGGTTTGGTACTCTTTGCATGGCTTGTGAAGAAGCGTGTGTGTGTGTCCCGCAGCCCTGCGTGTCACGTGCGGCGCCTCTGCTTCAGAGAGAGCGCGCGTTCGTTTGAATCTCCCTTAGCTGGCTTTGCTGAAGAGATATGTCACGCGGTGTTCTTTTCACTTCGTGGAAGTAAACAGCGTCGAATATGAAAACAAAACTAACTTTAAAGAAAAGAAATAAAGATCCCAAAGGGGAAATCACGCGGAGTTACGTCATGGCTGGTGAAGAAACGCTTGTGCGTTTCTGGGTCCGGCGCGTCTCGTGGTTACAACGCTTGCTTCTCCTGTGCAGGGATTTCGACGATTGGAATTAAACACGGGGGCTTATCTAGACTGAAAAAACACAAAACTAACTAGAAACAAAATAAAAGAACGGCGAAGAGCTCGCCGGAGGCGCGACGTTACATGATGACGACTAGGATCAGGAAGACAGAGAGTGTTTAAACTGGTGTTCAGTCCTTTTGAAGCCCTGACTTTTCCGCCTTCTTTTGGAAGAGGGTCCAATCAGGAGCTTTCTCTTTGGAGGGAGGTTTTATGGCCCATTGTGTTCTAACCAGGCATTTGACTCCCTAATTTCATTGGGTGTTTAAAAGCAGAATCTTCATAATTATTATAGTCATATGTGTAACAAAGTTTTAGCAAGATGTGATTTCAATGGCTAACTGGGGAGCGAAGATCGGAGCTCAGAGACTCCAAACTTGTCACAAATGGATTTGGTTAAACATTAGTTGGCAAGGTTTGAAACATTATCCCAGTTTTCGAGAAACAGACCAAACACATAAAAGACAAATCATAACATGAGATTAGATACATTGTTCGTACACTTCTCAAGGAGAAATAGAATATATATATACATAAATGTAGAATTCATTCCTCCTTCTTTAGGACTCAGAGAGAGAGAGAGAGAGAGAGAGAGAGAGAGAGAGAGAGAGAGACCCCCACCTTCTCTTACATTCCTCTGGGAGGTGTAAACGCTGTTATCTAAGAATGCCAGGCTCTGACAGTAAGTTTTGGTTCTTACTGTCCCAAAAAGCTGGTGCATATAGAATCATACATTTTACTGTAATTTCTTGTCTCTGATTAATTCAGCTGGACCCTGAGGATTAGAACAAGATCAAGAACGATGTATAACGCTTCTGGAAATAGCCAGTTATGTGTAAAGTGCCCAGTGATAAAAATCATAGTTATTCCAATGTAACAATGACAACAAACAAACAGACACACATAAAACACATTGAATATATTTGTTTAAATGTCTTTAAACAAAGAGAAGGTTCATTTCTCTTTAGAATCCCCTTTCCGTTGGCATTCCGATCAGCCATCAAATTGTCTTGTAAGTTAACACCACGCTATGTCCGTAGTGGATCTTACTTGTGGGGGATTGTGTGTGTGTCTATGTGTGTGGGTGTGGAATGTACATTCCAGGCCTCCAGTCTCTCTGAAGCCTTTTTGGGATTTTAGTTATTCAGGATATATTTAATTATTCAGATTCACCCTAAATACGCTACAATTGTTCAAACACCAGTCGCATCTTCAGAAGGAATAGAAGATGTTTGCTGAAAACAAAGGAGACAGTGTGTCCTTCACCTCCAACTGAAGCTGTGAAAGACTTACCTGTTCCTTCACCAGATTGTGAGCTGAATTCCGAGCAGAAAAACAATGTGGACAATAACGCCAGTGCAAGTTGTTCGTCTAATGCCAAGAGTTCGCCTGTAAGAAGTAGTCAATTTCATGCAATGGGTAATGAGAGACTGTCAAGATTTGGTAGACCTATCAGAGTGCCTAGTAGGTACCGGGAGTAATACAGTAAGGTCTTAAGAGTAACTTAAGTTTATTGTTGTGTTCAAGTTATGTTAATGAAAAAAAAAAGAAAAAAGGGAGGATGTCATGTATTATGTGTACATGATGTAGTGTAATTGTGTGAACACTGTGAGGCACCATTGCGTCACCATCTGTGATAGATAGACACACGCAAGAAAAGAGAGTTCAGTTCAACCACATGCGGTTTCCTGTCTTCAATACATTACACTTTTCATTATAAGTTTTATTCATATCAGATACACATTGTGTAAGTAGCTTCACATTTTACCCTATTCTTCTCCCAGTTCAGCGGCCTCTTACTTTCATGTATTTCGTATTCTCTGAACTGTGGCACAAATTAAAATGCGCATACAGCTCAACTAACGCGATCATTATGAAGGTGTTTAAACAACAAAACACATCCACTTACAGCTATTTGACAATCGGAATATCAGTGTTTCATACTATAGCTAATACATTTGTGAATATTTTTGATAAAAAAGGAAAAATGACATAAAAGCAGATCATCATTCATTCAGCACTGTGTTGTGGTTGCGCTATGTCACGTGGCAAGCAATGACGCGTCACCATGGAAACATTAAAGTGACAAGTTCTAAATAACGGTCGCCATGAAAAACTATAAAAAAATATTTTAAACGTGTGAAAGAGTTAAAATTGGAAGCTTGTGCGTAGCTTTGTTGCATTATATTGAAACTTTGTTGATGTTGTTATTGTCATGCATGTTCTGGTTATTTGCGCATGATTAAACATGAGTCTTTATATGGCGATAAAACAAAGCTTTGTTGCGTTTTTTTTTTTAAGTGGGGATTGGGGGTGCACCAACCCGGTTGGGAAATAGAAGGGGGCGTGCAGGAAAAAAGTTTGGGAACCGCTGATCTACTGCAACCTCTTCACTGTCTGACTCCATTACGAAGAGATGAGATTTACCGGCAGTTGTGTCACATCCGATCAGAGCGTTTTTGACAGCGGAAGTAATTTTACTCACAATTTCTTTTAACCCTCTGGGGTCTGAGGTGTTTTTGGGGCCCTTGAGATGTTTTGACATGCCCTGACATTTGTGCTTATTTCAGCTACTTAACCTGTTAAGTTTCACCCCCAATTTTGAAAAATCCCCAGAAATGGCATACCCAAACTGAAACAGATACAGTTCATGAACCATTTGTTCTAAAAGCACAAGTATGATCTCATTTGAAAGCTGACACCTGGCAGTTTATTACAAATGTAGAATTAATTATTGTCATAATGAAAAATAAATGTTATAAATAGCTTCAAAGTTTTGTCAAGTTATTAGAAATTTATTTTTATGAAATATGTTCATGAAAATAAAATTGAAGTTGGCCCTGTAGCAATCTAGAAATGCACTGCAGCTAAAGCCACATGTCTGACCATGTTATATTTAAAATCTGAAGATGATATGTCTAAAACTCTTTATTTAGTTAAATGTTTTTCAAGATCATGTCAAACGACTTTATTTTGATTAGACTCTAAAAAGCAAACTGATGTTTATTGTCATTTTCTAAGCATCTATTCAGTCTATTTTCTCTATTGTGTTGTGGTCTAAACGATCTCCATTCAGTGTCAGCCTCCCCTGCACACATTCACACCTCTCCAGCCTCTGGTTATTGCTCTAAATATGCTTTCTTTTGTCTGCATTATAATTACTAACGACTGGCTATTCACACTGTTTCAACCCCTAATCTCTTTTAGGGAAAGTTCTCAAAGTTCTCACCTTACATTTGAAACTATATAAAATGACCTTCTTTAAAAAATAAACATTTCAGCAAGCAGTCCTATTTAGAAATATTCATAAATATAACAGCTAGGTAGCAGGTGCACCAAGGGCTAGCTAGCATGTTAGCTTAGCACACCATCAATACACAACAATTTATGAGATTAAAACCATGTTTGTGCTCTAAAACTTACTTTATAGCACAAGTCGAGTGTTTTAAATAACCTTCTGTGCTCTGATTTGGCTTCAGATAAAAAAAACGGACAGAAAATATAGTATTTTATAGTATTCTTCACGATGATAAAGTCTATATCGATTAGCATTACATTATAAATATAATCTATTATTATGAAAATACCTGACATGGCTCGAAGAACACAGGTAAACCAAATATCATTGCAATCATGTTTATTGTCTTCAAAACATCTTTATCTGCGTGTTACAGCGATCTCTGTTAGTGTTTACGTCGTGATGGACTTCCTGAAATGTCACATGATATGATTATTCTTCGTGTTCCAAATTTGGACTGCATATGTGCACAGGGCGCCCTCAGGCTGCCTGTATGTATTGAAAACACAGTACATCAGAGTCTCCAGCGCTCATAATGATTAAATCGACGCATTTGGGTAGATATTCAATAAATATGATTCCTGTCTATATAAATCTGATGTAAACCTATGAGAATCTATCAATATTTCTCCAAATCTGTACACTTTTGAGCTAAAAGCCCTGATGGACGTTGTTTTGTCAAGCTCTGTCGTGACGATCTCACTGGAGTTTTTTTCTGAATGGAAGCGGCTGACGCTCATAATTCATATCAAAGGTATCGACTCATTTTTTGATTACATAACTCCAGACACAAATTAAGACATAACTGTCACTATAAGATTCTCATAATACAATAGTGGTCAAATACTAAACCTTCAGTCTTATATCTTGTTAATGATGTATAGTTTGTCAAGGTATTAACATTGAATCTGATAGTAACTTTGAACGATTTAAAAAAAAAAAAACGCTCAGAGCGCCCTCGCTCTGGCGAAGGTTAACAGGTTAAAACATACCATTTGCCAACATATACATTTGCTGTATTCAGTACAAACTCTGCTACAATAATATGTGAGCAAAATGGATGTACATGTTTGCATTTTATATATAAAAAAATATTATGCGTGGTAATACGTTTTGGGGGAAAAAATGTCACCGCAGTAAGGCCATTTAACACATACTGAATAGTTGTCCACAATACTTTTGAGTTACTATTCTTGTAGGCTAGAATTTTTACTTCAAAATGAAGTGAAAATCATTCTGACCACTCTTTCACAAACAACAATATAACGATTTGAATTTCTTATGTCAGTTTTTGGGTCAGCAGTGCTGTATGCGGGATAGTGTGAATGACCATGAATATTAATGTGATTAGCACCTGGGAAGACTAAAGACACTCCCCCAATGGCTAATGGCCAAGGTGCTGTGAGGCAGCCTGAACTAAGAATGATTCACTGATGAAAAAAAAAGTTAAAAAGAACAGCATTTATGCAAAATAGAAATCTTTCCTAAGAACATAAAGACTTAAAGTCATTCATATCACTTAACACATCCTTCCAAAAAAACAAACAAACATAAAAAGACCAAACTTGTTTTTTTCTTTATAAAAAAAATACATTCAAAGAATCCTAAAAAAAACTATCAAAGGTTAAAAAAATTAAGCAGCACAACTGTTTCCAACATTGATTTAAAAAAAATTATATCAGAATGATTTCTGAAGGCTGATGGTGACGATGTAAACACAATTAGGCTACATTAAATCTGTAAAATATTACATCTATGCACTTACTCAGTATGATTCTCGATCGCACTGAGCACTGCAGCCACATTCCTAAAAACAAAACAAAAAAACTGTTAGCACATTATCCAAAGTAAACTGATGGACAATTAAGATGCACAATGTATCTGTTGATGGACGGAGAAAACATCTATTGATGGGTAGACCGCGTCACCGTGAGTATCTGTTTATGGCCCATATAGACCGCACGCATTTACTGATACACTCAATGAACGTATGTGCCTAATACAAATAAAACATCTCCTGTTAACTACCAGAGCATTCATTTAGTCCGCTCTTAAATAAGAGATCTAGCGCTAAAATGTTTTGTTTTTGAACTCAAGCTGAGCGCTCGTGTCCGCTGCTATCAGTGTCATGGATACAGAGTTCTCTTTTGGCGGCGCGCGCGCAGTCTTCACCCGGAAGCGCTCTTCAATCTATCGCCGTTCATATCACACTATTCATTCCGTTGAAATCACAAAATAAAATGCACACAAACGTGTGTCCTATATACGTGTGTGCTTGATATAGACTGTAACCACTGATGAACATATTCGGTTTTGATGAGAGAAAAAAAACTATACCGAGGGCGGATTCGAAATCATAACCGACACGCTTTGCAAAAGATCTGCCACTGGACCACTGAAGTACTCACACAAAACTTGCGGATCGATATATTTCACTAAATCATTATAACCTAAGCAGTTATTAAAAATTTTTACACAAGCGTATAGGCCTACACGAATGTTAGGGATATTGTGAGGTAATATTTCCTATGTCAAAAGCTAGGCAAAATATAGTCTGAAAATGCATTTGAGCTCTATGATCAGGAAAAGAATTATAACACTAAACAACTTACTCCGAACTTGTATCCTCGGCGGGGTCAATTCGTTCTTCAAAATGCAGCCGTTCGCCTTCCGAGTTTCAAAATCCTCTGAGGAAAAGGTGAATTCTTCCCCGCTGTCCATAGTCCTCTGAAGGAGTAGTGTGCTGCCATCCTCAAAACGCGATGAACAATCAGTGAATCTGAAGAAACTTCATGTTGTTTGGCATTGATCGGGGGGCGTGCCGCGTGTGCTATGCATAGATCGCCTATTTACCATGTGAAAAGCTCTGGGGGTGTGGCGGCCTCAGCTCATTAAAGATAATGAAGGGAGAAGGAAAAAAATGTACCTATCCTTTGTTTCAAACGGATTACATAAACTGGAAATATATATTTTTTAAATAAATTACTTCATTTAAAAGAAGAGAATTTCAGCTTCATAAAGATAAATCTGTCATATCTCTGTGACAAGTATTGACAGAGCTACAGTTATTTTTCCGGACGCGTTTCAGAATGGACCTAACTGACAGAGAGAAGGCAAAACGCGCATCATGTTAATTTTTCTTTATTTGACGAAAAGCACAACACTTTGTTTTTATTGTGAGTATCCACAAAAACAATACACACTTAACAGGATCTAATGATGTACAACACTTATATGTAAGATCAAAATCAACAGAGTAATTTGATTCTCTTTTGCACTGATAAGGAAAAAATCGAGCTCGTTGCGCCAGCACAACGGCCGACCCCAGAGGGTTAATGCATATTTATGATTGATTTCTTCACTCAAATCGAGTTCCTACACTATTTATCTACACGTTCATTCACAGGGATCTTCAACTTGAAAGATGGGCTTTAAGAGCTTTTATGCATATGCCATATTCACGGGTTGCACTCTTCATAACGTATGCTCACTCACCAGAGTTCGGTAATAAAAAAAAAAAAAAAAAAAACCTGAACTAAACAGAGCAAGTTGGTCATTTGGCTGTTATGCATATACTGTAGTGGATATATTTACAATGGCAGTAAATTACATATTTACATAAGTGTTGTAATTTCACAAACAATTATTTTTCACCATATTTAGGGCTAATTAAGATTCATATTGTAAGTACTTTAATGCTTAAAATTAAATCTACAATATTGGAAAATGTGTGCAATCGATGTAATACCAAAATTAAAAGAAAGTCTCATCTGCTAAATCTTACTTGTCTTAAATCTTTCTTCTACTTAGTTACATTGCCCCTGGATGCCTTCATCCTTCATATATTTTATCACAGGAGGTTGCTTTATGGTCTGTTTGGGGGGAATAGTTAAGCTCTCCTAGTCCTAATTCATGTGAGTGTCCCCTGATGCTGCTGCTTTCCCCTGACTCTCTGCTAAATTCATGGTGCTCATGAATGGTCAGGAGACTCATCTGAACTGAAACATATTGGCAACTAATTCGTATTTATTCATAAATATTTCTAAGCATTTTAATTGTCTAATTCCATCTCTTGTCTTATCCACAAGAGGTTGCCAGTGTGTTTTTTTGGGGGGGAATAGTTCTGCTCTTCCAGTACTAAACTGTTAGCGTTCCCTAATGCTGCTGCTGTCCTCTGACTCTCTACTATTTCATGGTGATCATGAAATGGCAGAGAACTCCCTGAACAGACCCATACAGCCACATTTTAAAGGAGTAGTTCACTTTTAAAATGAAAATTCTGTCATCATATACTCACCCTCATGTTGTTTCAAACCTGTATGAATTTCTTTCTTCTGCTGAACAGAAAGGAAGATATTTAGAAGAATGTCAGTAACCAGGCAGTTTCTGGTTCCCATTGACTTGCATAATATATTTTTTTCCTACTATGGAAGTCAATACTACATACTGAGGAGATACCACACAGATACTCTCTTCCAGATGAAGATGAAAGACAACATGAAGAAGAGATATAGCGCAGATTCTCTTTTTCAGAAGAAGATGAAAGACTACATGAAGAAGAGATATAGCGCAGATTCTCTTTTTCAGAAGAAGATGAAAGACTACATGAAGAAGAGATATAGCACAGATTCTCTTTTTCAGAAGAAGATGAAAGACTACATGAAGAAGAAGTATAGCACAGATGTTCTTTTCCAGAAGAAGATGAAAGACAATATGGTTAGGAGGTATAGCACTGATACTCTCTTTCAGAAGAAGATGAAAGCCTACATGGTGAGGAGATATGCAGGTGACCCAGAGTTCAGAGCACATCACATCCTGCGATGTACCCTGCGCAAGACCCAGAAATGTGCCAGTGATACTACATATCACATTCTTCATCGATTGCAATGCGCACTGCGGATCAAAAATAAATATAAACCTTACATCCGTTCCAGCCAGGAAAGACCCCAGCCTTTGGTTAGCAAAGAGATCGAAAGTGCCATACATGCATTCCGGTGTAAGATTCAGAAAGGCCCTACACATGTCTGCACGGTCTGTCACAGAGCCCTGTTTCCTGATCAAGTCAGGGTGTGTAATAGAGCGAGATATGACAAAAATGTTCATATTGCAGCGTCTTGCCTAACCGGCAAGTATGTTCACGCGTGTGATAGTGCCTGCTCAGGTTCCTGCGTAGTTCCGGAAGAGAGAAAACAGGAGTGGATTTGCCACACATGTGACAGCCACCTCAAGAGAGGACAGATGTCTTCAATTGCAGCAGCCAACAAACTGGAGTTGCCACCAATCCCTGCGGAATTGGATGACTTGAATGTCCTTGAACGTCAACTCATTGCAAAAATTTTACCATTTGCAAAAATAGTTGCGCTGCCCAAAGGACAGCAGAGAGCTGTACGTGGTGCCGTTGTGTGTGTCCCCTCCGAGATGGAAAAGACTGTCAACTCTCTGCCCAGACCAAGAAGTGAGGCTCAGCTGCTGCAGGTGAAGCTGAAGAGACGCGTGAAGTTTAAAGGATATCAGCAGTTCAACACGGTGAATATGCACAAGTGCTTGCAGCTTTATCGAGCTGAAAGCAATGCATTCGGAATACAGGGATATCTCCATAAGAGATAGTGCTGTATTTGAAAGTCCCCTAGACGAGGACGCTGATGTCTCTGAATGTCATCTAGACGAGGAAGCTGATGTCTCTGAGATGCAAACAGAAGCCAATGCTGCCGAACAGGATGAGATGCAAACGGAAGCCGATGAGCAACACGTTAGCGTCGAGGAAAAGGATGAGCTTTGACCCGGCCTCACATTAGACACGTGCATGCAGCCGCCTGACATTGGACAGGAGATTTTGTCGTACGGTGAGGGAATATTTAGTGTTGCACCTGCACAAGGACATAAGCCTGTTGGATTTTTCAAAATCCCAAAGTTGGAAGCCATGGCGTTCCCTGTTCAATTTCCCACTGGACAAAATTCCATTGATGAGGAAAGACAAATTTCAATATCTCCCAGTATGTATTTCAACGCAAGATTGTTCAGCGTGGACACGCGTTTTGCAAAAGATCAGAGTTATCTTTTCTTTGCACAGTTTGTAACGGAAACGCAACTGGCTAGAAACAGCATGTCTATCCAGTTGCGAAAAGGCAAACCCATCACAAGAGATGGCCGGAAAATTTCCAACAGACTGCTTCAAGACAACCGGGAAGTTGAAAGATTGGTACACAACAGAGACGCCACACGGTTCATGCAACCACTGAGAGGCACTCCATCGTATTGGGAGAAAACTTTGCGAGATCTACAGGCTATGATAAGACAGTTAGGAACCCCTACGTTTTTTTGCACGTTCAGCGCAGCCGAAATGAGATGGCCTGAAGTAATAACCGCAATCAAGGCCCAACAAGGTGAACACGTCGACTTTTCCGAGCTTGACTGGACGACAAAGTGTGAAATCCTCAGAAGCAACCCAGTCACTGTCATGCGCATGTTTGAGAAACGGGTGGATGCGCTAATGACTCATCTGCTTTTGTCGCCTGCCCAACCCATTGGTGAAGTTGAGGACTACTTTTACCGAGTGGAGTTTCAAGCTAGAGGAAGCCCACATATCCATCTTCTTGTTTGGATAAAGGACGCACCCGAGTTTGAAAATGACTCTGATGGGGATGTTTGTGACTTTATCGACCGCAACATAACCTGCCAGATGCCCGATTCCTCGGCTGATCCTGAGCTTCACCGGATCGTCACAGAGGTCCAGCTTCACAGCAGGAACCACTCAAAGTCCTGTAAGAAGGGAAATGTATTGTGTCGATTTGGGTTCCCCAAACTACCGGTGTCTAGCACCACGATCACTCGTCCGCGACCACAGCGTCCTGAAGAAGAGGATGATGCAGACACTTCTCCATCTGGAAGCTGCATGTTTGCGTCTAAAACCACACAACCACAGCGTCCTGAAGAAGAGCATGAGAAAGCACAAAAGCAAGCAGACAGAAAGAAGTTGAGACTGGAAGCTGCTCGAAAGGCAATGAGCGAAGCCAGGACCAAACTCAAGCCGGTGTGGGATCTGTTGAATGACCCCCAAGCCTCCTATGACAGCTTGTCAGAGCTACTGACAGAGTGTAAGATGTCCATCAAGGATTACAGTGACAACGTCGAAGCATTGTCCAATGCCAACGTGATTCTGCTGAAGCGTGATCCAAAGGAGTCTTGGGTGAATGGATACAATCCCGATTTATTAAGGGCATGGAACGCCAATATGGACATTCAGTTCATTATTGACGCTTTTAGCTGCGTTATGTACATGCTTTCGTATATTTCCAAGCCGGAGCATGAAATGGGCGATTTACTTAAAAACGTAATCAAGAGTGTGCGCGAGACGAACGTTAGCGAGGGAGATGAGATGAAGCAGATAATGCAAGCCTACTCCAAACACAGGCAAGTTAGCGCTCAGGAGTCTGTGGCACGAACATGCAGCTTACCGTTGAAGAAGTGTTCACGAAGTGTTGTGTTTCTACCGACGGATGATGACGCATTAAAGATGAGTCTTCCCCTTAGTGTCCTACAAAATAAAAATCCCGATTCCGAGGATGTATGGATGTCAGGGATGATCGATAAATACAGAGCAAGGCTCTAGCGCGTGATTTTGAAAAGATGTGCCTGGCAGATTTTGCTTCGGAGTGCCGCATCGTGTATGGTCAGCAAACGGAAGGCAAAAATGTTCACCGGCTGCTCAACGGCATGGGTTTTTTTCAGAAAAGAACGTCTGGGAAGGCTGCAGTCATTAGGTTTGCACGTTATTCTGAGAAAAAACAACCCGAAAAGTTTTACGGTAGATTACTGAAGCTTTATATGCCACATCGGACCAACGAACAGCTAAAACCTCCAAGATTTCCAACGTACGAGACGTTTTACAAAGGTGCAAAGGTGGAACTACCTACTAACCCTGGTTTGCTGATTCCTGTCTGTGCCATAGTTCAAGCACACAAGGAGAAGTTTGAAAAACACAGCGAAGAGTTGGACAAGGCATTAGATCAGCTGCAAGAGCAAGGACCGTCTGAGAACGCATGGAACGCTTTTGCACCTGAAGTAGAAGTGGATCGCTTAGAGTGCATTGCTGAACGACAAGACATCATTCCGGATGATGAGGACGTACAAGATAATGTCCCAGAATTCCAGGTTCTTGAACATGGAGACGGGGTCGTGCCACAAATAGAGGCACCGCAGATGAGTGTTGAATTTGTCAGGAGGTTGTTTAGAAGTCTAAACGAGACGCAGGCAGCCATATTCTACACGGTCTGCCAGTGGTGTCAGAAGCGTGTGTGGGGTCATAATCCAGAACAGTTTTTCTACTTCGTGTCAGGTGGTGCTGGTTGTGGCAAATCACACGTCATCAAGTGCATATACACGGAAGCCACCAAGATTCTGCGACAACTGCCTCGACTACGGGAGGAAGGGGATCTCTCCGTGCCCACGGTGCTCTTGAGTGCGTTTACTGGAACGGCAGCATTCAACATCAACGGAAAAACGCTGCATTCCATTTTGAAACTTCCGAGGAATCTGAAGCCACCGTATCAAGGACTTGGAAATGCCCTAGATGAGCTTCGAGCAACACTACGCGACGTGGAGATTCTTATCATCGATGAAGTGTCCATGATTTCAAAGGATCTTTTTGCCTACATAAACTGGAGATTTCAGCAAATCAAAGGCAGCAAGAAACCATTCGGGGGAATCTCTGTCCTTGCTGTGGGCGACTTTTATCAACTGCCACCTCTGGTAAAGCCAAACCACTCTGCGTGTACGAAGACGATGTTTTGGACTTCTGGAAAGACCATTTCCAAATGGTTACTCTCTCCGAGATCATGCGTCAGAAAGAAGACTTGGCTTTTGCCCAACTTTTAAACCGCATACGGGTGAAGCAGAAGACCGACGACCTTGCCGAAGAAGATCAAGCTTTGTTACTCCAGGCTGTGAAGGACCCCAAAGACTGCCCGTGTGATGCACTGCATGTATTTGCCACCAACAAGGAAGTCCACAGACACAACACTGAAACAATCCATGCTCTTCACACTGACATCATTACCATCGATGCCGAAGACTACAGGAAAGACCCAAGAACGGGAGGGATGAAGAGACAAACGAAGCCCGTCACCGGTAAAAAGGACGACTTGCCTGACACCATACAAATTGCGTTGGGAGTACGCATAATGGTGACTAGGAATTTGGATGTCGAGGACGGCCTATGCAATGGGTGCTTTGGGAAAATTTCTCGTATTGTCAATAAGACAAAAGATGGAATCGACACCGTACACATGCTAGGGCTTCAGCTCGACAATCCACATGCAGGCAAGAAACATCGCAAAAGGGTGCAAGGTGAAGAAGACGACTTTGTGTACATCGAGAGATCCGAAGAAAGTCTAAGGAAAGGAGCGGTTCGTCGACAATTCCCCATCAAGTTGGCCTACGCCTGCACAGCTCACAAAGTCCAAGGCATGACGTTGGAGAATGCCGTGGTTTCACTGAAGAAGATTTTCGAGCCGGGAATGGCCTACGTTGCCCTCAGCAGAACGACCTCGCTTCGTGGACTACACATCACGGACTTCAATGTAAAGAAGATCTATGCCGATGCTACAGTCACAGCATCGTTGGAAAAGATGACAAGAGCATCATTCGACGGAATCATGCCACTTTTGCAGCAGGTGAGGGAAACCAACATGGATCAAACACTTAAAATAATTCATCACAACACAGAAGGACTGTCATCCCACATCGAAGATATCCGATGCCATCACGAACTGCTTCTGTCGGATATTCTTTGCATGACGGAAACTCACCTGACCGGGTCACTCATATCACCCCACGTCCAATTGGAAGGGTACAACGCATTTATTTGAAACAGACATGCCTCCTACTCGAACACACCAAGAAATTGCAAAGAAAGCTGGTGGTGGAGTCGCAATCTATTGCAAAGAGCATATTTCAGCTCAGGCTAGGCAGTTTGTGCAAAATGTGACCGATCTGGAGTATGTCGTCATCAAAGTAGATAGCCCGATCAAAGCGACAATCGCTGCTGTGTACAGGCTGCCACACTACGGATTTGAAGAGTTCTCGAAAAACTTGAAGAGTCTGCTGGATTATTTGGACATGGTGGACGAACATCCCACACTAATCTGTGGAGATTTTAATGAGGATCTCCTCTGCGCAGGGAAAAAAACTGTTCTGGAATTGTTTCAGTCTAAAGGATACACGCAACTGATCACCACAGCAACAACCAAAAAGAACACTCTATTGGATCACATTTACGTCTCTCGTCCGGATTTGTGCCTTCAGTCAGGTGTCTTGCATAGTTATCATAGTTATCACAATCCCGTGTACTGTATCTTGCGTTAATGAGTTTTTGTGATGGACCGATATTGTTGTGTGTTGTGGTAGGTAGTATACCATACGGAACCGTTGGCCACTGAACACCAGCTTTCACGTTGGCAGTGGGGGCTCGACAGCCTTAACCAAACGGGTTGGCGCGTATGGTTGGGTTGTTAAGTAGTTTGCCATACGGAACCGTTGCCACTGAACCTGCATTATCAACGACACAAGGGCTCAACAGCCTTCAAATATTCAAACGGGTTGGCGCGTATGGTCGGGTTGAGATTGTGGCGTTAGAGATTTTGGTTAGGAGATTGTGGTTAGGTCATGCCAAGGGTTTATACCACTGAGCTACGAAGAAGGAGCAACCTCAGCAGCAGGAAGGACGGAGGATGAGTGTGACAGCTCCAGGGAGGACACAGACAGTCAGAGCAACAGTGGCAGTAAGTTATAAAAGACAAGGGAAAGAGAGAAGTAGCAAGACACCATTGTAATGTTTGATTTTGACCTTATAACATACATTTTAATTTCAATTGATGTTCAATCTACACAATTTGTGACAGTCTGTGCGGGATATGCAGTCCCCTGCTATTCTATGATTGATATGTGCCCTTTTGTAAAGTTGCAGGAAGAATTGGGAGACCATAGCAGTCCTGTCTGGATATGAGTGTGCAATATACCTTCTAAAGCTAAGTGTTAAAAGATTTTGCTTTAGTCAGTGTACTACTGTTTTTTTTATAACCACATTTGAATGTAAATGTTATATTTTAATCTGATTTTGATGTTTTTCAGGAACCGGCCAATTGAAATCAGATTGTCTGAGAAGATCACGTGTGCCTCAACTGGATACCAGCTTATGTGCTCATTTCTTTCCGTAAGTTTTATTTCAGAGTTTACTTTCTTGCTTTTTTAGTTTATTAGCATTATTTTATGTAGTGATTCCATTATTCATTCATTCTTTCATTCATTATCCAGAGGACGGGACCAAATGCCTGAAGAATGAAGCAGAGAAAGAAGCACACTGAGGTAAAGTTTGTCAACACTACTGGTAAGGTCTAGTGTTTCAGTGCATTTTATTATACAATGGTGTCAGGGTTTTTCCTGGGTCAAAAATGCAGCAGTCATCTACATCACTCATAATAAATCTCAATAACTGATCAAATAAGGCTTTTTTTTATTTTTTATAAATCAATGCAGAAAATTGTTCAGAGACATGTAATTTGATGTGAAAAGCTTAGATTTTAAAGTGTATGATGGTTCTCAGAAGTGAGAGAGCAAAAATTGTCTCTTGCAAGAAACTTTATGCTCCAAGTCTTGGAGAAAAAGAAAAAAAAATCACTAACACTATCATATGTGTTTTACCACCTCTTCCTCAGGATATCCAGCCTTTATGCAGTGTCAGATCCAGCGGCTAGACGACGGGAGATGCTTCATTACACCACATTGCATCTCATCATTGGATGCACAATTAATTCATTTTAATATATTTATAAATGGTTTTACATTATATTAAATCATTGCTTTCTATTTGTAGATATATTAATATATCATATATTAGCTTAAATAAGAGTGTTATAATGTGTACGCCGTGCCAGAGGAGGATGGGCTCCCCCTGCTGAGTCTGGTTCCTCTCAAGGTTTTTTTATAATCTCCCTTAAGGAGTTTTTTTCCTTGCCACTGTCGCCATTGGCTTGCTCACTGGGGGTTGTTGTGCCAGGTCCTGTCCCTCCCGGGTCCCTACCGACCAACAACGGTTAGCGATTGACAAAGATATTATCATTTAAATCATAAAAATGTAAATAAAATTAATTTGAAATCAAAATTAAATCATGTTATAGCTTAGTCACTTACAATAAAGCAGTAAGCCTTAAACAGAGTACTTAAATGTACTTTTACCAGTATTCTGCAAAATTAAAGCTTGAGGGTTAGAAATGATAAAAGTGAAGAATTTGAAAACAAATTTGAAAGTGAATAATTTATCAAATAAATGTTAGTATTGTGTAAAATAGGTTATCAGATAAGCTATGGCATCAATTATAAATTGTATTATTAATTGCATTTCTGTTTTCATTTATATAATAAGAGGTAATGCTGGAAAGAGAAGTTTTTAATAAGTATTCTGCCAAAATTAAAGCTTGAGGGTTAGAAATGATAAAAGTGAAGAATTTAAAACAAATTTGAAAGTGAATAATTTATCAAATAAATGTTAGTATTGTGTAAAATAGGTTATCAGATAAGCTATGGCATCAATTATAAATTGTATTATTAATTGCATTTCTGTTTTCATTTTTATAATAAGAGGTAATGCTGGAAAGAGAAGTTTTTAATAAGTATTCTGCCAAAATTAAAGCTTGAGGGTTAGAAATGATAAAAGTGAAGAATTTAAAACAAATTTGAAAGTGAATAATTTATCAAATAAATGTTAGTATTGTGTAAAATAGGTTATCAGATAAGCTATGGCATCAATTATAAATTGTATTATTAATTGCATTTCTGTTTTCATTTTTATAATAGAGGTAATGCTGGAAAGAGAAGTGTTTAATAAGAAGTATTTCTAATAACTAGTACAACAATATAAGATCTAATCCATTTGCTGGATGGGATTTGGCACAACAGGCGTTTTTCTAAATCTTACAAATAAACATTTTGTGTGAATTGGCATTCAGCATTTTTGTCTTTATTGAATTTTACACAATAAGAATATTTTCTTGTGACCTTCAGAGAAGATCCAGGAAATTCACAGATGGTAAGAGGGTAATTTAAAAGCTTACATTTAAATTTGCTTTATATAGATCATTTTGCAAGATGTAAACAACACTGGTCCAGAAGTACTTCTGTTTCAGTTTTTTAAAACTACATAAAAGCTGGAATAAAATACAACCAACAGATCATATTAAACTGAATCAAAAAGTTAAACAAACATCTTTAAGATGTTTTCTTTACATGTGAAATAAAACAGTTACAAACTGAAACGGGAAGTGTTTCTGGACCAGTGATCTTGCAAAATGGTCTATACTTTAAAAATCAAGACCACACAACATTAACAGGATATCAACAATCAAAGAATGACATGCATACCCTTACGAAAAAGAAGTATACTTCACGTTCATTTTATGAAGTATACTTAAGTAATATTCAAGTATATTTTTAAGTATACTTTATGTAGTAAGTATACTAATGTCAATATGTACTAGTAGTAAACTTGTAAGTGTACTATTTTAATACCGCTTGGGACTAAATTGGCCCACTTGTAGTATATAAAAAGTATATGTTTAAGTGTACTATAAGTGTACCAGTAGTAAACTTTAAGTGCACAACTAGTTCATAATTACGTTTCTCATTTGTACTGCAAGTGAACTTATGGGTATACTAGTAGTTTACTATTTTAATACTTGTAGAAAATGTTTAGTTTATGAAAGTACACTCTCAGTAAACTACTAGTTTAGTAGTTCCATACTGCAAGTATACTTGCAAGTTTTCTTTTAGTGTACTCTCAGTAAAGTACTAGTTTACTAGATTTATACTACATGTATTCTTTGTAATACATTTCACTTGAATAATACATCATTGAATTATACTACACTATTTAAGTATATGGTTTTCTTAGAAACATCTAAGTAATCACTACAATAGATATGGTGAATGGTAACCACACCTTCATGTCAGAGAGTACATGTGTGAATGACCTCGATACTAGGTAGACAATACACAATGACGGTAACATTTGATGGATCGTTTTTGTGTTTGAATGTGTACTTTTAAGTAGAAAATGAACTCCAAATGTCACAAAATGGCAAGTTACTAATCCTAACAACAAACACAATGATAAAATAGTGTAAATTCAGCTGGAAAACAGTGAAAAATCAACCTCATTAATTATTCAAGGTCCAGTGCATGATGGGAACACCAGTATCAGAAAAGTTGAGTAAATTTACTTAATGTTATATATTACACTTTCATTTCTACACGATTGAATTGAGTACTACTATACAATTTACTTACTTTTTAAAATTCAACAACTTCTCCTTGGTCTTTAAATATGTCTGACATTAATTTAGTGATCAAATGTAGCATTCTTATGGAAATGTAATAATATATTGTAATTATAATTTAAATTGGACTACTTTTCAAATTGTATTTCATAAAACAACAACTCAGGAAAATGTCTGCCATAAGGAAAATAAGCCATATCTCAGCATCAGAATATCATACAAATATGATATTATTTTATCTATATACTATGTATAATCGGACGAAAAAAGTCCCATAGACTTAACATTGACACAAAATTTGTAATATCATATCTTTTGACCAGAAGGTCACAGAGACTTGGGGTTGGGCTCTTTTGACTCGGCCTATCAAGCAGCCAATTAGTACTGACATAAAAACTTCATATTTACGCCCTAGCAACCACTTTAGGCAGCCTAGCAACCAGTGTTGGGAAAGTTCATTTTCTACATGAACTAGTTCAAAGTTCAGTTCACACATTTTAAAATGAACTAGTTCAGTTCATAGTTCATACTTCAAAAAATGAACTAGTTCATAGTTCTTTTTTTCTAGTTCATAGTCCATATGTTGCTGCGAGCTTCTTTTTTTTATTGCCACAGCCCATATACAACCACAGACAGCAATTATTTTATCGACTGGCAAAGTTTGCACAGAAATGTAAGATTTTCCCATCCTCACCGACCTTGTCATAAAACTCGTTTAAATGATTATACGACACCTCGCTCGCTGCTTTGTCGACTACATGCTGCTTTTTGTTTTGATGACGCATGCTGCAGTGCGTGCGACACTGGTGGCTGATGTTGCCAGATTGGGTGTTTTTTTCGCTACATATTAAGGCTTTTTCGCCTGGAAGGCTTTATAGAAATCTGGCACCCTATTGAACGAAGTTAAACTGAGAGAGCGTGCGTTCACAGACACCAGAATGAACGCGTTCACAGTAACGTTCATCAGGCAGTAATTCAGTACGTTCAGTTCACGTTCGCCCAAAATATGAACGAGTTCATGAACTATCGTTCATTGAACGCGTTCAGGCACAACACTGCTAGCAACCATAAAACAACATATTCAACCCATATCTCAGCTCCAAAAAATAGAAGAAACATGGAGTTTGACTGTCAACTAGTCTTTAAATATCATCTTATAAACTGTATAATCACACCATAGCAACCATATAGGGTACCCTAGTAACCACCTGGACACATGAATAAGCCATATCTCAGCACCAGAACATCGTACAGACATGTTTGTTGGCTCGTATGCAATCATGTACCACACCCTAGCAACCGAGCGGCGAGTTTTGCCACTGCAAGCACCATTTCACATTTTCTCCTGGAAATGTACATTCTAGTTATAAATATTATCATTGATGCTATCACCACTAATATGAATATATTGCTGTTGTTGTTGTGATTGTTGGGGTGATTAATACCTTCACTAAAACTATACTGATACTACCGGACTGCCCCGGTACTTGCGTCACAGAAAGGATGTCATGTCGTCCCACAAACCCATTATTCGTCCCATAGAAATCATATAGAGACTAGAAGCCCTATTGGCCGCTGAGCACCGAGAAATACGGCCGCCATCTTGAACCGGTCATACTCCTAGTTCCCTTTATCGAAAAGGGAACTTCGAGATGCGTCGAAACGCTGCGGGAACGCCTTCTGCGTGATTGCGTCTGAAGCATCTATGCCAACTAGTTCAATGGAAAAAGGGAATGAGCGTCACGGGCGGGTGACGTCATGACCAGGAAAGGATAAGAGCACTTCCGCTGCTCGCCGGCATTAGCTTCTGTGCCTCAGCAAGCGATCTGTGTCTAAACTGTCCCCGTCTATTTATTGTTGTCTGTCAATATTGTTGGTATCGAAATGGCGAAACAAGTCTACAAACAGTGTGTTCCTCCCTGCCCGCGTTATTTAACGGGTGGGGACACACACGAGCTTTGTGTGATTTGTTTGGGATTTGAGCATGCAGCCTCAGCCTTCGAGGGGGCTGAGTGCCAGCACTGTGAGAAGCTACCGCTTCGCATGCTCAGATCCCGCCTATCACTCTTTGACAAACAGAGTGGGCAGGCTCGCGATCCTCAGGGATCAGGACCCGCGTCTGCCGAGGCAACGCGGAGAATGCATTCCTGGGGATCGCAATTGGATCTTTCGGAGGGGATCGAGACGGGTCCGAGGGCCCTTTCTCCTTCCTTACCCGGGAGATCCAGCTCTCCTCCCCCGGTGTCGGAAGCACGCTTTGCGGTTTCTTCCGCCCGGGGAGAGAGCCCCTTACTACAATGCTCATCTTCTGAGGAAGTTGACGTTGTGAGTATGGACAGTGATAATGCACACACGGGGGAAAGGGAATTACAATTTATTTCCCCAGCGTATGATGAGCTGGTGGATGTCATGTCACGAGCTGTAGAAAGATTAAATGTTGACTGGCCATCTGAAACTAGAAACACTCGCCCTAAAAGCAGATTAGACGAGCGTTTTCTTTCTTCAGCCACATTATCTCCACCGCGAGGGCTTCCTTTTTTTCCTGATTTGCATGATATTGTCTAAATCATGGAAAAAGCCGTTTTCATCTCGTGTTTTTATCCCTCATTCCAATATATATTCTAAAATAAGAGGGTCTAAAGATTACGGTTATAGTTCGATGCCCCAGGTTGAACAAAATCTAGCGAGTTATCTCGCGCCTGGTCCCGCATCTTCTAGTAAAGCCCCAGTTTTGCCCACTAGACCATTAAGAAATACATCTAGTTTAGTGGGCAAAGCTTATTCGGCAGCAGGTCAAGCCGGAGCGTGCCTGCACACTATGGCACTGCTTCAGGCTTATCAGGCTGATCTGCTGGGGGACCTGGATAATAGTGAGGGAATTAGTCATGACGATGTTCGAGAACTTCGTAGGGCTACCGATCTTTCTCTCAGGGCTACTAAAGAGACCGCCAGAGCAATTGGGCGGTCTATGGCAGCTTTGGTAGCCACTGAGAGACATTTATGGCTCAATCTATCTGATATTAAAGAGAAAGATCGTACTTTTTTGTTAGATGCTCCGCTTGAACCTTCTGGTCTCTTTGGTGACGCAGTTCACGCTGTAGTAGAAAGATTCCAGGATGCTAAAAAACAGTCGGACGCTTTTAAAAAGTTTATCCCTCGCCGTGTCCAGCCCCCTGGGGCTGCTGGGCGTGAGCAGCCCCAGCCATCTAGCTCATCATATCGTGTGCAACAGAAAGAGAGTGTTGCGTCTCGTGCTCCTCCACGAAGATACTGGAGACAGACGCAACCCTCTCAACCGAAGTCACCTAAGCCTAAGCCGGATCTGAGGACCGTTCTTCAGGCGAAGAAAGCTTCGGTTCAAAAAAAAAAAAGGTCCTGATGCTTAGGCATCAGGCCTGTGAGGACAGCCCCGACCGGAGTGGAGCGGTGTTCACCTCATTATACGGTGCCCGTTCCACTTCGGGGTCCTCACGAGACCCTCCTGCCAACCCTGCCACCTCTGGTGCTTCAGGGCGCAGTGGTCTCCAGCGAGTCGCTGGTGCTATGCTGCGGCACAGCATCGGTTTCGCGCCCTCTGAGGGGGGTTTTAGAGCAGTCAGGTCAGGTAGTTCCTGCCGGTATGTTTCAGGCTCCAGATTTGGCTCTCTCAGTAACACCAGAGACCAGCCTCGAGAGGCTGGTTCCCTTAGTAAATTTTCTGGCAGCGTGGAAGCTTCTGCCGAATATTTCTCATTGGGTCCTGCAGATTGTAGAGAAAGGATACAGAATCCAGTTTGGCTCTCGTCCTCCTCGTTAAAGCTACCCACAGTGGTACGTCCCGAGCAGGCTCTGGTAATGGAGCAAGAAGTAAGGGCCCTGTTAGCAAAAGAGGCTATAGAACAGGTGTACTCACCCGACCGAGAGTCGGGTTTTTACAGCCGTTATTTCATTGTTCCAAAAAAGGATGGAGGGTTGCGTCCCATTTTAGATCTTCGCCTGTTGAATCGGTCAGTTCAGAAACTCAAGTTCAAGATGCTGACCCTCAAGCAGATCGTGACCCAAATCAGATCCGAGGACTGGTTTGTCACGATAGATCTAAAGGATGCATACTTCCATATCTCCATCCTCCCTCAGCACAGGAAGTTCCTAAGGTTTTCTTTCAGGGGCAAAGAATACCAGTATCGGGTTCTTCCTTTCGGCCTAGCTTTGTCACCCCGCACGTTCACGAAATGCATGGATGCAGCTTTAGCCCCTCTCAGGCTTCAGGGCATTCGCATTCTGAATTATATCGACGACTGGCTGATTCTAGCGGAATCAGAGCAGTTGGCGGTTCGGCACCGAGGTGTCGTTCTCGCCCATATGCAGATGTTGGGGTTGAGGCTCAATGCCAAGAAGAGTGTTCTTTCTCCAGTACAGAGAACCACTTTCCTTGGTGTGGTATGGGATTCAGTGACGATGAGGGCCAGCCTATCGCCCGTTCGTGTAGCTGCTATCCTGTCAGCCACCAAAGAGCTAAAGCTAGGTCAGTCACGCACTGTAAAACAGTTCGAGAAACTGTTGGGTCTACTGGCAGCAGCGTCCAACGTGATACCTTTTGGCCTGCTGTACATGAGGCCTTTACAGTGGTGGCTCAGGACCAGAGGGTTCTCCCCGAGGGGAAACCCTTTCCGTATGATCAAGGTTACGCGGCGATGCCTTCGTGCCTTAGAGATATGGAGGAAACACTGGTTCTTAACCCAGGGCCCGGTGTTGGGAGCTCTTTGCCATCGAGCTACTATCTCGACAGATGCTTCCCTCACCGGCTGGGGAGCGGTAATGAAAGGCCGCTCGGTTCAGGGTCTGTGGAAAAGCCATCATCTTTCGTGGCACATCAATTGCCTGGAGATGATGGCCGTCTTCAATGCGTTGAGACATTTCCTTCCGGACCTAAGAGGCCATCATGTGCTCGTTCGAACAGACAACACATCTGTGGTCTCTTATCTGAACCGCCAGGGGGGTCTGAGGTCGCGTCCGCTTTGCAAACTGGCGCACCAGATCCTCCTGTGGTCCCTGGGGAAGGTACTCTCCCTGAGGGCAGTGTATATTCCTGGGGACCAGAATATAGGAGCAGACATCCTGTCGAGGCAGGAGCTGAGGCCAGGGGACTGGAGACTCCACCCCGAGGCGGTGGAGAAAATCTGGGAGGCATATGGCAGAGCAGAGGTGGACCTGTTCGCGTCTCACAACACGACGCACTGTCCCCTCTGGTATTCACTTACTCACCCGGCCCCCCTGGGGCTGGATGCCATGGTGCAGACGTGGCCGAGGCTACGTCTGTACGCCTTTCCCCCTGTTGCTCTGCTCCCAGGAGTTCTGGAGCGGGTCCGTCAGTGTGGGATAAGCCTACTGCTAGTAGCACCACGCTGGCCAAGTCGGATCTGGTTTGCGGACCTGATCCTTCTGCTAGACGGGCCTCCATTGGAGATCCCTTTGAGGAGGGACCTTCTGTCTCAGGCCGGGGGCACAATATTTCACCCTCGGCCAGAGATATGGAATCTTTGGGTTTGGCCTCTGAGGGGGCCCAACTTGTAGATAGTGGTCTTTCAGCTGAGGCTGTTGAGACCATCCTAAGCTCCAGAGCTCCAGCTACGAGGAAACTGTATGCGCTTAAATGGAGAGTTTTCTCCTTATGGTGTCACCGACATCAGTGGGATCCGGTTAATTGTTCTGTCAACACAGTAATCGAGTTCCTGCAGGAGCGTTTTGTGTCAGGACCCGCCCCCTGATATTAACACTGTTACACTTCCGTGGCACTTTGAGGCTGAGGCCTGCAACTCGCACTAAGGTGCCAGCTTGGGATTTGACTGTAGTTCTAGAAGGCCTGTCTAGGGCTCCATTCGAGCCCTTAGAGTCGGTCTCAGAGAAGTTCCTTACTCTTAAGACCATCTTTCTCCTAGCTATTTCGTCCCTCAAGAGAGTTGGTGACCTTCAGGCTCTTTCGGTCTCCCCCACCTGCCTTGAATTTGCACCGGGGATGGTCAAGGCGTTCCTTTATCCAAAACAGGGATACGTCCCTAAGGTGCCGACCTTGACTCCTAGGCCTATCGTGCTGCAGGCTTTCTGTCCTCCTCCGTTTGCAACTGCGGACCAGGAAAGACTGCACCTGTCGTGTCCAGTGCGAGCATTGGACACATATGTACATCGGACATCCTCAATCAGGAAGTCCGATCAACTATTTATTTGCTTTGGATCACCTAAAAAAGGTCTTCCTGCTTAGAAAACAGACAGTCAGTAAGTGGATAGTCGAGGCTATTTCACTTGCTTATGAGTACTCGGGCCAGCCTTGTCCTTTGGTGGTCCGAGCTCATTCGACCAGGAGTATGGCGGCTTCTAAAGCCTTGCTGCATGGGGTTTCTCTCCAAGATGTTTGTGATGCGGCGGGCTGGTCCTCTCCGCTCACATTCGTGAGGTTTTACAGCCTAGACCTGGATGCTGCCCCAGGTTCTCAGGTGCTTAGTGCTTAGCTGAACAGTCTGACACTCAGGTACTTGAATTATGGCGCATTGGGTATTCTCGTTCCCGCAGCGTTTCGACGCATCTCGAAGTTCCCTTTTCGATAAAGGGAACGTCTCAGGTTACTATTGTAACCATAGTTCCCTGAGAACAGGGAACGAGACGATGCGTCCCTCTGCCATACTTCTGGCGTCCCTGCGATCGGCTTGCTTCGGCACTGTCGAAGCTAATGCCGGCGAGCAGCGGAAGTGCTCTTATCCTTTCCTGGTCATGACGAAATCGTAGCCAGCTAACGTTAGCTATGCTATGTTTACTGCTGAGGTGGGGGTAAAGTAATAATTACAAGAGCTTCTCGGTTATCAGGTACAAGCATTCAACTGCCATGTTTGTATATATATATATATATATATATATATATATATATATATATATATATATATATATATATATAATATATATATATATATATACATGGCCAGTGAATTTTACACAAGTGTCATAGACTGTATTATCAGTGTTGGGCAGTCACTAATTGTAGCTTAGCTAGTAACTTAGTATTTTGTTGTTAGCTTCACTATTTAATGAATCAAGTAACTTTTCAGTAGCTTAACTCTATTTAAAAATTGGAGTTTTGTTGAAGAAAGGTTCTAAGAAATGTGAAGGAAGAAAATAAGCTTGACCTCCATTGTGAAATGTTTTGTGTATACTCTCCAAAATCTTCCGTTTTCATTTTGAAGGTTTCCCAGGGACAAAGTTGTGAGGAAGAAGTGGGAAGTGGCTTTGAGGAGAGAAGGGTTCCATCCAAATGATTAATCCGTGCTTTGCTCTCAACATTTTAAGCAGGGTGATTTTGATAGGACAGGTCAGATTGTCAGACTCCGAGATAATGTATTCCTTCCGTCTTCAGCTTCCCGGTTCACCTCCAAAGAGTAGGTGTATCCTCATAAGGCTGTTAGCATTCATAAATGTAAATATTAGCCTATATTATCAATCACGGGGCAGGGTAAGATACTTATCCCTTTATACAAATTTCATTATGTATTATGCTTCTTCCTTTTAATTGGAAAAGGGCAGGGATACATCTACCTCTAGAAGAGCTGAAGAAAGCCTGTCCGTGGACTCTCAGGATTCCCAGGAAACAGCAACCTCAAGCCCACAACTTCAGCCTAATGATGTGAATATTTTTACTTTAAACATCATATCATAATGTTTCCTGGACATATTCGAATCTCACTTGTTTGCTGCCACTCATATTAAACAGGCTCACAAATAAACCCATACACACACAATTTAAGACACGTTGAACATGCATTGCTGGCAGGCACAACCACACACACACACACACACACACACACACACACACACACACACACACACACACACACACACACACACACACACACACACACACACACACACACACACACACACACACACACACACACAGTGCTGGCAGTGAAGTGAAGTGAAACATTACTCAAACCATGTTCATTCCTCTTTCTACTAGGATCATGGCTATGCCTTGCCTGATTCTCCTACCACTCTTAAGACCAGA
>CM070824.1:19209928-19254751 GCA_036326025.1 Chrosomus eos
TGAAACTACGATCCCCTCTTAAATATATATAAAAAAATAACTTTTTAAGCAGAGTTACATAACTGTCCACCACATGCCGTCCAAACAGCCCAAAAACGGTGCCTTTTGTTTGTGCTCGATTTGTGCTGTTTTGTGCTGTAGAAAGAACCATAATAAATTATTCCATTCTTCAGACATCACAAAATCTTTGGAAGAGTAGTGATGAGTGACGCCACGCAAGCAAGCCGCGCTCTTCATCCGTCTACAAACCTGTCTGGTGCGTTTGTGCTCGCGCAGGGCCGCGGCTGCTGTCATTGTTCTTTTCTTCTTTAGATACGGAAATGTTTTATTGCCAGTGACTTCATCAAGCTCAAGATAATAAAAAAACGGTAGGCCTATGTGATTGATTGACGCGTATCACTTGTTTAAAAATGCACGTTGTGTGTCAGCTTTTTGAAAACTTTGTAGCAATAATCTCCTATGTTAGCCTATTATGTTATTCAAATCGAGCTTAATTTATAATCAGATGGAAGTTTAGGCTACTGTAGTTTGTTTTAAACGTGTTGGCTATTATATTGGCCTTGGCCTTATCTATTTATTGCAGATGATAAAATATTTCTCATTTATCAAAGAGCATTTTATCTTTCTCTGAAGGAGAAAGTGAACCAAGTGCAGGTGAGCAGTGTTTCTATTTGTTTAAAATGTTTTTAAAGCAACTAATCGAGGACTGTTACTTGTTAGTTTGCTGTTCTTAGCTGGTTTAACATCTTCCCTGAAAGTCATAGAGATTTTATTCATTGTTGGGTGAAGAGTATTTATTTAATACCAGCAGGTACAAATAGGGATGAGTCACGATTTTCCATTAGTTAGCAGTCGTCGGATCTGTGTGAATGCATGCCTTGCACTGAGTTGAATAAGGAATTGTGAAGTGTATTGATCACGAGTGTAACTGTCACTTAAGAGTGTGAACTGAGTCATCATTGAAATCCTGATATCTTTGTCTGAGTGTGAGAGAGTATTGAAGACGCTGTTTCCTATGCTGTGAGAAGTCATCTGCATCTCTTCATCTCCTGAGTGCTGATTCAGCGTAACAGTGGAAGGATTGACCATTGGGTGAGTGCTGGCCTTATTGCACTGAGAGTGAGAGTGGATATGCAGTGCCCGAATTGAAGTGTCACACAGTATTGGACTTGACGTGAAGTTGCAGCAGGGTTCTCAAGTTTTATCAAAACCTTGGAGTGAGATCACATGCGGTTAGGGGAGGAGCCAAAGGCCATCCCGCCCCCCAATTTTACCCAATTTTTCATAATTAACCAGCACAAATTGAAATTATAACAATTGGTAAATATGATAAATGACAGAGCAATTCATCACATCAAATATAGGCTACTCTTTAATGTTATATTTCAAAATTACAAAAATATAACAAATTGCTCCAAACAGTTTGGAAAAACAAAAATTTTGCATTTTTCCCTGACATCTTTGAAAAATACAAATGCAATGGCAATGATTAATGTATGTTTGGACAGGATATAAAATATTACCCAGAGCACTCTACCTCAGCCTTAACGTAATAGAAAGACTATTAATACAGTATAATATATCATTTAAAATAAAATTTAGAAATACATCTTCATTCCTTGTATTTGCCTTCATTCCTTGCCACTAACATTTCCCTTAGCTAAAGCTTCTGGCCTGGTTGCAAAGTAGTAGAGTTTTTGACTCCATCAATAATAATGTATACTACGATGGGCTATGTATTAAATGTTCTAGCCTAAAAATGTTAGATGAGCTTTTTTCCAACTTACCTTCTCCATCACGACGTGTGTTCGCGCAATATTGTTGATTACCTAGAAACGAACGTAATGTGGCCGAGAATGTGTGTGCGCGTGTGTTCGCGCCATATGTCGCGGTGGCCGAGAATGTTCCGTCAACTTCCGTGTGTTCGCGTATCTATGTTGCCTAGTAACGAACGCAATCTGGCCGAGATACGGACGCGCGGGCGGCAGGAAACTTCACTTTTGTGCCTGCGCCTCGTATACAACGTTATATAAAGCTTGCAGGACAACTTGGTTGGCATTGCCTTTTCAGCGTGAGAAATACACGGTGTGGCGTGTGAGCGTGTGAACTGGTTGAATTGCGTGTGTCTCACGGCCAATGCGTGAGACTTGAGAACCCTGGTTGCAGTGTGTGGATGTATATGTATATTTAACTGCCAGTATTCCCCAGTTCATATTCTCGCCCAGTGTTTGCTGAACAAAGCCTCAGTATTGAATGTGAATGTCCCGCTCGGGCTATAAGCCCCCGCTTCGATATTGAAGAGAAGTGTGCTTGCCCCGTATAACTTGTCCTGTCTATTCAAATAGAAGATTCTTCCGCTACTGTCTTGTGTAATGCCTGTCTGAAGGAGGGACCCACCCTAGCCTCAGCGCTGTCCGCTTAGAGCCACACAATCCAGGCGTAAGCTCAATTCTCCATCTTACAGAGGAGTGTGCCTGCACCTGTAAAAATTGCTCTGTCTGTTTAAATAGATGATTCTTCTGCTACTGTCTTCTTGTGTGATGCCTGTCTGAAGGAGGGACACACCCTGGCTTCAGCGCTGTCTGCTTGGAGCCACACAGTCCAGCCGTAAGCCCGATTCTCCATCTTACAGAGGCGTGTGCCTGCACCTGTATAAATTGCTCTGTCTGTTTAAATAGTTGATTCCTCCATTACTGCCTTCTTGTATGATGCCTGTCTGAAGCAGAGGTTCGCCCTGGCCACATCGTGTCAGCACAGCCATCCGCTCCAGCCATAAGTCCTTGCTCCATTGTAAAGGGAAGTGAGCTTGTAAAATTGTCTCTGTCTTTGGAATAGAGGATACCCCTGCTAACGACTGAACCCCGCCAAAGGAGAAAGGGACACGAGGGACCCCGCACCTGCTGTCCAGCGACGACACGGGAGTGCGCCCTGCCCTGAGGAGATTTAGGTACCCAGCTATCCACCTGACTGGTGGAGAGTTCCCTCCTGGCCCACAGCCCCCGTGCTGATCACATCTGGAACGATTAACGGCCCAGGAACATACTGACCCATCTACCCACCTGTCCTCCATTGAGGCTCCTCTGCCCTGCTTTGTCCTTTGGAGAGGTATACGTACCTGCCACTCACCTGTCCGGTGGAAGAGTCCCCTCCTAGTCCTCAGTCCTGGTCCAGGCCCGTCCGGACATTTGTCCACCTGTATCACGCCCAAGAAGGTGTACTTACCAAGATACTTAACTGCTTGCTGGAACGGCGGTCGAATCCCTCCTCCTCAGTGGTTGCCGGTGGCACGGATCGGTGGGGTGAACCCCTCGCTTCCCAGGGTCAAAAAGCGGATTCCCCTTCCTGGGAAGAAACACGAAATCCATGTCAAGACTTTTTAATTCCCCTTTTTATTCAATAAAGATTGTTCATTTTAATTCCACTTGTCTGTCTGGTCTCTGGTACGCTCCTCAAGGTGGTCCTGGGTTTGAGGGGTGGGTGCAGTCTAGCTTGCCCCCCCCCGACCTGTGACAGTTGCATAGTTATAATTTTGTCCCTGATATTATAGATCTAAGATCTTATAAGTGAAGAAGTTCATAAAGTCATTACTGCTGTGTTTTTTGGAAACTTCTGAGCTTGAAGCTTTCTTTTTCGTTAGTTTAGCTACTAGTTCAAATACATACCTAGGATTATGTTTATTTTCTTCTAATAGGGTTGAAAAATAATCAGTTCTAGCATCTTTTAAGGCCTCTTTGTAAGCAATCGAGCTCTGCTTCCATGAAATCCGAAATACCTCTAGTTTTGTTTTCTTCCAGTTGCGCTCCATTTTTCTGGCTGCTCACTTAAGGGCCCGGGTGTACTCGTTGTACCACGGCGTTGGACTATTTTCTTTAATCTTCTTTAAGCGCAACGGAGCAACTGTGTCTAAAGTGCTGGAAAAGAGAGAGTTAAACGTTTCTGTTGCAATATCAAGTTCTTCTAAGCTATCCGGGATGCTGAGATGATGATGCTGATTCATTATAGTCCTTCACGTCTATTGCGATCTCAAAATTTTGGCCAGTTGATAATACCTAGAATATCAAAATCGACTGCTGGCGGTAGATCCTTTTCCTATTTAGCACCAAAACTTTGGAACAATCTTCCTAACACGGTCCGGGAAGCAGATACAGTCTGTCAGTTTAAATCTAGACTAAAAACACATCTCTTTGGCTTAGCATAAACATAACACATTATAGATTTCTATAATTCAATGTTAGGCTGCATAGATTAGATCAGCCGGAACCGGGAACACTTCCCATAATTCCTGATGTACTTTGTACATCATAAGAAGGATGGCGTCTACGCTAATATTAGTCTCTCTGTTTATCCCGAGGTTTACCGCAGACCGCCTGATCCAGGGCATATCCAGATCTGATGAAGGACCATCATATGGACACGACGACACGCATTATCAGGGCTGTGAAGGCCCATGGACACCTCACCACACTCATCTCCTCACCGGCCGGATGACCCAACCCAACCAGATGAACTGGATAATATCGTGAAAGTTCTGATCCCATCTGACTCCTGACATTATGCTGCCTAACTCATAATCATACACTGTTCATTCGTTGGCCAAAGGAGGACTGGCCCCCCGACTGAGCCTGGGTTCTCCCAAGGTTTTTTTCTCCATTCTGTCACCTGATGGAGTTTTGGTTCCTTGCCACTGTTGCCTTCGCCTTTTGGCTTGCTTAGTTGGGGACATTTAATTTTCAATTGAACAATACTATTACAACATTGTTTTCCTGTTATCTCTGTAAAGCTGCTTTGAAACAATTTGTATTGTAAAAAGCGCTTTATAAATAAAGGTGACTTGACTTGACTTGACTTGAAACTGATTAGGACGATTATTAATAAAGCAATCTTTAGTGGCAGAAGTGATAGGTCTAACATATTTATAACATAGAGTCGGCTTTGCAGCCTTGGCTATATGTAATTTACACGAGACTAGATAATGATCTGAGATGTCGTCGCTCTGCTGCAGAATTTCAACGGCATCAACATCTATTCCATGTGACAGTATTAGATCTAGAGTATGATTACGACAATGAGTAGGTTCTGACACGTGTTGTCTAACTCCAATTGAGTTTATGATGTCTTTAAATGCCAATCCCAATGCATCTTTTTCATTATCTACATGTATATTAAAATCACCAACATTTAGGACTTTATCTGCAGCCAATACTAATTCTGATAGAAAGTCAGCAAATTATTTGATAAAACCTTTATGGTGCCCTGGTGGCCTTTATACAGTAGCCAGCAGAATTCTCAAACGTGATTTACTGTTTACACTATATATTTTTACATTAAGCACCAACACGTCAAAAGAAGTATATTTAAAACTAGATTTCTTAGTGGTTTTGAAAATATTACTATAAATTACAGCAACACCTCCCCCTTTGCCTTACGGACGAGGCTCATGTTTATAACAGTAATCTTGCGGAGTGGACTCATTTAAAGTAATGTAATCGTTTGGTTTTAGCCAGGTTTCTGTCAAACACAGCACATCTAGGTTATAGTCTGTTATCTTATCATTAACTATGAGCCTTTTGAATTTAGGGATCGAATATTCAACAACCCAAGCTTTATCGTTTGCTCATCTGTATTATATCTGTTTTTTATTTGTTGAACATCAATTAAATTTTTAACCTTAGAAAGGTTTGGCAGTTTTTTGGATTTCCAAATTCGGGGAACAGACACAGTCTCTATATGATGATATCTAGGTGAAAGAGTCTCTATGTGATTGGATTTATCTGACCTTGGTGACGCGAGGCCGCTAGCAGACGGTCGGTTTAGCCAGTCTGTCTGCTTCCTGACCTGAGCCCCAGGTTGTCATGTTTTATCTCTAAGACTATGAGCCAAATTACTAGAGATAAGAGCAGCACCATCCCAGGAGGGATGAATACCATCTCTTTTCAACAGGTCAGGTTTGCCCCAAAAACTTTTCCAATTGTCTATGAATTCTATATTATTTTGCGGACACCACTTAGGCAAACCAAGCCATTGAGCAGCAAAATGACCTTTTGCTGCTCAACGAATCATAGACATCATATAGGTAGACACCCTATCGACCGCTGCTGCCTACTGGGACGACAGAATTGAGCCGCCATCTAAACGTCATCCGCTCCGCTCAGTGAATCTGAATGGCATGAATGACTGTCACAGCATTAAATTAATCATATCTCACTGAATTACTGAACTGATTTTCAGCATATTTTGCTGCAAAGGTCATCGTCTATCTCATCACTCCTTCAAACAGGAAGGGGGCCAGAGCAAATTACAGTGCCTGACATAGTACTTGTGAGTTCAAACACCTCTTTAATATTAATTTTGGTAATCTCCGACTGGCGAAGTCGAACATCATTATTGCCGACATGAATAACAATCTTAGAGAATTTACGATTAGCATTAGCCAGCACTTTTAAATTTGCTTTGATGTCAGGCGCTCTAGCTCCCGGCAAACATGTGACTATGGTGGCTGGTGTCTCTATTCCGTTCCGTATACACGTTCCGTGTAATAGAATCGCCAATTACCAGGGCACAATCAACAGAATTCTCAGTGGATGTTTCCCTGAGTGGGGCAAATCGATTTGTTATGGTAATCGGAACAGAAGAGTGGTTTTTTGATCCACGACTAGAGCGATCTCTCACAGTCACCGATCTGCCTGGCTGCACAGGCAATAACGAATCATGTAAATGGTTCACTATGCTAGGCGCATCCAAAGTAGTATCTAAGGCTCGAGCACACTTACTATCCTCAATTAAAGTTTGGATGCGTGTCTCTAATTCTGAAATCTTCTTCGTCAGCCTGACTGTCTCCTTGCATTTATCACATATAAACCCTATATTGCAGACAGGGAAGGCTATGGTAAATATGTGGCATGAGGTGCAGGTGACAATAACAGGACAAGACATTTCTCACCGTGTTTGTTGACTGATTCTTACTCACCTGGGCTTTTTATGAACTCAGAGGCACGGGCATGCACGAGAAAAATAAATAAATAACTGAGCGCACGGGCGGTGCGTTAAGGCTAACGAGATACGAGCGTGTTGTGCTAACAATAACGGAAGCTAGTGATGTTAGGTTAGTCTGAGATGTTAGGTAAACTGTATTAGTAGTATAAACAACTAGAAATGATCGTAAATTATGGTTCAAAACAGAGAGAAATACGAGGCTTTAGACACACTCACACACAGCAGGCAGCGAGGCAGACAGGAGCAATCGATCAGAGACAGGAGCAATCGATCAGGAGCCCAGTCACAGATATATGCACCTGCCACTGCATTATATGAAGCCTGCCACTCGACCAGTCACGGATATGCGCCTGCCACTTGAACTTACACAATTTGTAAGATATGTTTTTAAACCAAATGCAGCGCATATCCCCTGAAGCCAGCGGAAGCAGAACGGTATGCACAATATGTCAAAATGCAGCGCGTATCCCCTCTAGCTAGTGGACAAGAACGGCGTGCACAATAGGTCAATATTCACCATTAACCAAACACTTTTCACCTACCTTACAGCTACTAGCAGACACTCCGACTGATGCCTATCATAATCAAATAGACAGTTAGATGCATCCCGCGTTTACTTTTACTCTTTTACCCATCTTTTACTTTTACCCAGCTGCCACCTTACTTTATATTTTTTCCGCCGTTTTAATCCGGAGCGCAGGAAACATTTATTGTCGCGCCTGCCTCAGATCTCTCACTGTTCAAATCTACCAGACACTCAATTTGATGCACATGTGCAGTCAGACAGTGCAATCCTACTCTTATTTGTCATATATTGTATTCCCTCTTTTTGTTGAGCGCACGTCACGTCACCTATAAGCGTCGCACCAGCCACAATCTCTCACTTTTAGCCTACTGCCTGATACTACGATTGACATGCTGAAGGGAAAAGCAGATGAACATTCCTCGCTATATCGATTTGTTTGTTTTATGCCTATCTATTTTCATTTATTATTATTTATATTTTGCATAAGATTTGTGTGAAAAACTGGCAAAATAACAACTGGCAAGTGCAAAATATTGTGTGTACTCTCTTTTATTTTATTATTTTAGATTAATCATTAAAATGCTGTCAATTTCACACTCTAAATTCAGTATATGAGTCAATTTGTGTTTTAAAATATTTTCATACTCAAATAGCCATATTATTTATGGCCTTTCATACTCAAATGGTCATATTAATGATGGTATTTTCATACTCAAATGGCCATATTAATTATGGTGTTTTCAATCTCAAATGGATATAATCATGCGCTAAGTACGGCCTTTTGAGGTAATGAGTATGGGAATTGCGTGCATTTTAAATGTGTACTTTACATTTGCATAGGATGAGTATGTGACTGAAGCCTATCCTCACATACAAGATGGAGAGGGGCATGGAAGGGATCAGTCCAGAAGTGAAAAACCAGAAACTTCTGGCCATGATGCTTTTGTCATGGCAATCAACCTTCAAGATTTGTGACAATGCCATCACATCACTTAAATAGTTCTACCAGAAAGACTCAGGAAAGAAGATACTGTACAATTATGCATTTTATTAACAGCCCAGCAAGCAATATATGCAATAAAGTTCTTTGGCGTAGGCCCCGTCCGTAACTCGCGATCCGAGGGTACGGATTCTGCATTTCCTGCCTGAAGATGAAGGGGCGCAGCCGACCCCCAAGAATGGGTGAAAGAATAATTCCACTGGACGGAGCCCATCCCCAAAGAACGTAAAAGAAAAGTACACCCACCAGCTGTATATTATGTAGTTCCTAAAATAGAAGAAAGTTTCTACAGAGGCGAGGCTACGATGAGCCACACAGAGACAAGGCTACGATGAGCCACACAGAGACGAGGCCACGCTGAGCCACATAGACAAGGCTACGAAGAGCCACACAGAGACAAGGCTGAGCCACGCATAGACGAGGTTCGCTGAGCCGCAAGGCTGCGCATGAACGAAACGCGCATAGAAAAACCACTAGGCTGCGCGAAGCCAGACCCCTAAGGACCGTATTGCCAGTGATAGGCGCAAGGACGAATTATTCAAGCTGAGACTATCGCCAGATACATAACGCATGACACCATCACCAGTAGTTGCATAGGTATTTACCTGAACCGTTAATGGAGAGCTTGCTGAGCTTCGAGGATGACCATCTGCCCAGTTTCTTAATAGCTGTAGTAGAAATGTCACGATCAGCTGCTGTAGTGGCTGCCCCGATCCTGAAGGAATGACCAGTATACTGGGAGGGAGACTGCGGCTTTTGAGGACAGAAACTTATGAGTCCTGAACCAGATTAGAGAGGAGTGCTCCATTAGTTAGGATAAATAGAGGGGAATTTAATCATAGATGAGAAGGGGCAGAATTTATTACTAATTTATAAATGATAATGTGATACAGAGCCTTGAGAGTCATTCTTAGAGTTCTTAAGAAAGCGAGTAAAGAATTAGCTGAAAAACTTAAATCAGAAGAGACCATGGGGAAAATCGGAGTATTTAGCTCCTGGAGTGAATCCCCTGGATGCATGAGCCATGAACGCTGTAACAGACACAGCTACAATCTGTATACAACAATAGGAAAAGAGACCATTGCGGACGGGAGGTAATAAAAGGGGGTTGGATGGATTTGCTTTTCTAATTACTTAGTATGTAATGTTGCCGTTTAAGCATAACCAACACCTGCAAAAGTTCAAGCAATGGGAGAATTCCATTAAAGGAATTGCTTTTTAAAGACTACAACAACGCTGAGAGGAGCTAAATGACATTCCTCCTAGGTTAGTGCCTCACAACCCTAATTTTGCATGAATCTGCCCACGGGATATGATTTATAGATTATCGAGACATAATAAGCCAATCAGTTACTAGAGATAGCTACGCATGAGCTACATAATTCATCAACGACCATTCGGAATATTGTCTATGTTGACACTTCTTGAGTCTCCATCTTGTATGATTCCGGTTGAACAAAGTCAAGTCAAGTCAAGTCAAAAATATTTATGTATTGCTTTTCACAATACAGATTGTATCAAAGCTGCTTCACAGTATCAATCAAAACAACTTAACAATGTTTGTTTATTACTGGAAAAAGACATCCACGTTTGGTAGAGGTGATCAATGGTATTAATGATTGGTTATTTAATTTGAATATCCCCAACTGAGCAAGCCAAAGGCAACAGTGGCAAGGAACCGAAAAACTCCATCAAGTGACCTAATGGTGTCCTAAAACTCCATCAGGTGACCCAATGGAGCAAAAAAACCTTTTGAGAACCCAGGCTCAGTCGGGGCCAGTTCTCCTCAGGCGTTTATGAACTAGAGGCCGAATTTACAGTAACTGTAAGATAAAAAATTTATATGAATGCCTGGCTAAATAGATGCGTCTTTAGTCTAGTTTTAAACTGGGAGAGAGAGTCTGAGCAACGAACAATATCAGGAAGGCTATTCCAGAGCTTCGGAGCTAAATGTGAAAATGCTCTCCCACCTTTGGTGGATCTGGATATCCTAGGAATGACCAGAAGCCTCGAATTTAGTGATCTTAAAGAGCGCGATGGATTGTAGCGTGATAGAAGATCCGTTAAATAGACTGGAGCTAAAACATTTAGATCTTTATAAGTCAAAAGCAATACCTTGTAATTAGTACGGAACTTTATAGGTAACCAATGAAGTGATGATAAAATCAGTGTTATATGATTATATTTTCTTGATCTAGTAAGAACTCTAGCGGCTGCATTTTGGACTAACTGTAGCTTGTTTATTGAAGATGCAGGACAACCAGCTAATAAAGCATTACAGTAATCTAGTCTCGAGGTCATGAATGCATGAACTAACTTTTCTGCATCAGAGACTGATAGCATATTACGTAGCTTAGCAATGTTTCTAAGGTGGAAAAAGGCTGTTTTTGTAACATATGAAATATGCTTTTCAAAAGACAGGTTGCAGTCTAATATAATACCCATGTCTTTTACTGTAGCAGATAAAGTAACAGGGCATCCTACTATGTTAAAGTCGCGCTGTGAAAGGTTTTGTGGACGGTTTTTAGAACCGATAAGTATTACCTCTGTCTTGTCTGGATTTCATAAAAGAAAACTACGCGTCATCCAATCTTTTATATCTTTAACACAATCTGTCAATTTGGATAATTTAGCGTATTCATCTGGCTGTGATGAAATATATATTTGAGTGTCATCAGCATAACAATGGAAACTAATTCCATGTTTCCTTATAATATTACCAAATGGCAGCATATATATTGAGAATAATAAAGGGCCTAACACAGATCCCTGCGGCACTCCATAGTTTGCCGAAGTTATGATAGATTTTTCTCCATTTCAGTAGACGAAATGGTAGCGGTCAGATAAGTATGATCTGAACCAGCTTAATGCTTGTCCTTGAACACCAATGTAATTTTGTAGTCGATCTAAGAGTATTGTGTGATCTATAGTATCGAACGCAGCACTAAGATCAAGTAAAACTAGTACTGAGATACAGCCTTGGTCCAAAGCTAAAAGTAAATCATTTGTGAATCTAACAAGCGCAGTTTCAGTGCTATGATGTGGCCTGAATCCAGACTGAAACTTTTCATAGATGTCATTTTCTTGCAAGAAAGAGCCCGGCTGAATTATAAGGCGTGAGCAAAGATTGAATGTTTACGATTGTGATTCTGATGCTTTCAATTTTCTCGGTGAAGAAGTTCATGAAATCATTACTACTAAATTGTAACGAGGTATTTTGTTCAGACGACGTCTGTTTATTTGTTAGTCTAGCCACGGTATTAAATAAAAACCTTGGATTATTTCGGTTGTTTTCTATTAATTTGCTGAGGTGCTCAGTCCTGGCCGTTTTAAGGGCCTTTTTATAACGTGACATACTGTCTTTCCACGCGATTCTAAAGACCTCTAAATTAGTTTTTTTCCATTTACGCTCTAAATTACGGGTTTCTGGGAGATCACGTGACCCTTCGGCAGCAATGCACGCATAGTTCTTCGCTCTGCTCACTTGGTCAAATATTGTATAATCCTGTCAATATACTTTGAATCGCTTTTTATCTAGTCCATTATGAGTACTACAGCAGTCAAAGTCGTAAAAGAGAGGTTGAGCAATCGCCAATAAAGAAGAAATTTAAAGATTCCACCATCTCCAGAGAGGAGCTCGACGCTGCAATAGCTAACGGTATCAAGCTAGCGCTCAAAGAGCAACAAAGCACTCTGAATTCGATGGTGGCTTTGGCAGTAAGAGAAGCGATAGACTCTGTATTGACCCCAGCACTGCGTGATCTACATTTGGATATACAAACGACCAATGATTCTGTTAAAGAGCTTAAAGCAGAGGTTGGAAAGTTGGCCAGCACGGCTAAACAGACACGTGACCAAGTCGATCGACCAGGTCGATTCCGTTCAGGTAGCTGCACGTGAGGATAGGAGGACAGTCACAACCTTAAGAAATCAGTTGGAACAACTTACCGAAAAAATTACAGACATTGAAGACAGGAGCAGGAGAAATAACGTAAGACTGGTGGGTTTGCCTGAGGGGGCGGAAGGCCCAGATGCGGCTGGCTTCCTTAGAGCTAATCTTTATAAGTGGATCCCTTCACTGAAAGGTCGCAACATCGAGATTGACCGTGCCCATCGCGTTTATGACGGAAGAAATAACTCCGATTGGGCACGTACCCTCATCTTCCGTGTACTAAGATGACATGACAGATCGGCTCCTGAAGGGTGCTCGGCAGGCATATCCGGTGAAATATACGCGGCAGGACAATGTCACGCTATTATTTTTTCCAGACTTTAGCCCTGCCACAACTACCAAGAGAAAGAGCTTTAATCCAGTCTTGAAGAAGATGACTGCACTCGGTCTCCAGCCCTTCCTCATCTATCCGGCGGCAATTAAACTACGGCACAAGGGTGAGCAGATGATGTTAGACTCTCCTGAAAAAGCGGAGGACTTTGTCAGCTCATTGTCACAGAAGAAGACGTATTCTGCAGCTCTAAAAAGCAACAGGAATACAACGGCCATCATCTCTATCCCTTCAACTCATCTAGGAGAACCCAATGATGAGGTTTGTGCTGATCTTAAATGCCCTGAGGACAACAGCAAGGTGGACATGGACACTTGTTGAAATTTGTTTTTTGAAGTCTTGTCCTGTACGCTTGTCCGCGTTGACTGGTAAACAACAATGCAACACTTTCATTTATTTTGATTATTAGTTTCGTTTTCTCTTCTCTCTCTCCTTCGGGCTGATAGAGAGCATGTCCGATCACTACGTTTTGGCTTTGTGGGCATTTTGAGGACATGTCTTGCGTTGAAGTGGGTTGGTCACGTATCCGAATTTGTTTCTGTTGTTCATGCAGGCCTACATTCTCGGTTATGTGCGGTCTGTTTTGTTTTTGTACATAGTTGTTTGTCGTTTTTTTTCTTTTGTTGTTTTCTATTCCCTTCAACAGACATCAATACGTTTACTTTTTTTATTCTGCTTTTCTTTAAAAGTAATTATGCATTTAGATGGATTGGAATCTAGGATGTGTACTAACGTTTACATGTCACTTACTGTATGGTATTGCTTTCGTTTCTCTTCATTTAGACGTAATCTACTTGACATTGGAAATATACAATGCAGGTTCTGAATATCTTATCATTGAATGTAAATGGCCTAAATTCTCCTATAAAACGTACCCGTATATTAGAATATTTGCACCGTAAATCGATTTCCTGTGCTCTGATACAGGAGACCCATTTAAAACAATGTGATATCGCAAGGTTTCAAAACAAGTATTATAAATTGGCAGCCTTCTCTTGTGCTCTTAATAAAACTAAGGGGGTGCTTATCTTAGTCGATAGGAAGTTACATATAACTATTGAACTTACCGGGAATGATGATGAAGGTAGGTATTTGATGATGGTATTTGTTTTTATACGTTGCAAAGTACATAATGACAGGTTAACACTGGCTTCCATTTACTGCCCGAATGAGGCAGACAGTGCATTTTTCATTAATATTTCCAATACATTGCTTGAGCAGACTGATTGTCATTTAGTGGTGGGTGGTGATTTTAATGCCGTCTTAAATCCTGCATTGGATAAATCTCATCCGGATACAACAGCTAACCCATCCTCTAAGTTATTGAATAAATTTATCACTGAACTTAATATAATCGATCTTTGGAGAATTCAAAACACTACGTCTAAGGACTTTACTTTCTTTTCTAACAGACATAAGACTTTCTCTAGGATAGATTACATATTTCTCATCTCTAATTTCATATTACTCCTCTATCTCCTCTATCTCTATATTACCAATTTTATTGTCTGATCACTCTGCAGTGTTGTGTAATGTTCACCTTTCCAACATTAAGACCAAGGCCCCAAGATGGCGTTTTAACACATCAATACTAAGTAATCAGATGTTCATTAATTTGCTAAAAGATCACATAAAGGAATTTCTTGAAATTAATGCATCTCGCGATGTAGACCCTCAAATATTATGGGAAACAACTAAATGTGTTATACGAGTATTCTGTATATCTTTTTCTTCTACTTATGCCAAAGCGAAAACCCGCCAGATTACACAATTAGAAAGTAAGATCCAATTATTACAAAACTTACAAAAACAAAGATTTTCTGATCAACAAGCTACACAATTGTCCTCCTTAAAAAAAGAATATGATTTACTTTCACAATCAAAGGCAGAGTTTATATTACATAGAACTAGACAAAAAATATTATTTTGAATTGGAGAGACCTAGCCACTTACTGGCTACCAGGTTGAGGGAATGCAAGTCTAAGGCATTATCAGTGCAATAAAATCTTCAGATGATCAGGTCACCACGAATCCTGTGAAAATTAATAATATATTTCAGGATTTTTACACAAATTTATACAAAGCTGAAACCGATTTGGATGTGTCAAGCTGCAAAGAGTATTTAGGTAAATTAGAACTGCTCGGATCTCACAGATGGATAAAGACTCTTTGGAGGCCCCGTTAAATTTGGAGGAGCTCCACGAATCGCTAAAAAGTCTTCAAAAGGGCAAGTCACCAGGCCTTGATGGCATCCCTCCTGAATTGTATTTAGAAATATGGGATCTGGTAGGGACTCTCATGCTTGATTCATTTAATTTTGCAATTGAGCACAGGGCATTTCATAGAGATCAAAAAACGTCTTTGATATCATTGCTTCTTAAAAAGGGGAAAGATCCGCTAGATTGCTCTAACTATAGACCAATATCACTTATCTCATGCGATTTAAAAGTTTATGCTAAAGTTATTGCCTCTCTCATGGAGAAAGTAATCCATAGCTTAATTAAGGAGGACCAAACCGGTTTTATTAAGGGACGTCACGCATCCGATAATATGCGTCGACTTTTTCATGTCCTGGATTTTGCAGACGCTCATCCGAGTCCTTGTGCAGTTTTTTCACTCAACGCTGAAAAAGCCTTTGACAGGCTAGAGTGGAACTATATGTGGGTAGTTCTGCAATGTTTTGGTTTTGGTGAACATTACATCTCTATGTCACGGTTCATAGATCCAGTGTCTCTCTCTAGTCTCGTGCTCTGTTGTTTACATGTGTGTGAATGTGTGAGTGGGTGTGTCCGGATCGTTACTGCTGATCAGTATCCAGCTGCAATCACTCTCCAGCACCAGCTGCCACTCATCTCATCTCCTATAAATACTTACCACTTTCTCATTCCCTTTGTCAGATCGTTGCATGAAGTCTTTGTGTTACCTGTTCCTGTTCCGTGCTTTGTGTCCCGTCTCGAGTTCCAGTGTTCCGGTTTCGTCTTGTTGGATTCGTTTCATGTTTGGATTACGTCGTCACTCTTCAGAGCACTCTGCACTTCACTCTTCACTCCGTGTCTGACCATCGAAGTCCCTGCGCCACCGCCTGCATCCCTGGACTTTTTCATCATCATCATCATATATATATACATCAATAAAGAGCATTTACTTGCATCTTGTGTCCTCGTTCTTACGCAACAGAACGATCTGACCCAAAGATGGACACAGCAGGTAAATCAGCGCCTACCATGGAGGACTGTGTGACTAACAGTATGGCTCGTCTGGACATTCAAGAGAAGAATTTAAATGATACTGGTCGCGCTGTTCAGGCGTTAGTGGCGCAGGTGTCCGAGCTCACCCGGCAGATCCAACAGCTACGAGCTCCCACTGCGCCGCCCCACACGGTCGTTCCCCCCACACCACCAGAGAGCCCATCCCAGTCGGAGCCACGCCTACCAACCCCAGAACATTATTCAGGTGATCCAAGATATTGCAGAGCCTTTCTAACCCGGTGTTCCATGCATTTTTCACTCCAGCCTCAGACTTTCCGGACCGAGCGCTCCAAGGTCGCCTTTGTCCTTACCCTCCTGACTGGGAAAGCGGCGTTATGGGGAACGGCGGTGTGGGAAAACGAGGATCCATGCTGCACCTCGTTCCAGGAGCTCTCCGCTGAGATGAAAAGAGTCTTCGACCGGACGGCCGGCGGAAGAGAAGCGGCAAGAATGCTGGCTGAGTTACGTCAAGGAGAGAGATCTGTGTCGGACTTTTCAGTCGAGTTCCGGACCCTTGCAGCGGAGAGCAAATGGAATGAGGAGGCGCAGTGGGACATGTTCCTGCATGGGCTGGCTGACCTCGTCCAAAGAGAGATCTACGCTTTGGACCTGCCCCAGTCTCTTAATGAACTCATTGCTTTAGCCACCAGAGTTGATGCCCGTCTGTCCCGAGTTGGTGGCCACACCATGAACAGACGCCCTCTGGCAGGAGCCGAGGGGCCACGAGTAGGAGGCGGGGACGCGGTCAGCCCCGTCGATGATCACGAGCCCATGCAGGTAGGTCGAGCTCGGCTTTCCCGGGAGGAGAGGGAAAGGCGGAGGTCCCAGGGCCTTTGCCTGTACTGTGGTGGAACCGGACACTATGCTCACAACTGCCCGGTAAAAGGGGCAAGCCCGATAGTAAGTATGAGGCTACTATCGGGTGGGATCTCCGCCGAGAAGACCTCATCAACATCTACCCTCCTTCCGGTAAGACTGAGATGGTCAACACTCACTCACCACTGTCGAGCACTCTTGGACTCCGGAGCAGAAGGTAACTTCATGGATCACTCATTCGCTCGTCAATTCAAGATTCCCCTCAAGACTCTCACACATCAAATTGCAGTACACGCTCTCAATGGACAATCACTTCCCGACATCTCGTTTGCCACAGAAGACATCACCCTCACCACATCGGGCAACCACACCGAGACCATCTCATTTTATATCATGAACACCCCCTTGCACCCATTGTCCTCGGCCATCCATGGCTCACCCAGCACAACCCTAAAGTGGACTGGCAGCTCAAGTCTGTGTCTTCATGGAGTAATCAGTGTCATAAGTCTTGTCTAGTGTCTGCCTGTCCGTCTGTTTCTGTCCCTGTGTTGCAGGAGGAGGCAGTGGATCTATCTAACGTGCCCGCGGAGTATCTGGACCTGAAGGAGGTGTTCAGTAAGTCTCGGGCTGCTTCTCTCCCTCCGCATCGTCCCTATGACTGTGCCATAGACTTATTACCAGGTACGGCTCCGCCCAAGGGCAAATTATATTCACTCTCTACACCGGAGAGGGAGGCTATGGAGAAATATATTTCTGATTCTCTAGCAACAGGGTTCATCCGTCCTTCCTCTTCTCCAGCGGGGGCGGGGTTCTTTTTTGTGGGGAAGAAGGACGGATCTCTGCGACCTTGTATTGACTACCGGGGGCTGAACAACATCACGGTAAAGAATACTTATCCTTTGCCGTTGATGTCTTCAGCCTTCGAGAGGTTGCAGGGAGCGACCGTCTTCACAAAATTGGATTTACGTAATGCCTATCATTTGGTCCGCATCAGGGAGGGGGATGAGTGGAAGACCGCATTTAACACCCCCAGGGGACACTTTGAATATTTGGTTATGCCTTTCGGGCTTTCCAACAGTCCAGCGGTCTTCCAGGCACTTGTCAACGACGTGCTGCGAGATATGATAGATCAGTTCATTTATGTCTACCTGGACGACATACTGATTTTTTCTTCTTCTCTCCAGGAACACGTGCAGCACGTCCGACGAGTGCTTCAGAGGTTGCTAGAGAATGGGCTTTTTGTCAAGGCGGAGAAATGCGATTTTCATGCACAGTCTGTTCCATTCCTAGGATACATCGTGTCGGTTGAGGGAATGCGCATGGATCCTGAGAAGATCAAGGCTGTGGTAGAGTGGCCAAGTCCAGAGTCTCGTAAGGCCCTACTGAGATTTCTGGGGTTCGCCAATTTCTACAGACGTTTTATTCGTAACTTCAGCCAACTAGCCGCACCTCTGACCGCCTTGACCTCCCCCAGAACAACGTTCAGGTGGTCAGACGCAGCTGAGGCTGCGTTTGCCAAACTAAAGGGTTGCTTCGTTTCAGCCCCCATTCTGACAACCCCTGACCCATTACGTCAGTTCATGGTGGAGGTCGACGCGTCAGAGGTGGGGGTAGGAGCAGTGTTATCCCAGCGCTCTCTTTCAGACGATAGGATGCATCCTTGCGCGTTTTTTTCTCACCGTCTATCCCCTGCCGAACGCAATTATGACATTGGGAATAGAGAGTTGTTGGCAGTCAAGTTAGCATTGGAGGAGTGGCGTCACTGGTTAGAAGGGTCGGGGGTACCTTTTATCGTTTGGACCGACCACAAGAACTTAGAATACATTCGGACTGCTAAAAGGTTGAACTCCAGGCAGGCTCGGTGGGCACTTTTTTTCGGTCGTTTTGATTTTACTCTTTCGTACCGCCCGGGTTCTAAGAACATCAAACCCGATTCTTTATCGCGCATTTTTGATCGTTCCGAACGCCCGTCCACTCCCGAGTGCATTTTACCGGAGACTCTATTCATCTCCACACTCGTATGGGAGGTCGAATCGAAGGTCAGGAAGGCCTTAGAAGGGTAACGCCCCCGGTCGGTTGCCCACCGAATCGTTTATTTGTGCCTGAGGGTTTGAGGTCCAGCGTCATTCAGTGGGGGCATTCTTCCAATGTGGCTTGTCATCCAGGAGTCAATCGCACTAGGTTTTTTAGTCAAACAACGATTCTGGTGGCCTCTCATGGCTCGTGACATTCACAGTTTTGTTTTGGCTTGCTCAGTTTGTGCCACTGGTAAGACCTCCAATCGACCCCCAGATGGGTTACTCCAACCACTGCCAGTCCCTTCGAGACCCTGGTCCCATATCGCTCTAGATTTTGTTACCGCCCTCCCACCCTCCAGGGTCATACGGTAGTTTTGACCGTAGTGGACCGGTTCTCGAAGGCGGCTCATTTCATTCCCTTGCCCAAATTACCTTCAGCCAAGGAGACAGCGGTGATTGTCGTTGACCACGTCTTTCGGTTACATGGCCTCCCGACAGACGTGGTTTCTGACAGGGGACCCCAGTTTGTGTCCAAATTTTGGCGAGAGTTTTGTAGGCTTCTGGGGGCGACTGTCAGTCTGTCCTCAGGGTTTCACCCCCAGAGCAATGGCCAAACTGAGAGAGCCAACCAGGATTTGGAGAGAACGTTACGATGTATGGTTTCCAAGAATCCTTCCTCATGGAGTCAACAACTCTCTATGGTGGAGTACGCCCACAACACATTGCCAGTGTCATCCACGGGCCTATCTCCGTTTGAGTGTAGCGTAGGTTACCAGCCACCAATTTTTTCCTAGTCTGGAATCCGAGGTCGCGGTCCCCTCTGCTCACGCCTTCGTCCAGAGGTGTCACCGCACTTGGACTAGAGCCCGTGAGACTCTTCTCCAAGTGGGGTTGCGCACCAAGGCCAAAGCCGATCGCCACCGGTCTAGGCCACCCGTATACGTCGTTGGTCAAAAAGTGTGGCTTTCTACTAAGAACATTCCTCTCCGCTCCGTATCTAATAAACTTGCTCCCAAATTCATTGGCCCGTTTACTGTCACCAAGATCATTAGTCCGGTGGCAGTCCGCCTCAACCTTCCTCCAGTGTACAGGAGAATTCACCCCGTCTTTCATGTATCCAAAATTAAACCCGTATTTCATTCTCGCATTAATCCGCCAACCCCGGTTCCTCCCCCGCCGCGACTCGTAAATGGGGAACCAACTTATTCGGTCAATCGTGTGCTGGACTCAAGGCGGAGGGGGCGCGATTCCAGTACTTGGTGGACTGGGAAGGTTACGGTCCAGAGGAGAGAAGTTGGGTACCTGCTAGAGACATTCTGGATCACTCCCTTATCGATGATTACAATCGACAGGTAAGGAGTCCTGGGAACGCCAGGAGGCGTTCTTAGGGGAGGGGTACTGTCACGGTTCATAGATCCAGTGTCTCTCTCTAGTCTCGTGCTCTGTTGTTTACATGTGTGTGAATGTGTGAGTGGGTGTGTCCGGATCGTTACTGCTGATCAGTATCCAGCTGCAATCACTCTCCAGCACCAGCTGCCACTCATCTCATCTCCTATAAATACTTACCACTTTCTCATTCCCTTTGTCAGATCGTTGCATGAAGTCTTTGTGTTACCTGTTCCTGTTCCGTGCTTCGTGTCCCGTCTCGAGTTCCAGTGTTCCGGTTTTCGTCTTGTTGGATTCGTTTCATGTTTGGATTACGTCGTCACTCTTCAGAGCACTCTGCACTTCACTCTTCACTCCGTGTCTGACCATCGAAGTCCCTGCGCCACCGCCTGCATCCCCTGGACTTTTTCATCATCATCATCATATATATATACATCAATAAAGAGCATTTACTTGCATCTTGTGTCCTCGTTCTTACGCAACACTCTATGATTAAGACATTTTACCACTCACCTGAGGCATCAGTGTTAACTGGTAATATTATTCCCCCCTCGTTCCCTCTACAGCGAGGAACGAGGCAGGGATGTCCACTTTCCCCTTATTGTTTTGTTTATCCCTTGAACCACTAGCACAAGCCATTAGGAAATCTGAAGTATCGCCGATTAAGATTCACGATCATAATCATATTATTTTGTTATATGCGGATGACATAATTTTATATTTAGATCACTTTGATATGTCATTAACCAGTATAATTAAGGAATTCGACCGCTTTAGTAGTTTATCGGGATGCAAGATAAACTGGACCAAATCTGCTTTAATGCCAATTATCAAGGTTAAGGTTAATTGTCCTATCCCCTCATTCATTCCTATTAAAGATTCTTTCAACTTCAATAACGTCAATAACAGGGACAACTTCAATAACAGGGACAACTTCAATAACGTTTTAGGCAAGATCAAGAGTGATACTCAAAGATGGAATAATCTTAATGTCTCTCTTCAAGGCCGAATCTCCGCAGTGAAAATGAATCTGTTACCTCGGCTTAATTTTCTTTTTTCTATGCTGCCGCCCCCCCCCCCCCCCCCCCCCCCCCCCCCCCCGTCCGGGTTACTATAAGGAGATTAATTCCATACTTTCCCAGTTTATCTGGAATGGTAAACGACCCAGAATAAAGCTAGCCACATTACAGCATCCTTTACTCTCAGGAGGATTGGCTGTGCCAAATTTTGAGTTATATTATTGGTCATATCCAACTTAAGGCTCTTCATATTTGGGTTGATTATCAATTTAAAGTTCATGGAGAGAAATTGAAGCTGACAAGGTTAAACCACATAGGCTCCAAGATTTTCTATTTGCTGGTACAGGAAATAAAAATAAGCATAAATTCGGCCCAGTTGTGGCCAATTCTATTAGGACCTGGAAAAGGGTTGATGGGAGGACCAATCAAATTTTGTAGCAACACACCTTTATGGCACAACTTTAATTTTTTATGTGGAAATCAGCCATTTGTCCAGCCTTCTTGGTCCTCACTGGGTATAAACACATGCGGCGACTTATTTGATAACCAGGGACTTTGCGCACTTCAAGAACTAAGAACTAAGTTTTGTTTACCAGCATCCTCATATTTTGTCTTTTTTCAGCTACGCTCGGCTCTTAAAGCATATGGGGTTCCCTGGGCATCCCCATTTCCTCCCATCCTATGTGGGATTGGATCGCACCATCCTCTGGTTGGCCTTCTGTTTCTTTAATATATAGTAGAGTTAATGATTACATTGCAAAGCCTCTTTCTATTAAATCTATCTGGAACCGTGAATTACCTGATTTTAATTTATCTGTCGACTGGGAGAGGGTGTGGTCTAATCTAGACTTAACTTCTAAAAACTTGGCTCATCGTCTTATCCATTTCAAAGTCATCCATAGAGCATACATAACCCTTACAAGAGGTTCAAAATGAAACTGCAATCAACTTTTAACTGCCATATCTGTAACACTGCATCGTCAGGTACGTTTCTTCATATGTTTTGGGAGTGTCCAATTGTTACCAACATATGGGATAATGTAAACTTGGTTCTGTCCTCCTTACTAACAAATTGATTACATGTCTAATCCAGGTTTATGTCTTCTAAATGACGATTCTGACTCCTGTATAAGTTCATTGCAAAAAAGAATGTTATTTGCTGGGTTTACAGCTGCGAAGAAGACAATAATACAGAACTGGTTTACTCCGCACATGTGTGCAAAAACATATTGGATTCATAGCCTCCACAAAATAGTGGCTTGTGAATGTACAACAGCATGAATTAACAAGGCTCAACCTAGAACCATTGATGCATGGCAATGTTTTGCTTCCAAAATATTGGATTATATGAAGGAATGACTATATTTTACTTTTATTTTTTTTTTATTATTATTTAATTTATTATTTATTTTTTCTGTCATATTGTTCATTTTTGGATAAGATGTCTGTTGCTCCCCTGTCCCTGTCTTTATGTCTGAGTGGATGTTTGTTTTATTTTTGTTTCTAAAAGACAATAAAGAGTTGATCACAAAAAAAAAAAAATACGGGTTTCTCTCTTTAAAACATATGTAGTATTATTGTACCATGGTGCTATACTTTTTTCTCTGACCTTTTTTAATCTAATGGGTGCAACAATATCCAATGTTCTAGAGAGAATGGTGCTCATAGTGCTAGTTAGTTCATCTAGTTCATCTGTTTGTTTGGGTTCAGGCAGCAGCGGAGACAGATCAGATAAGCTATTTGAGAAATGATCTATGGTGGATGGAAGAATTGTTCTACCTGGTCGATAACGTGGCGCAGCATGACATATTACAACAGTACGTAATATGCAAGTTACCATGTAATGGTCAGTGACATCATCATTTTGTGAATGATATCTATATCGGTTGGATCGGTTCCATATGATATAATTAAATCGAGTGTATGATTAAGACGATGAGTTGGTCCGGTGACGTTTTGCTTGACCCCGAAGGAGTTTAATAAATCTTTAAACGCAGCCCCTAACACATCATTTGAATTATCTACGTGTATGTTAAAATCTCCAACAATTAATGCTTTATCGACGTTGACCAATAGATCTGATAGAAAGCCTGCAAAATCTTTTAGGAAATCGGCGCAAGGCCCAGGAGGTCTATATACGGTAGCCAATGCTAGAGATAATAGGGATTTTTTTTCTTACATCTAAGAGCGTAACATTTAGCACAAGTACTTCAAACGAATTAAACCTATGACACGTTTTCTGAGTAACATTAAGGATATCTCTGTAGATTGTTGCAACACCGCCGCCACGACCGATCAGACGGGGCTCATGCTTATAACAGTATCCTGGCGGAGTAGACTCATTTAGGCCGAATAATCATTTGGTTTAAGCCAGGTTTCAGTAAGGCACAGAACATCAAAATTATTATCTGTGACCATTTCATTTACAATAACTGCCTTAGGTGTGAGCGATCTAATGTTTAGAAGACCTAGCTTTAGAAATTGTTTTTGTTCACTTTGTTCACTAACAAAGCGAAAAGATTTAAAAGGGTGATGAACTGAGAAATCAAATTTTCCTTGAGCTTTTGACATCTGAGAGGTCGTCATATTATAAGAATATCCTGTAAGTTTCAAAACTGAAAACGTCCTTGTTAGTCCAATAAATACTTTTATTGACACCAGCCTCAGCAAACGACTCGTTTTTCAAAGTGGGGAACTATGACGTCAAAGAGGATAAAACACCACCCCCGCAGAAGAAGATCAACGCCTACTTCAACATGGCCGGTTTAGCCCCGCCCACCGATTTGCGCATTACACGCATAGCTAAATAACATAGGCCTACCTCGTGATGACAAACCGGATCGAGCTACCGGGCAATACAAAATATTGTGCAGTGCCTGGTTGTGGAAGAAGACAGTCGCTGCATAAGCTTCCTCTGGATTCCAATAGGAGTGCATGGATAAACTTTATTTTTAATGACGTTCCACTCAATTCAATTCAATTCAATTCAAATTTATTTGTATTGCGCTTTTCACAATACACATTGTCTCAAAGCAGCTTTACAGAAAGTGCATTTCAGAAATGTACATAGAAAAATACAGTTAGTTAATCATGTATTAATTTAGGGCATAACATATCGCCGGCGTTGAGTCGTCTCTTCACAGGCGTCGAGTCGTCTCTCCACAGGCGTTTAGTCGTCTCATCACAGGTGTTGGGGTATCGGAAGTCTCCGTGAGAGGCTGGATACAAACTGGAGCTGACGAACGCTATTTACCTCGGGACTAGCGTCCCGAGATAACAGCAGAAAAGCAGATGGGAAATAATTAGCATATCTGATGTTCATAATGTTAATGCATTCGAACTGATTCAGCAGTAGTATAAAAGGTAAGCATTAAGTGAATGCTTGGTTAAAAAGATGCGTCTTTAATCTAGTGTTAAACTGGGACAGCGAGTCTGAGTCCCGAACAATATCAGGAAGGCTATTCCAGAGTTTAGGAGCTGTGAGAACGCCCTCCCTCCTTTAGTGGACTTAGATATCCTAGGAATGACCAGAAGCCTCGAATTTAGTGATCTTAAAGAGCGCGATGGATTGTAGGGCGATAGAAGGTCTGTTAAATACACAGGAGCTAAACCATTTAGAGCTTTATAAGTCAGTAGTAATACTTTGTAATTGATACGGAACTTTATAGGTAACCAGTGTAGAGATGATAAAATTGGTGTTATATGATCATATTTTCTTGACCTAGTAAGAACTCTAGCGGCTGCATTTTGCACTAACTGTAGCTTGTTTATTGAGGATGCAGGACAACCAGCTAATAAAGCATTACAGTAATCTAGTCTCGAGGTCATGAATGCATGAACTAACTTTTCTGCATCAGAAACAGATAGCATGTTACGTAGCTTAGCAATGTTTCTAAGGTGTAAAAAGGCTGTTCTTGTAACATATGAAATATGATTTTCGAAAGTCAAGTTGCGGTCTAGCATAACACCCAGGTCTTTTACTGTGGTGGATAAAGTAACAGGACATCCTTCTAAATTAAAGTTGTATTGTAAGAGATTTTGTGGGTAGTTTTTTGGACCAATAAGTAATACCTCCGTTTTATCTGAATTTAATAGCAGGAAATTACACGTCATCCAGCATTTTATATCTTTTAGACACTCTGTCAAGTTAGATAAGTTAGTGTTTTCATCTGGTCGTGATGAGATATATATTGAGTGTCATCAGCATAACAGTGAAAATTAATTCCATGTTTTCTTATAATATTACCAAGTGGCAGCATATATATTGAGAATAGCAGAGGGCCTAGCACAGATCCTTGCGGCACTCCATAGTCTACTGATGTTATCTTTGATTTTTTCCCATTTAAACAGACGAAATGGTAACGGTCTGATAAGTACGATCTAAACCAGCTTAATGCTGTGACTATCCAATGTGTTTGAGTTCTGTTTTCCTTGTATCTTGGTTTCCCCTGTCTTTGTGGTTTTTGGTTTAGCCCTGTTAAGTTTTCCCGCTCCTCGTTAGTGTTCAGTTTTCTCACCTGTGTTCTGTTAATTATCTCATTTGGTTCTGTGTATTTAAGCCCTGTGTTTTCTCCCAGTGTTTGTCGATCGTCGTCTATGTGTGGTTGTTTGTAAACCCTGAAACCCTGGAGTTTTTGTTCTTGTTTCAGTTTGAAATAGTTCATTTTTGTTATTAAAAGTCTTATATTGAGAATTCCGTGTCCTCGTCTTCGGTCATCCTGCACCAACCCTGACAGAACGATCGACCAAGTAAGGAGTCAGCATGGGAATTCTTCTAACCCCTATTAACCCAGCTCACCCTCTATTCACCCCAGCCGATCGTCTGGTCCATTATTTTCAAGACGGTCGCCCGATTGAAAAATATGTCGCTGGTTTCCTGGAGCTTTCTGTGGGGGTAAGCTGGACCGACGACGTCCTGAAGTCTGTGTTCTGGGGCGGTCTAGATGAGAGCCTATACAGGCTAGCCCCAGCAGCAGCTTTTTCAGGAAACTTCGCCAGTTACCTCGATCATGTGTTGTGGTTGAGTGGGTCGGCCTTCACCGTGGGTGAGGCTGAAGTTGACATCACCACTCAATCACACACACCAGCCATCCTAACCACGCCACCCATCATCCGGGAGCCAGAGCCCGTTGACCCAGCGCCAGAGCCAGAGCCCGTTGACCCAGCGCCAGAGCCCGTTGACCCAGCGCCAGAGCCAGAGCCCGTTGACCCAGCGCCAGAGCCCGTTGACCCAGCGCCAGAGCCAGAGCCCGTTGACCCAGCGCCAGAGCCCGTTGACCCAGAGCCAGAGCCCGTTGACCCAGAGCCAGAGCCCGTTGACCCAGAGCCAGAGCCCGTTGACCCAGAGCCAGAGCCCGTTGACCCAGAGCCAGAGCCCGTTGACCCAGAGCCAGAGCCCGTTGACCCAGAGCCAGAGCCCGTTGACCCAGAGCCAGAGCCCGTTGACCCAGAGCCAGAGCCCGTTGACCCAGAGCCAGAGCCCGTTGACCCAGAGCCAGAGCCCGTTGACCCAGAGCCAGAGCCCGTTGACCCAGAGCCAGAGCCCGTTGACCCAGAGCCAGAGCCCGTCCTGCCAGAGACTTCTTCCCCGCTGGTCCCGTCCAGCCCTGCCGAGCCCTCACCGCTGGTCCCGTCCAGCCCTGCCGAGCCCTCACCGCTGGTCCCGTCCAGCCCTGCCGAGCCCTCACCGCTGGTCCCGTCCAGCCCTGCCGAGCCCTCACCGCTGGTCCACGTCTGTCACGTCACGTCTGCCCAGCCTGTCCCAGAGCCTGTCCCTTTTCCAGTCACTCTCCCCATTAATTTTTTGGGGGGGGGCCATAGGCCCTCGCCGTGGGCGCCGAAGGACCCACGGCCACCTGAAGGGGTCTCACCGCCATGGCCACCTGAAGGGGTCTCACCGCCATGGCCGCCCGAAGGGGTCTCACCGCCATGGCCGCCCGAAGGGGTCTCACCGCCATGGCCGCCCGAAGGGGTCTCACCGCCATGGCCGCCCGAAGGGGTCTCACCGCCATGGCCACCCGAAGGGGTCTCACCGCCATGGCCACCCGAAGGGGTCTCACCGCCATGGCCACCCGAAGGGGTCTCACCGCCATGGCCACCCGAAGGGGTCTCACCGCCATGGCCACCCGAAGGGGTCTCACCGCCATGGCCACCCGAAGGGGTCTCACCGCCATGGCCACGCCCTCAGCCTGCACCGTCGTGGCCACACCCACAGCCTGCTCCGCCCTGGCCACGCCCACAGCCTGCTCCCCCTGGCCACGCCCTCAGCCTGCACCGTCGTGGCCACGCCCACAGCCTGCACCGTCGTGGCCACGCCCACAGCCTGCACCGCCCTGGCCACGCCCACAGCCTGCATCATCGTGGCCACGCCCACAGCCTGCTCCACCCTGGCCACGCCCTCAGCCTGCACCATCGTGGCCACGCCCACAGCCTGCTCCACCCTGGCCACGCCCTCAGCCTGCACCATCGTGGCCACGCCCACAGCCTGCTCCACCCCGGCCACGCCCACAGCCTGCTCCGCCCTGGAGGCTTCCTGGACCTGCACTATGCCCTCGTCAGCCTCCAGGGCGCCCACCCTCCCACCCTTTGGATATTATACGGCGCGAGATCGCGCCTTTGGGGAGGGGGGAGGTACTGTGACTATCCAATGTGTTTGAGTTCTGTTTTCCTTGTATCTTGGTTTCCCCTGTCTTTGTGGTTTTTGGTTTAGCCCTGTTAAGTTTTCCCGCTCCTCGTTAGTGTTCAGTTTTCTCACCTGTGTTCTGTTAATTATCTCATTTGGTTCTGTGTATTTAAGCCCTGTGTTTTCTCCCAGTGTTTGTCGATCGTCGTCTATGTGTGGTTGTTTGTAAACTAGTGATGGGCAGATCGAGGCTTCGTGAAGCAATGAAACAGTTGAACCAAATGGTCCATATTGTTTCGAGGCTTCGAATCAATCCGACACCCGTCTCCACGGTGACACCTAGTGGTCACTTGCATGTGTTGATCTGAAAAAACCTTGACGAGCCATGAAAATTTGTTGTTTTTTTATTATTGTACTTTTCTAATATGTGAATCTTGTAACCTATATAGGCTCCTCACTGTGCATAATGTTATTTTGGTCCTGCAAGATGAATATTAATAAAATAAATCAAGCCACAATGTCTCACTTTTTTACATATTTTTATTTAAAAATATAAATTTCTCTGCTGTGGACTGTGTTTGAGAAGGACTTCTCAAATGGCGCATCATGGATAATGTATTGTTGCAGTAGGCGAGCTGCCGATCACAATACACACATCTCACTTTATCTGTTGTTTCTAAATGGAAATGCTCCCACACCACAGATGTATGGCATCTCTTCTGGGGAGCCTCCATTTTATCTATCTATCCAAATCTATCTAGATATGTATCTCTAATCTCTCTATGTATTTAGATATGTATATAATATGTATCTATAATCTATCTGTGTATTTAGATATGTATATATAATCTATGTCTCTATAATATTTATATATGTAGCCTATCTTTAATCTATCTATATATGAATCTATCTTTCTATTAATCTAGCTGTCTATATCTACACTACCGTTCAAAAGTTTGGGGTCGGTAAGATTTTTAATGTTTGTAAAAGAAGTCTCTTCTGCTCACCAAAGCTGCATTTATTTGATTAAAAATACAAAACAAACCCAGTAATATTGTGAAATATTATTACAATGTAAAACAGCTGTTTTTATGTGAATATATTGTAAAGTGTAATTTATTCATGTGATCAAAGCTGAATTTTTAGCATCATTACTCCAGTGTCACATGATCCTTCAGAAATCATTCTAATATGATTATTTGATGCTCAAGAAACATTTATGATTATTATCAGTTGAAAACAATTGTGCTGCTTCATATTTTTGTGCAAACCGTGATTCATTATTTTTCAGGATTCTATGAAAGTTCAAGAGAAAAGCATTTAATTAAAAAAGTAATATTTTGCATTATTATAAATGTCTTTACTGTCACTTTTGATCAATTTAATGCTTCCTTTCTGAAGAAAAGTATTAATTTCTTTAAAAAAAATAATAATTCGTATTGACCCCAAACTTTTGAACGGTAGTGTATGTATCTATTAATGTGTCACTATATGTAGGCTATACTCTGTGTCTCTAGCCTATCAGTCAATGTGTTGTGTAAATTTAAATGTAAGCCTAAATATAACTAAACAAATCGCACTATAAATGTCACTATATCACCAAAAATCCACTATCTCAAAATCAAACTCCTCTCACAAAAACCCACGATGTCAATATGCGTTAATTTCACTTTTATACAGATGTGCGATTGTGTGGTCTGTTTCCGACCGTGTCAATCAAACGCTGATTCGGCGGATCACACCTGATGAAACACTTCGTGAAACACTTCGAGGCTTCGTTTGGCCATAGTCACGTGACATGGGTGTTTTGAATCACGCTTCGAATCAGTGATTCGAAACATCTGCGCTTCGGGATCTCGCAAAGCTTCGGAACGACTGTTTCGCGTCAGCCATCCCTATTGTAAACCCTGAAACCCTGGAGTTTTTGTTCTTGTTTCAGTTTGAAATAGTTCATTTTTGTTATTAAAAGTCTTATATTGAGAATTCCGTGTCCTCGTCTTCGGTCATCCTGCACCAACCCTGACAAATGCCTGTCCCTGAACACCAGTGTAGTTTTGTAGTCGATCTAAGAGTATTTTATGGTCTATAGTGTCGAACGCAGCACTAAGATCAAGTAGAACTAGTATTGAGATACAGCCTTGGTCAGAGGCTAAAAGTAAATCATTTGTAATTTTAACTAGCGCAGTTTCTGTGCTATGATGCGGTCTAAATCCCGACTGAAATTTTTCATAGATATCATTTTCTTGCAAGAAAGAACACAATTGAGCGGACACATTTTTTTCTAGTATTTTAGACATAAATGAAAGATTTGATATGGGTCTGTAATTTGCTAGGTTATTTGGATCTAATTGCGGTTTCTTAATGAGAGGTTTTATTACTGCCAGCTTGAATATTTTTGGAACATGACCTAAAGATAAAGATGAGTTAATAATATTGAGAAGAGGCTCTTCCACTACAGGTAACACTTCTTTAAGTAGTTTAGTGGGTATTGGATCTAATAAACATGTTGTTGGTTTAGATGCAATGATAAGTTTATTTAGCTCTTCCTGTCCTATAGTTGCAAAACGGTGTAGTTGTTCTAGAGGGGCCATAATTGGGGCTGATTCATAAGACACCATAGAGGATTGTACATTTACAATTGTGTTTCGGATGCTTTCTATTTTCTCATTGAAGTAATTCATAAAATCATTACTACTATATTGTAACGGAATATTTTGCTCTGGAGATGTCTGATTATTTGTTAGTCTAGCCACGGTGTTAAATAAAAACCTTGGATTATTTTAGTTATTTTCTATTAGTTTGCGGAGATGCTCAGCCCTGGCTGATTTTAGAGCCCTTTTATAACGTGACATACTGTCTTTCCACGCGATTCTAAAGACCTCTAAATTAGTTTGTTTCCATTTACGCTCTAAGTTACGAGTTTCTCTCTTGATAGCATGCGTATCACTGTTGTACCATGGTGCTTTAGTTTTCTCTCTAACCTTTTTTAATCTAATTGGTGCAACAATATCTAGAGTACTAGAGAAGACGGTGATCAAACTGCTAGTCATTTCCTCTAGTTCATCTGTTTGTTTGGGTTCACTGTGCAGCTGAGATAGGTCAGGTAAGCTATTTTATAGTGGTTGGAAGGATTGTTCTGCCTGGTCGATAACGTGGTGCAACATGACAAATTTCAGCAGTACGTATTATGCAAGTTACCATGTAATGATCAGTGAGATCATCACTTTGCCTTATAATATCTATATCGGTTGGATCGGTTCCATATGATATAATTAAATCTAGTGTATGATTTAGACGATGAGTGGGACCACTGACGTTTTGCTTCACCCCAAAAGAATTTAATAAATCTGTAAACGCAGCCCCTAATGCATCATTTGTATTATCTACGTGTATGTTAAAGTCGCCAACAATTATTGCTTTATCGACATTGACCAATAGGTCTGAGAGAAAGTCTGCAAACTCTTTTAGGAAATCAGCATATGGCCCTGGAGGTCTATATACGGTAGCCAAGGCCAGAGATAATAATAAGGATTTCTTTCTTACATCTAAGAGCGTAACATTTAGCACAAGTACTTCAAACGAATTAAACCTATGACAAGTTTTCTGAGTAACATTAAGAATATCTCTATAGATTGTTGCAACACCGCCGCCACGACCAATCAGACGGGGCTCATGCTTATAACAGTATCCTGGTGGAGTAGACTCATTTAGACCGAAATAATCATTTGGTTTAAGGCAGGTTTCAGTAAGGCACAGAACATCGAAATTATTATCTGTGACCATTTCATTTACAATAACCGCCTTAGGTGTGAGCGATCTGATGTTTAGAAGACCTAGCTTTAGAAATTGTTTTTGTTCACTGATATTTAGATTTTCTGGTTTAATTACAATAATATTCTTGCTAGATCCTACAGTAGGTTTATTGTTTGGCCTCACTAAGCGAGGAATAGACACAGTTTCTATATAATGTTCTACATTGGTACTTATATCAATTAAGTTGGGACAGCAAAGACTGTGATTTGGACTTTGACTTACTAGTCAGATGGTGTGTAGCGTCTTGGAGATGTTGTCCGACAGAACAGCCGCTCCGACTCTGCTGGGGTGCAGGCCATCAGGACGATACAGCCTAGGTCGCTCCCAAAACAGATTCCAATTATTTACAAAGAGCAGTTTCTGTTCATTACACCATGACATTAACCATTCATTTAAAGCAAATAATCTACTGAACCTTTCTTGTCCAAGTCGGTACGTGGGAAGCGGTCCAGACACGACGATCGTTGCTCTAGGCGATGTGCTGCGTACCGTCTCGATCAGGCTCCTGTAGTCCTTCTTCAGAACCTCCGTCTGCCGCAGCCTGATGTCGTTCGTTCCCGCATGCAGCACGACAGCTCCGACGCGCTCGTCACCGTTCAGGATCTCGGGAACCTGCGCAGCGACATCAAGAACACGAGCACCAGGAAAGCAGTGAGTGCGCACCTTACTTTTACCCGAGGTAGCACGGACATGATCACGGCGTCATCGCGTTCCGACTCGCGAAGAGGGGAGAAGCGGTTCCGGGTGGAGATCTCGAAGACCGGGAGGGGCGGAGAGGTTCTTGCTCTGGTCCTGGCTCGTGACGTGACCCAGGGTGCAGGAGTGATTGAAGGCAGAGATGATCGCGTCCTCCTGGGCAGAGAAACGCACGGAGTAGACGAAGTCGGAGTCAAAGTCAAAAAGTTACTAACCACTGACTTGTGAGCATCGGCGCGTGATGTTTCAAGCGCTGATCGCCGATCTCGCAGCTCGGCTTGCTTCTCCAGCAGAACACGGATCTGCTTCTCCACCGATTCCAGCTCCAGCCGTACCGAAATCAGCTCGAATGTGTCCTCACCTGCACTCAGAGGTAACGTTAGACACACATCCGATATGTTCGCCATTATAACAGATGAACAGTAAATTAGTAGTGATACTACCAATATCACTACTAATTTAGGACTGAAATGATGGATATAACCCGTATCCTTTCAGAGAAACGGGTGTAAAATGAGACGCTCGATAGGGGCTAGGCAAGGCTAACGTTAGTAGCCGAGATTCGGTAAGTTGGATCTAAGTAGCGATATCAAAGCAATCCGATTGTTTTTTATAAGGAATATTATCGAGGATAAGTTCACATGATATAAAAATAGAAAGTGCCTGTTTATAATTGAGTGGTAAAGAAGAAAATCAAGGATTAATGAATCAATTTGATTTTCAAAACAATTTCCCCCAAGTGCATCGACGGGTGAGTTGAAACTCATTATAATATGCAAAACTGTTATCCACTCACAGCAGTGGGCGTTTACTTCCTAGTCTTCAGTGCAAGACGCCCATTAAAACCGAGCGTTTTTCAGCTAGGCTCAAAACTAGGGTACAAAATAGCCTATTACTTATTCATTTTGATGTTTTTGAATGTAAAAACCAAGCGAACTTCATAAGTTTACCTCAGACAACAATATAATAAGATTTAAAAAGCCAGTTCATGACCCCTTTAAAATTGTCGGTGAGAGGTAATCGAAGCTGCAAAACGAGCTGTTGAAACTCCGACCCCTGTGCCGGGAGCAGCAGCCCCACCACATACAAAGGGATAGACAAAAATGATATGCTTACTCACCCTTGAAATGACCATTCCAGCATGCTATTCAAAATTATCTGTGGGACATTCCGAGCCAAACCCTGCATACACACCGGGAGACCCACCACATATCCTGCGAAAAGGGCACAATTATAAACCTTTTTTTATCTTTGTGGTACAATGTGATTGGCAGGCGTTTATCGGAGGTTTACTACAGGACTTGGCTATGCCTTACGTAGCAAACAAAGAGAAGGTACGGTGAACGACTTGGATAATTAGGATTAAAATACTTGCGTGAATTTGAATGCCTGCAAGCAAACTATGAATGGATCAGATCAGAATGCAAAAAGAGGAATCTGAAAGAAAAGCAAAACATTATGAACAATGACTGCAGAATATAAGCTTTTAAGGTTAGGGAGCCACACCTTCAGAGATATAAAGTCTAGCTGGATTGAGCAGAGCGACTAATTTAACATAATCTCTGTTAGAGGAGGGCCGGGTGATGGATCCGGGTTACTGAAGGGCAAATCCGTCTGAAAGCCTGGAACAAAGAGTGACAGCGCGTAGCTATGGCTTTGCAGTGGGCAGGAATGAGCGCTACCTTAATTATAAATTGAAGACGATTGATAGCCAAACTAACGTGTCATTAATGGCATGATATCCTAACAATAAGATCTGCCTTGATGACAACCATGCTTCGTTAGCACAACAATATAATATGTTTTGCGACCACGTCAAATCCCAAAGGATGCTAACGACCGCTATAGGATGATTTTTGTGAAGAGCGGACGAAACAAGCTTGAGTGAGCTTAGAAGATTCATCTGGCCTTTACTGATCCAGATATCTGAATCTGAGATTGGCCATGCACCCTTTATCTAGTGTTTTTTATTTATTTATTTATTATTTTATTTTTTTATTATTATTATTATTATTCTTAAAACGACTAAATCTGACTTCTGAATACGGTACTTATCTGAAGTAAGGTGACGGCTTCCTGTCAAGAAGCTACTATCATTACCTAAATGATACTTGATCTGTTGTTTTTTGAGCGTAGAATCCTTTTCTCAGATGCATAGCATATGCCTGACATGGCTCCCAAGTTGCTCTTTGCAGAAATAGCCCCATTCATGGCTGGCAGATCATTGGCCACAACAAACAGTTAAGATTCTTGAATAGAAAGATACATGTACATTGTGGGGGTTCCCCAATATCATCTTACTCTATAGGATGTCAGGAAACGCAATTCTCTGGCCAGAAGAATTGGGCTTCCTGCCCTATAACGAGTACTCTTTAAAATATTAATTATTTAAATAATTAATTCGTAAAGCTTGTAGCATAAGATCTTTTTGGCACTTAAGAGACTTGAGAATGAGCAAAGAGAATGAATCAATCAGTCACGTGAATATAATGATTTAATAAAGGCATGTCTACTTATATATTTACTACGTTACTGTTACATGTGTGTCCTGTGTTTCCCCCTGCTTTCTGTTTTTGGTTCAGTCCTGTGTTCCAGTTTTCCCGCTCCTCGTTAGTGTTCAGTTCATTCACCTGTGTTCAGTTCATTTGCCCCAGCTGTGCCTTGTTTCCCCATTCTGTTCTATGTGTATTTATACCCTGTGTTCTCCCTCACTCCTTGTCGGTTCTCGTTTGTGTATGGTGTTTTGCTGTCTCCCGTTATCTTTGTTTGATATTGAGTAAAGTATATTTGAATTGGACCTGTTGACTGCTGCCTCTTCATCTGCCTGCACCACACCTGTAACAGAAGAACCGACCTGATGATGGACCACTTTGCAGCAGTCAAACTGCTTTGTTTAGAGCAGAAGGACCGATCCCTCGAGGAACATTTAGAGGAATTCCTCAGCCTAGTCCCAGCTACAACTTTCCCGGATGACTGCCTCTGCAGTTTCCTGCATACTGGCCTCAACACCGCCACCAGAGAGCAGCTGTCCGGAGAGGGCCCCCAATGGAGCTTCTCCCAATACGTGGAATGGATACTGGTGTCCTGTGATTCGCCACTCACGGTGATGGGTGATGAACCTGGCATCAGGTCGGTCTATGGACGTCAAGGGCTTATTTCCAGCGTGGCTGATCTTCCGCTGATGTCAGTGTGGACTGCCAAATGGACAATCCTGCCTGAGTCTCATTCCCCAGAGCCCGTCGCCTGCCCGCCAGAGCCTGAGCCCGTCGCCTGCCCGCCAGAGCCTGAGCCCGTCGCCTGCCCGCCAGAGCCTGAGCCCGTCGCCTGCCCGCCAGAGCCTGAGCCCGTCGCCTGCCCGCCAGAGCCTGAGCCCGTCGCCTGCCCGCCAGAGCCTGAGCCCGTCGCCTGCCCGCCAGAGCCTGAGCCCGTCGCCTGCCCACCAGAGCCCGTCGCCTGCCCACCAGAGCCCGTCGCCTGCCCGCCAGAGCCTGAGCCCACCGTACGTGAGTACATTCAAGAGGACATTGCATGGATGGTGATGTCTGCGGCGATTTTGTGTGTGTGGGCTACACGCACATCAGTTCTGGCCCATGCTTCCAGCCCCACTGAGCCTTCTCCGCTGGCCCCATCCAGCCCCACAGAGCCTTCTCCGCTGGTCCCATCCAGCCCCACAGAGCCTTCTCCGCTGGCCCCATCCAGCCCCACAGAGCCTTCTCCACTGGTCCCGTCCAGCCCTCCCGAGCCTTCTCCGCTGGTCCCGTCCAGCCCTCCCGAGCCTTCTCCGCTGGTCTCGTCCAGCCCACCCAAGCCTGTCCTGATGCACGTCCCTGAACCTGGCACTCTCCCCAAGAAAATTTTGGGGGGGGGATATAGGCCACCTGAAGGTGCGTCTCCGCCATGGCCCCCTGACCAGCTTGCTCCACCATGGCCACCCGAAGGGGCGTCTCCGCCCTGGCCACCCAAAGGGGCGTCTCCGCCCTGGCCACCCGAAGGGGCGTCTCCGCCCTGGCCACCCGAAGGGGCATCTCCGCCCTGGCCACCCGAAGGGGCGTCTCCACCCTGGCCACCCGAAGGGGCGTCTCCGCCCTGGCCACCCGAAGGGGCGTCTCCACCCTGGCCACCCGAAGGGGCGTCTCCACCCTGGCCACCCGAAGGGGCGTCTCCACCTGGCCCCTGACCAGCCTGCTCCGCCCTGGAGGCTTCCTGCTCAGGGTAGGCCACGCCCTCGTCAGCCTCCAGGGCGCCCGCCCCCCCACCCCTAGTGAAGTTATACGGCGCGAGGACGCGCCTTTTTGGAGGGGGCGTTATGTTCCAGTGTTCCAGTTTTCCCGCTCCTCGTTAGTGTTCAGTTCATTCACCTGTGTTCAGTTCATTTGCCCCAGCTGTGCCTTGTTTCCCCATTCTGTTCTGTGTATTTATACCCTGTGTTCTCCCTCACTCCTTGTCGGTTCTCGTTTGTGTATGGTGTTTTGCTGTCTCCCGTGATCTTTGTTTGATATTGAGTAAAGTATATTTGAATTGGACCTGTTGACTGCTGCCTCTTCATCTGCCTGCACCACACCTGTAACAGTTACAGGAATACATGTATTTACAAACATTAACACGAACGAAACACAATAAGACATTGATGAACGAGAAATGGTAAAGTTTGGACAATGGATAACTTACCCGCGTAAGCGAGTAAGAGAGAGAGAAAGGGAGTTACATTCACCTAGACAGACAACCTCTCTGAAACAACACGAAAACACATTCTTAATGCTCTGAAAACAGGGTAACCTAATTTTACTTGCATGTGGAAGGGTCCTCTCATGTGTTGCTGTGTTCCTTGAGCAGCCCGGTCGGGCCGCTTGAGTGAGCAAAGTCCCTTGTGTGTAAGCGACGCGTGGCTTGGCGCGCATGTCGAACAGAGGTTAACGTCTGTGATGTAACATTACCAACGAGCATAGTTCGGCTAAGTTCGTTTCACTTCGTGGAAGTGAACGGAGTCGACTACGGAAAACAAAACTTTGACTTACAAAGAAAAGAAACAAAGATCGGATCGGGTCTCCGGAGGAGACCACGAGATCGGGTTACATGGTGCAGCCTGGTGAGGAAGCGCGTGTCTCGGTTCTGCGCGTCACATGCGCGTGTTCCTCCTTTCAGAGCGAGCGCGCGCGTTTAAAAGTCCTTAGTAGGTGGGTTTGCTGAAGAGATATGCCACGCAGTGTTCCTTTCCTTCGTCGATGGGAATTAAACACAGAGGCTTATCTAGACTGAAAAACACAAACTAAACTAGAAACAAAATAAAAGAACGGCGAAGAGCTCGCCGGAGGCGCGACGTTACATGATGAAGACTAGGATCAGGAAGCGCAAGGAGGAGCTCCGCGCGCCTCTTTAAAAACATTTCGGTTCACGCCTTCTTTTGGAAGACTGCGCCAATCAGCTGGGAGGGAAGTTCCCGAGGAAGATTTCTCTTTGTCTTGTCAGACTGCTGGTCTAATTAAATTATGGCTTGTGATAGAAATGTTCATTTCTACTGCAGAGATGTGTTATACACATAATCATACCTTTCATGGTGTGTTCATACATATATCTGGCGGAGTCATTTCCAGGGCATTCTAACAATATGAAACATGACATATAAAAGTTTTTGGTACATGTTACAGGAAAACAGTTACATTAAGAATGCATCTAGGGGTCCCTAGGTTCATTTACAGCTCCAATATGCGTTATATAGAGTACAATACATGGGCAAACATGAATACATATCGACTATATCATATAACTGTCTTTCAGTGATGAAGTTAACGGTTTGTGTATGTGTGTGCGTGTCCATGAGCGGAGGTTCTTCTGAGTGGTCTCCTGGTCTCTCTTGGAATGTGTTCATGATAGTATGTAAATCGAAGAAACACTAACCCATTAGAGTCTCCAAGGACGCACAAACCAAACATAAAAGAAAGTCATGAGATGAACAGTATATACATGTATCGCATGGTTATGCATAGGATATATATATTAGAGTTAAAATGTTTCATTTTTCCTTCTCCAGGAATCAAGTCCCTGCACATTTTTTGAGTCATAAATCGGTAAGAGGAAACCAAACTCGAACAGTGTTGGCTTGGTTTTGGGGGAAGCTTCATGGGCTTGTGTGTGTGTGTGGTGGAATGTGTGTGTGCTAATTTTGAGTCCTGGGGGAGGACGCTGGTTTGGAAGCAAGTTCTAGGCCTTTGAAGGCTCTTGGGATTTTAGTTATCCAGAATATATTTAATTATTCAGATTCACTCTTCAATCCAGTCCTTACAACGGGATGGCACAAAAGTTTGCAAGACTTGTGGTCACATTCCATTCTACAATCACCCACAGCAGAGGTCTGCAAATGTGGCTCTGCCTTGCTAATGTGGCATGAGGGAAAACCGCACTAGATTGGCACGAGGGCCTAACTACTTATAATAGAATAAATGCAGCTTCAAGAAAACCAACTACGCCACTCTGATATCACACAGAGAATGATTGAAACACTTTATCCAAAGGCACGCAAGTTGGTTGCACTAGCGTGCAAAAAGAGTTCTTTATTACTAAAAAAACACATTAAAATAAACAGAGGTTGTTATGTTGTCAGAAGAAATACAGTTATTCAAAAGTCAGTCACTATGAAACTAATGTAATAAAACATTACACTCAGAAGCTTTTTGGCTGAGGGCTAAAGAACAAGGAATAGTAAAACACACACTTTGGAGTAAACTCTTATCACTCACACAAAATCCATGCGTCTCACTGCACACCACCACCAGCACGCAGAGAAAACCAGGGAGGATTCCTGGCTGAAGCCCTCAGCATCTAGCAAAAGTTGCAATTACTCACGCACACACACAAACAAACAAAAATAAAAAATCATTGGTTTATAAATCAAGACAATATAAACGTCTCAGGTTACTACTGTAACCATAGTTCCCTGAGAACAGGGAACGAGACGATGCGTCAAATGACGCCTTGGGAACGCCCCCAGCGTGAATGCGTCTGAAGCATCTATGTCAACTAGTCCAATGGAAAGAATGAGCGTCACGGGCGGGTGACGTCATGACCAGGAAATGATAAAAGCACATCCGGTGCAAACCGGCATTAGTTTAGAAAATTGCCGAAGCAAGCCGATCACAGGGATGCAGGAAGTATGGCAGGGTGACGCATCGTCTCGTTCCCTGTTCTCAGGGAACTATGGTTACAGTAGTAACCTGAGACGTTCCCTTACGAAGGGAACTCGCGATGCGTCAAATGACGCCTTGGGAACGAGAATACCCAAAGCGCCAGAATTCCAAGTACCTGAGTGTCAGTCTGTTGAAATTAAGCACTAAGCACCTGAGAACCTGGGGCAGCATCCAGGTCTAAGCTTAAAACCTAACAATGTGAGCGGTGAGGACCAGCCCGCCGCATCACAAACGTCTTGGAGAGAACTGCAGATAATACGCTTAGAAGCCATACTCCTAGTGGAATGTGCCCTGACCACCAAATGGTTGGCCAAAAGACTCACAAGCAAGACGAATAGTATCGACTATCTATTTGCTCAATAGGTTGGATTTCTTGACAGAGAAGTCCGCTGAACATAAGTGTCCAGTGCTCGCACTGGGCACAAGAGGTTCAGCTTTTCCTGGTCCGAAAAATGGGGGAGGACAGAAACCTGCCGCACAATAGGCCTCGGAATAATGGTAGGCAACTTTGGAACATATCCATGTTTCGGGTAAGATTGCCTTGGCCATCCCCGGTGCACTCAAGGCAGGTGGGGCCGAAAGGGCCTGAAGGTCTGACTCTTATAGGGACGAAAACTGCTAGCAGAAAAAAGTCTTAAAAGAAAGGAACTTCTCTGAGACCAAATCTAAGAGCTCAAAGGGAGCCCCAGATAGGCCTTCTAGAACTATAGTAAGGTCCCAAGCCGGCACCCTAGTGCAAGTTGCAGGCCTCAGCCTCAAAGTGCCACGAAGGAAACGAGTGATCAGGGGTTCTCGACCTAAAAATGTACCACCCACCAGGGCGTGGAAAGCTGCAAAGGCCGCTACGTATACCTTAAGCGTGGAAGGACATAGACCTGATACAAAGCGTTCTTGCAGAAACTCAAATACTGTGTTTACTGAACAGTTAACCGGATTCCACTGACGCTGGTAACACCAAGAAGTGAAAAACTCTCGAAATAGTGAATATAGTTTCCTCGTAGCGGGAGCTCTGGAGCTTAGAATGGTCTCAACAACCTCGGTTGAGAGACCACTCTCTATGAGTTGGGCCCCCTCAGAGGCCAAACCCACAGTTTCCAAATCCCCTGCCGGGGGTGCAATATTGCATCCCCTGCCTGAGATGAAAGTTCTCTCCTGATCGGGACCTCCAAGGGAGGGCCGTCGAGGAGAAGAATTAGGTCCGCAAACCTAATTCGGCTTGGCCAGGGTGGTGCTACTAGCAATAGGCTTATACCATTCTGGTGGATTCACTCCAGAACTCCTGGGAGCAGAGCAACAGGGGGAAATGTGTACAGACGTAGCCCGTCGGCCCAGAAGGGGCTGGTTGAGCGTGGGAGAACCAGAGTGGACAGTGCGTCGTATGCTGAGACGTGAACAGATCCACTTCTGCCTGGCCGTAAAACTCCCATATTTGCTCCACCGCCTCAGGGTGGAGGCCCCTGGCCTCAGCCCCTACCTCTACAGGATGTCTGCTCCAATATTCTGGCCCCCTGGAATATACACTGCCCTCAGATAGCGTATTTTCTTGAGGGACCAAAATAAGAGGCCACCAACGTGTGGTCTGTGGAACAAGAACCAGAGTTTCCTCCATATAACCAAGGCGCGGGAATACTGCCGCGTGATCTTGATGGTATGGAGTGGGTTTCCCCTAGGGGAGAACCCTCTGGTCCTGATCCAGAGCAACACATGATGGCCCCTCAGGTCTGGGAGGAGATGTCTCAATGCATTGATGACGACCATCATCTCTAGGCAATAAATGTGCCAAAAGAGATGATGACTCCTCCACAAGCCCTGAGCTGAGCGGCCTTCCAATACCGCTCCCCAGCCGGTGAGGGAAGCATCTGTCGAGATCACAACTCGATGGCAAATAGCTCCCAACACCGGACCCTGGGTTAAGAACCAGTGTTTCCTCCATATAACCAAGGTGCGGAGACACCGCCGCATGATCTTGATCATACGAAGTGGGTTTCCCCTCGGGGAGAACCCTCTGGTCCTGAGCCACCACTGTAAAGATCTCATGTACAGCATGCCAAAAGGTATCCCGTTGGACGCTGCTGCCACAAGACCCAACAGTCTCTCGAACTGTTTTACAGTGCGTGACTGGCCTAGCCTCAGCTATTTTGTGGCTGTTAGGATAGTAGCTACATTTTTAACGGGCGACAGAGTGGCCCGCATCGTCGCTGAATCCCATACCACACCAAATAAAGTGGTTCTCTGTACTGGAGAAAGCACACTCTTCTTGGCATTGAGCCTCAACCCCAACATCTGCATATGAGCGAGAACCACACCTCTGTGCCGAACCGCTAGCTGTTCTGATTCCGCTAGAATCAGCCAGTCATCTATGCAATTCTGAATGCGTATGCACTGCAGCCTGGCGGGGCCAGAGCTGCGTCTACACGCTTCATGAATGTGCGGGGTGATAGAGCTAGACCGAAAGGAAGTGCCTGATACTGGTGTTCTTTGCCCCAAAGGAAACCTCAGGAACCTCCTGTGCTGAGGGAGGATGGAGATATGGAAGTAGGGGTGTCACGATTTCGATTTTAAATCGAAATCGATCGAAATTAAGTCACAATCTTGATAATCGAATTCAAAAATGGAATCGTCGATACTGCCACGCCCCCATGTCACGTCCAGTCGGTTTGCAAAGCGGAAAAAAACAGCGTTGAAGTGCTGCGAGTCCTCTACCTCAGTTACAGCCAGTCAAAAGATAGAATGGCTGCAGATGCAGGAGACCCATCGACAGGACTTCTGACCTCCTCTTTCACTAAAGTCGCCGGTGTGGGACAGTGGGAGTATTTCTGATTTCCAGTGAGTTATGTTGACAACGTTCACATTCGCGTTCAAAGTTCGCGCTTAAAAAAAGCCACACTTTGCAAGCTCTGCTACTGTATGTGCGTCAGTGCGTGTACCATTCTTCCACTTTTTAAATTAAAACTTTAAATTGACAAAAACAGCAGACTCAGAACAGTATAAATAAATCTTTATACAATAAATCTAGCATGTCACAAATAACTTGATTCTCCACCTCCACGAATGAGACGAGTGTCGTTCATTTCCGCACCGAGTCTATTTCTGCTGCACGCGCCGAGTTAAAGCGACAGCGCACAGTTCGTGGTCAAAATGAACATGACACGAAAATGTTGTAATTTCATCATAAATGCATTTAATTAAATTCTACATTAAATACTAATATTTTTCACAGTCATGTTTGTACTTTAAGACCGAGGTAAAGCAAGGAAAACATATATGTATCTGTTAAACCTTGTTTGTTTTGTTGTGAACTTGAATGTCATCTTCTTTGACATTTGACAATGTAGTGTGGTACATTGCGAACAAAGGTCATATATTATATTACATAAAAGTCTAGTCTAAAAATGGCATCGCAAACTGTGCTTAAAAAAAAATAAATGTAAAAATCGAGAATCGAATCGAACCGTGACCTTAGAATCGAAAATGTAATCGAATCGAGGATTTGGAGAATCGTGACACCCCTATATGGAAGTATGCGTCTTTTAGATCTATCGTGACAAACAGTCCTCGGATCTGATTTGAATCACGATCTGTTTGAGTGTCAGCATCTTGGACTTGAGTTCCAGCACCAAACACTCCAACAGACGAAGATCTAGTAAGTGACACAGCTCTCCATCCTTCTTTGGAACAATGAGATAACGACTGTAAAGACCCGACGCAATGTCGGGTGAGTACACCTGCTCTATAGCTTTCTTTGCTAACAGGGCCTTTACCTCTTGCTCCATTACCAGAGCCTGCTCGGAATGCACTAACGTGAGCAACACCCCGTTGTAGCCTTGAGGACGAGAACCAAATCTGCCTCTTACTACTAACTGCAGGACCCATAGAGATATATTTGGCAGTAGCTTCTGCGCTGCCAGAAAATCTACCAAGGGAACCAGCCCCTCGAGGCTGGCCTCTGGTGTAATAAAGACAGCCAGTTCGGGGACCTGAAGCATACTGGCAGGAACCACCCGAACTGACTGTTTTAGAACCCCCCTCAGAGGGCGCGAGTCTGACGCAATGTCGAGTTGACGCTGCGCCAGAAGCTCGCTGGAGACCGCTGCGCCCCGAAGCACCAAGGGTGGCGGGGTTGGCAGAACGGTCCCCTGAGGGCACCGAGATGGAAAGGGCACCGTATAATGAGGTGTACACCATTCCACCCCGGTTGGGGCTGCCCTAACCGGTCTGACGCCGGTGGCGCCAGATCTTTTTTTTTTTTTTTTTTTTGAGCCGCAGCGTGAAGAACGGTCCTCGGCTTCTGCTTTGAAGGCTTTGGCTGCTGTGTAGTGTATGAGAAACTAGCGGCTGGAGCTGCTCACGCCCAGCAGCCCCAGGGGGTTGGACATAGCGAGGGAGAGATTATATTGTATCTTTCTCCATGATTCCCATCAAATTGAGCAAGAGGTGTCTCTCAGTGACCACAAGGCCATCCCTGAGAGATAAATCTGTGGCCCGACGGAGTTCTCAAACCCCATCGGGCCAAACTCCCTCACTTCTGTCCAAATATGGCATCAGGTCTGCCAGATATGCTTGTAGCACTGCTATAGTGTGCAAGCAGGCTCATGCTAGACCCACTGCCATATATGCTTTTCCCACTAGATTAAAAAATAGTCTTTAATGGTTTAGTGAGAGAAGCCGACGCCTTCAGGGACGATACTGAACCGGGAGACAGATAGTTCACAAGCGTTTGTTCTACCCGGGGTATTGCCCCATAGCTATACTCTCTTAACCCCCAAAAATCTGACTATACATGAATGTGGGGCTAAAAGACAAGATAAGTAAGGCTTTTTCCATGATCTAGACAGCTCGCTGTGCAGATTGGGAAAAATGGAAGGCCCCGTGATGGAGGTGGAAAAATAGAGGGAAGGAAACTTGTTAAATTTATTTTATTTAGGACGAGTGACCCCTTATTTCTGCTGGCCATTAAATATTTAATTTATCTACAGCCTTAGTAAACACCTCCACCAACTTATTTATTATATTTTATATATATATATATATATATATTTTATATATATTCACTTTATTTTATATATAATATATAAACTATCATATATATATATAGGCTATATATTTCTCATACGCTGGGGAAAGAGATGGAAAATCGACTTCCCCCATGATTGTGTGTTTCACTTTAAATGCCCAGCACATCTACCTCCTCGGAGGTAGAGCACTGAAGCATTGATTTCTCT